>CM038793.1:243506547-243905012 GCA_021764765.1 Vicia sativa
TATTTTGTGCCTTAAAGTAGTGTTGACATGTAGGAAATTAGCCTTAAATTTCACTACACTAACGCTTTGCACATAACACTTTCACACACACTTATAATGCTAATTTTTACAACATGTAAACACCTTTTTCTAAGCTTTTGTGCATTGAGTTTTGTATGTTCATACATTAGGAGATACACATACCATTAGGACATAAATTACATGATTAGAGGCCTCATTTTTATGCAAAAAATTTGTGTCAAAAGTAGGAATTAACACTAACTTCCACACACTTTTGCACATGCCTAAACTTCAAATACATATACTTTAACACACACTTTCCTATGCAAATTATATCCTTGTATATCCATATACATGCACATAGGATAGTTACTTTGATTCTACACACTTTGACTCATCTTCATGACATAAAAACATGCACAAAAATCCACTTTCTACACACAAATTCACATGTACGATAACACAACACCGACACTTTGTACACTTTCATTCTTGAGCATTTGTACATTGCTGGCATCATACTTACACACCACAACATATACGCTTGCACATGTATGCACTTAAAACAACACACTACACAAACACTAAACAACTTGTATTTTTACATGCATTTTCACTCTCTTTCTTACTTGAAAATGAACAAAATTTGCACATAGCATGTGCATAACTTGTAATTCTTTTTTTCTTTTGGCTTTTGATTACATGGTATGGATTAAATTCCAGCACTTCTAACATTTCAAAACCAAATTAAAACTTGTGTTGGAATTTAATTCAAAACATGAATTTTGCATTTCCATAAGCGATTTTTAGCATTTTTGCACTTCAGAACTCATTTTTCTTTGAAAATCCGAAGCAACGATACTTGTTCCTCACGTTTTGACACATTACGGAATCAATTTTGGAGGTTTCAGAACCAAATTTGGATCACAATATGCTCAAACACTCCCGCTGCCCCGACACTTTAATTCTCCAAAAGTATGACTTCCACTCGGAATTAATTAAAAGCGCGTACGTTTTTGAAACCGTTGACGTTTTTGCAAGCAACTATGCGATTTTTAATCGATTTCGAGAAGTTGACTTTTTCGCCCCGATTTCGGAAAACCGACTTTCCATTCCTATTTTTCTGATTTTATTTCACTTCTTGCATGCTTATACAATTTTGTAATCATATTTGCAATCGGTTTTGCATTCCAGTCATTATTTCTACCACTTGCTTTGTTAATTTTGACACTTTATTTTGTGTGCGAGGTACTTGGACTCCTTTCATGTGAAATTTAGGCTTATATTGCTCTTGTTTTGAGCTTGTATGCCCACGAATACATTCTATTTGCTTGCTTCTCCGGTTTTACTTCATTTTTGCAGGTGTTTCGCATTCGTACACGTGGGTGTACGTCTTATTGTCTGTTTGTTGGGTCTAACTCCCTTCTCGCAGGTGCTTTTGCGTTTGTATACACCCGTATACATCCTATTGTATGTTTGTTGGGTCTAACTCCCATCTTACAGGTGTTTTGCACTTGTATACCCATGTATACATTCTATTGTCTACTTTTTGGGTCTAACTACCTTCTTGCAGGTGTTTTGCATTTGTACACATCTGTGTACATCTTATTATCTGATTTTCGGTTTTACTCCGCTCTTGTAGGTACACCATGATTGGAACGTGTATACACATGTTCCTTGGCTTGTGCGCATACGCATACACTCTACTGTCTGCCTGCGTGGTTTTCTTGCAGGTACATCATGATTGGAACATGTATACACATTATCCTTGGCTTGTGCACATACGTGTACATTCTATTGTCTGCTTGCGTGGTTTTCTTGCAGGTACCATTGTTTGGAACATGTATACACATGTTCCTTGGCTTGTGCGCATACACGTACATTCTATTGTCTGTTTGTTGGGATCTTTCTTCTCTTGCAGGTGTTATTACTTCAGATGCGTATGAACGCGTATTCTACTTGTTTTTTTACACCTTGAGCTCTTCTCACTGGTTTACTCTTATTGCGTGGTTGTAGTACTTGAAGTTTTCCGGAGTATTTCTTTAGCTCGCAATGCTCTTCGAATTTTACATCCGTTCGGTAGTTTCTACACCACTTACTGCATTCTCTTATAGCTTTCCTAGATGTCATGAGAAGTAGGGCTTTACAACTTTCTTTTTCCATGAGAAGTAGGAATAGAGATGCATGATGGGGCTTCCGTAGTTGGAGCATGTTCAGGAACCCCTCTGGTTTATTTAAAGACCCGTTTAGGGCGCTTCTGTGTGCTACTTGTGTTTGGTTTGTTTAAAGTCCTCATTCGTGCATAAGGAGGCGATTCTCAATAAGTGTTTACAATTGTGCTTGCATAGGTCAAGTGGTTAGGACACCCGACGTGGCACCACTATGCAAAGACCCGCGTTGTTATTTTTCCTTCTATCGAGTCATGATATATGGGGAAAGAGGAATGGGTCGACATTCGTCCCCCGCAGTTCTAATCCGTGTCTTGTATAGTACACGCGAATTGTGTTACTATTCCTTTATCGAGTCGATCACAAAAGTAGCCAGAGTTCCCTATTCTAACTCTCCACTCTTTCCTGGGGTTCGTATTTACTGTAGAACTCGCATCATTTGCTCCGTAGGCTACGCCTGTAATTGTTTGACATTTGTTTGCGCATTGCACTGCTTGTGTGCTTCTACCAAAGCACTTGATTGTTTTATCCCTTTGCATCCCTTGGTTTCACCACCAAGACGGATATAGAATAGCTTTCCCTTAGGACCGCTCGGTTAGGATAGTTCTCGAGCCTAGACATTAAGATTTACATCCTTTGCATGTTAACATAGGTAGAGATTCCCTTATATCCTCAACCATAGGTCTAATCTTTGCATGACAACATTAGGGCTAGTACTAGTTTAGTCTCCCTTTTGTTTTGCTTGTTTCCTTTTGCATCCTTGCATGTAATTAAAACTAAAACATGCTTTCTTTTTCTTTTGAAAACAAAACACTTAATAATGGTTTGAACTCCTTTTTCAAGGTAAAAGCAATCAACCAAGACAGACCTTTTTTGCCTACGGGCGCATTTTCTTTTGTGTTTAAAACCTTTTCACAAGTAAAAAACACAAAATCCACTAAAACAAGTGAGCCGAACTACGACGCTCTAACTTTCCCATTGCACGAGGGAATACGTAGACATCTTATCACGGGGCTCGATCGAGCACAACTTGCAAAAACTTCCTTCTTTTCCCCGTGGTTTTTTTATTTTCTTTTTTCTTTTGCATGCATTGTAGCGTTTGAGCATAGATAGATATAACACACCCTTTAGTTAGAAAATAGAAGTGGATATCGTAGATTACTACGGGTGTGTGGGGTGCTAATCCCTTCTCCTCACGTAACTAACTCCCTTACCTAGATTCTCTCGATTTCTCGGTCGTAGGACCGCGATTTCTTCTCTTCAGGTTTACTCGATGTTTTCCTTTCTCCTTCGCGAGATAAAAGACGTTTGATGGCGACTCCATTGATAAACCCTTATCAGTCGAAAGTTCAGCTGGGTGGTTTCAAGGTTCAAACGGAGAAAGTCTCTTTGTCGCACTGGTCCAACAGATTCGACAGTTAATCGGGTAACACTGGAAGATAATGATTAGTCATTGTTTTCGGGAGATGAATCGTTGTGCGGATGCCTTAGTCAATTTGGGGTGTTCTTGTGAGTTCGAACTTCAGTTGTTTACCGAATGTCCTGTTTCTGTTAGAGAGTTTTGCGAGGGTGATATTAGGGGAATTGTGTCTCCTCGAATGGTAGTTGTTTAACTCTTTTTCTGGGGCCAAGCCCGTTTTTTCAACAAAAAAAATATTTTAGTTTTTCTTTATTATTTGAGTTTAGTCATGATTGTCCGATTAAAGTAGATGTATGGTCCTATTTTGTGAAATCTACTTTTTGTATTAGCATTAAATTTAATTAAAAATATTTTTATTGATGCTTAAAGGAAATTTAATGGAATAATTTATATTATTCACTATATAATAAACAATGAATAGTGAGTTTCATTCGTATAACCATTTATGTATACTATTTAAGTCTTTATGTATATCACTTCTTTTTTGTATACATAATTTAAAATTGTATATATGATAGTTGTTTAGGTTGTCCTCCATTTGAAGTACACAAGAAAATGAATATATATATATATATATATATATATATATATATATATATATATATATATATATATATATATATATATATATATATATATATATATATATATATATATATATATATATATATATATATATATATATATATATATATATATATATATATATATATATATATATATATATATATGTATATATATATATATATATATATATTTCAACCGTGTTATGATAGAAATACTCGAAACACTCAACATTATTATTTTCTAGATTGCTTTTCGAAAATAAAATTAAATGGATGTAGTTAATATGTTTATTAAGAGATCACTATCAAATAAGTACATTGATTTTTTATTTTTAAAAGTAATCAGAACCAAAAATGAGAAGGTTTGATTGTTAGACGTTACTTTGATATGTTATTTTAAGTTGATTGTTTAACTCACCTTATAAGAATGAGATGTAACTCATGAAAATTTCAAATACTTTTATAAATTTGAAAGTTTATTTCCGGTTCACATTTTTGAGTGAAATCGAAAATATATTTTTGATTTAATACTAAATAATATAATATTAAAGATTTATTTCAAATTTAATTTCACATACACGTTTTATTCTATCGATCAAATAAAACAATTTGATTTAACAAAATAAAATTAATTGATAAAATAAAATAATTTGATTTAACAAAATAAAATCAAATATTAAGATTTAATATAGACAGACATAATTACAGTCTTAAAAATATTGGAAAATTATTTAAGACTGTAATTATTGATCATGATTTTGCCTGATTTTTAGACCAAAACATACGGTAAATTTTTTATCTCTAAATTAAATCTTATTGTTTGATTCTATTTTTATTAAATCAAATTGTTTTATTTTACCAATAGAATCAATAGAATAAAGCGTGTATATGAAATTGAATTGGGAATACTTTTCCAATATTTGATGAACAACTACGATCTTAAAAATTACACATAGATTGAAACCGAAAATATACTTTTGATACACATCCAACTATTTTCAACGTAATTTTTATGATATGAAGTGCTAACCGAAAATATATTTCCAATTTCAGTAACAATTTAAGAATTTTGCCGTGATGAATTAAGAAATTCACTACTTTAATAGCATATGCGTTGGAATTTGAAATTTTTGAATGATCATATACCATTAAAAATCTGACAAATCATACAAGCACATAAAAGTTATGCAAGTTTATGCTTATTAATTTCAAATAGTTACCTTCTCTATTTTTTTATAATTGTCACTTTTATAAATTAAAAAATTGTTTTTATTTAATTATTATTTTTAAATTTTAAAGTAGTATTTATTATAGTTTTATTAAAATTATCTCTAATTATTTATTATGAGAGAGAAATATATTAAAATGATTGAAAATTAAAAATATTATAGGCAAAAGAAAAATCATTTTACATTATTATTATTATTATTATTATTATTATTATTATTATTATTATTATTATTATTATTATTATTATATTAGCTTTATTGAAATGTGTAAAAAGTAAAAATGTGATAATTAAAAATGAAAGGGGAAGTACATATTTTACAAGTTAACTTGGCAAATCATCATGAACTATAATGTCCACTTGCATAAATCATATTTAAATTGTCTAGATCAATTTTTTTTTCTTTGATTTTCAAATAATCTTTATATACAAGAAAAACGTAATATTGATTGACATATAATGTAAATGTGTTATTAATAAAATTGACTAATAATATATGAAAAAAATAAAATTATCGATTCAAATATGGAAAAAAATTATCGATGTTTTTTAAATTTATGTTAGATAACTTTGTTTTTATTATTAACTAATGTTTGATCGACGTTATATTAAAATATTTTAATAAATAATGTTATTTTTATAATAGAAAAAAATTTATTATTGATTTAAATATTTTTATAAATCAAAATAATATTTATATACGAGAAAAAGTCAACTATTGATTCAAAAGATGTTAATTTCTCGTATATGATTCTTTTGTAATTTTTACATATGGGTGAAAATTAATTTTTTTAGACGGGAACAACTTTTCTATTCATCCAAATTTTTTATAAGTAATTGTCGAAAAACAAAATAATATTTACATACGAATATCCAAATATTTTTATATATGAACAAATTATACCTATGATCCAAATATAAATAAAAAAATTATTTTTTTAAAAAATAAAAAACTCTTTTGGGTAATCACTCTTGTCTTTCTTTCATTTTATTTTTATTACATTTTAGAAACAAATGTGCGTAAGATAGTAGTATCCGTACGAAAAATCTGTTATTGATTTAAATATTTTTATATATGAAAATTTATTATTGATCTAGATATTTTTGTAAACGATACCTAACCAACAATAATATTTGTATATAGGAAAAAAATAATTATTGATTTAAATATTTTTTATATACAAAAAATGGTATTTATGATTCAAATATTTTTTATTCAAAAATGATATTTGGAAGAAAAAAAAACTATTATTGATCCAAATATTTTTATATACGAAAATTAACTATTGATCCAGATATTTTTGTGAACTCTACCTAAACAAAAATAATATTTGTATATAAAAAAATTATTATTGATTTGAATATTTTTATATGCAAAAAATTATTATTGATTTTAATTTTTTTTTTAACTTTTTATTTAAAATTAATATGTTATATAAACAAGTACGTGTACAAGACCAGAACCCGCACGTACGACAGATTTGTTACTAGTTATATATATGGAAGAAGAGCGAGACTATATGGATAATATTCCAATGGATGTCTGTCAACTCGAAAGTTCTCAACTAAGCCATCGAGTTTGATGTGTTTGGGAGTACTACATTTACATAGTTAAATACCTTGTCCTTGAAAGGCATGAAAGGCATATGAAACCCCATATTTTTAAGACCATTTTGCATATAGGTATGACAATAACATTGTATTTTTTGGATTTGGATTCTCTACAGTCAAAATGACTGCAGAGTTAATATGAACCCTTGATATAAATAAGTGAATTTTTGCTGATGTATTCTGAGCCATTTGATTCTGCATGAACGGTATGAATTTGATTAAATGTGTGGATGCGTGTAAATTTGAATGCAGGAAATTCAAGTCTATATTTTTTTGCATATTCTAAGAGTCTCCATTGGAATCCCCACCTACTAGTCTTCGTAACCTTAAACATCGGATGGACCCTCTTTAAATTAAAATTTCCCGATTAAAACACCTCATTTGACCCACGAATCTAATATAACCTTACTCTAGTTGACCCTTCAATATTAGTATTAAGTCCCTCACTCTTTACTTGAGACCTAGGACTTAGGGAGCAACAATTTAAAACTAGACATAAATATAATACATCGTGCAACTACTCATATAACAATCCTCGTTCTCAACAAATCATTAGCAATCATTATCCTCAAAGGTCAAGACGAATAACGAGTAAAGACAATATACTTGACAATGAGCGATGGACATGGGTGAATCAAATTTCATAATTCCCCATATAACTCTAGTCTCTCCAAAACATATATACGATGCCTCTTCAATCATAGTGAAAGATATAAAACATCCCATCTCGATGCCTACTAACTTGAGTTTCGAAGTATTTGCAAGTACTATCCATTATCCCACTAATAATCAATACAAAGCGTACAAAAGTTAGTCTTCCATCTTTAAGAGTCGTTAATTTGGATTCAACTTGATGACTCAACTTAAATCATATAAAAATTTCTTTTAAATTGTTGGATGAAAGTGTGAGCGGTTAAGTCTCCCTCGAACTTCCCAAAAAGTGATATTATAGCCATGGTTCATCTTAACGGAGGAAGAATGAGAGTTGGATCATGTGTAAGGTCCTATATTATAGAATGTGGGGAACCCACATTTATGAGAAAAGATTTTTTAATGAAAGTATGAGTGGTTAAGTCTTACATCACCTACAAATTGATAAAATATTGAATTTATAAGAAAAAATACTTATATACTACTTAATATATCTTTTATTTCACAAAATGTATAATTTCTTTGAGATATTTTTTAAAATCATAGATTAGAAATTATAGTTTAAAATAACGACAATACATATAGGTAACAATGATTATATATTTTAGGTTTAATATTTTTTGGTCTTGTATGTTAATCTTGAAGTTCATTTTATTTTTTTAATTTAAAAAAGTTTATATTGAATCTTTAACTCTTTAATACGTACTATTATATTTTAAAAAATAATTAATTAATTAATGACGAATTTAACGATCAAATTCTAAAAAAAATTGTCATTAATTAGGCAAAAATGATTAACAAAATATTTGAAAAATTAAGAGATTAAGGGGGCGTTTGTTTCACGGCGTCAAAAATTATTCTCAGGAATTATAATCCCAGAAAAATAGTTGTAGGAAATTTATTTCAAGGAATTCTTTTGAAAATTTGCTCGACAAATATTTTATTATTCTTAAAAAAATTTATAATTTTAATTTATTTATTTTAAAAACTATATAAAATTTCATGGGAATTCATTTTTTCATCCTTCAACATGAGAATAATTTCGTAGAAATAATAAAAATTATAGGAAGTTATTTTGTTCCTTAGAATCTTTATACCTTAGAATAATTTTTTTCAATCTTGTAACAAAGATGAACATTCTTACTTTTTATTTATGTATTCTCATAAATGTAATTCCTAAACTTGAAATAATCACCATCTAATATATAATTTTTAAATTTATGGATTAAAATAAACCTTAAAGTTGATATAGGGAGGAAAAAATTTTAAGCCTATATTTTAATATGGAATCGATTGTTTGATTTATAAGTCAATATAATCTAACACATATTGATGAGAAAAGTCTATAAACGCAGAAAGAAAAAGAAAATTATGTTTAGTTTATAACTATTCGTACAATATTATTCATTCTAGTTCTAGAATTTATGAAAATATAAAATATAAAATAAGTATCCCACTTAACTCATGGAACATGCTTTTTCATGGAACAACGACATTCTCTTTTTATTACTAGTAAGTTCTTCCGCGCATAAATCTTAGTCTCTTTCTTTTTTTATAAAAGATAAAGTACTAAAAAACACATAGAACCTATACACGTGAGAGTGTCACTCATGAAAACTAATATATTATGTGGGTGCATATTATAACTTAAATATCATATTAAATAGTTTTATTTATTTAATGTGAGGTTGATAGGAAGATTTTTCCTATCAAGAACTAGGGTTTCTAAAATAAAAAGGGGAAGCATAATAAAATAATTTAAAATAATTAAAATAATTTTTTTTATTTATTTGATTGATTTCAATTCTATGAGATTGCATATATAGAATTAGTAATGAATAGAGTGAAAGATCTAAAGGCTAAAAAGTCCAATTAAGTAATAATAATCCAACTAAAATAAATTTAACTTTTAACTTGAATATTTAAATCGTCTAAAATTAACTCTATGATCTTATCATTACTAATTCCTTCAAAAACAACTTTGTCCTGTAAAATTTTATTATTGTAATAACATTTTTGGATCACTGCTTGAATTCCACTACTTGATGTGATAAGATCTTTCTAATATATCGATACAATGAAGTCGCCATCGAGATTTATTTGTTTCAAAAGGAACGGGAAAACGTCGATTAAAATCCACAAGCAAAAGATAAGATGGTCTACGAGACCAAGAGATGGGTACGGGAGTCAGTTATGCAAGGGGGAGGTATCACCACCCTTCACATCCATCATACTCGATGGGGACCATTTAGTTCGTGTATATGTTGTGTGTTATTGTAATGACTCGCTAACTTCTAAATAATGATCAAGAAAGGAGAAAGAAGGGTTTTATTTTAGATTATTATGAGTTCGCCAAGACATTGCATCTCGTGCCTACGTACTCCCTCGTGCAATGGGAAAGTCAGAGCTTCGTAGTTCTTCTAAAAAAAATGCTAGAAGTTTTTTGGTTGGTTTTATTTATGAAACTAGGAGTTTAATCGTACATGGACGATACAACATCACTAAGTGTCATTCGCATGAGAGCGAAAGAAGATCGCGTGTGAGCGAAGTTTGAAAAAAAGACTTGCGCAAGGGTAATGTTTAATGAGTTGGTATTGTTTTTAAGTGGGAAATAAGTGTCGGAATATAAGCGTTAACGGATAATACTCCAATTACTCGGATATAGGGGGCAGAATCATCCTGACCATCTTTTTCAACCCAAAAGGTTTATTTAAGAAAAAGGTGGGGTGAATCAAGGTTTGCTTGTTTAAGATTTTTTTAAGGAAGCCAAGTGTAAGGTCGAAAGTTGAAAAAGAACTAACAACCCAACACTTGAGAAGGATGAGATAGAAGTGTTCCCAACCATATTTCCTATGTTTTATTGAGAAAGGATTTTGAAAATGAACTTGACGTTGGATCGAGGTTTGAAGATTTTATTATGAAAGTGTTTTAAATGCTTGGTGAATGAATTTATGGAATTTAATTGGGTTATGGTTAATCAAGGTTTGTACTTGATTAACCTCGTGAGGGTAAGTTCTCCTACTCCTAACCATGAAACCCTTTTGTGCATGAGACATTTGGTATATAGACCGAAGTGATTGATTTGGGTTATGATTAACCAAGGTCGAAACTTGATTAATCTTGTGAGAATGGTCATGCCCAAACTCAACTATGAAACCCTTTTAGAAAGGCTTGGTATGTGGACCAAGAGGAGATAAGAATCTAGAGATAGAAATCAAGTGAGCCCATACAAGCTGGCCATATGTATGCTCCTAGAAAGTGGGACTAGCGTATTGCTAGTATTTTAAACGACCAATTGGGACAATCGATCAGATAGTTATCGCTGTAGAAAATCCCATAACCAAACTATGAATGTGCGTGAGTGTGCACTTGTAGGAATATACCTTCTCATTGATGAGGATGTTATGTGTTCTAGTTGGATGATACATGCATAATTAATAAATAATTAAAACATACAAAGATATAAAATTCTAAGCTATTACAAACCATATGGGAATGGGGGTACAAGTTCATGAATGGGGATAACAAGGTCGAGAATTAAAATCATACAATACAACCCAATCGAATTAAATAATTAATTAAACTAAATAAATTTTATTTGATAAAATTAATTAATGAATTAATAATATTAAATTAAAATATTTAAAATAATTAATCATTTAAACATAAATATTTTTGTGTTATACTTTATTTGATAGATATTACAATTAAAACAAAAAAATGTAAAAAAATGTAAAAAAATGTAAAGAAAAAGAAATAATAGGCCTGAAATTAGTAATTCAAGGGGGGTGAAAAGAATTTCGCCCCAGGCCCAAGATGAGGAGGTCCACTGATCTTGTGTGGCTTGTTCTTGAAGGAGCACGGTAGACTGGCACATCTCCGATGTCGATGTTAAAAGATGATTATATGATGAAGATCTAATGGCTGATGAGGTAGGGTGCACGGTATGGGTGTAGGCTTGCACACGTTGGATTGGACATGGTGTCACCACTGGCCGATGACACTTGTCCCACCTGAAACAGAAAAAAAAAATAAAAAAGTAACAAGACTCTCTTCGTTTCATTTGCATGTATTCCCTCTCACCCTCATTTCGGAATCTCGCTATGTTCCCTTATCACTCTAATATCCATCACTATTAAAATCATTTCTTTCTCTATTCTCGTCGTTGCCATTTTTCGTGACTCCGTAAATCTCATATTCTCTCTCGATCCTCTCATATTCTCCTCGCGATTGTCACTCCATCTCGCCTCTCTGCTTGCATGCTCTCTCGTCATGATCTCGATGTTCTCTATCTCTCTCTTTTCTGAACAAAGCGACGCCAGAAAGGGTAAAGTTGTAGCGCCACAAATCTCCTCATGGTGGGGGCGACGAGGACTTCGATCCTAGATTTCTTCACATGTTTCGATTCGCTTTCTTCTTCTATTCTCTAATATGTTGCTTGATTTCGTAGAGAATGGACGGTATGGACAAGATCTAGAAGGGGCTTTTGGAAACCATAAATCTCATATGCTGAAAAAATATGTAGAGAAAGAGGGAAGAAAGGAGAAGAAGAAATGATTCGCGAGGCTCGGATTAGGATATTTACCAGATATTAGGATATTTGGTAGAAAAGAAACTGGCAGTTTTTGGTTCATGATTTGTAAACAAAAAATGTATTCATTAGGAAATTCTCGTTGTAATCTTGCAATTCAAACTTGTAATCTTGAATATTGGATGAAGCTTGAATATATTTTGAATTCATGAACTTTGAATATTTTCTCGTGAACATGTAGAATTGATGATGTAATTTGGAGTTTTGGCATACAAAATTTGAATGTTGTTTGTATCCTTAGAAGAAAAAAAACAAAAACCAAAATATTATCATGCTTGAAATCCAAATTGACCTTTCAATTTCAAATCTCTTTGAGTGCATGAATTGGTAATATGATATTGAACATAAATTCAACCTTTTCTAACTTTCACATGAATGCCTTTGTTTGAATATTTCGGTAATAATAATGAGACTTATGGAAACTTGGATATTTTCATATCTTTCAAACAAAACTTGAATCAAAGCTTGCCATAATATGAATTTAGATTCAACTACAAATCTCCTTTCGAATTGAATTGCCTCTTGTAGCATTCTAGATGGGTATTTCCACACACACCATAATGCGTCAACTCTTTCTAAGAAAAATCAATATTGACTTGTAAAAACAAGTAACCAAATGAATTAGAACTTGAATCGTTGACCAACAATCAGATAAACCTTAATCCATGATCCTTGGAAAGTAAACCTTAACTGAAACGCAGTAATTGAAGAAAATCGACTTTGATCGCACATAGGGAAATAAACCCTAACTTTTGATATTGATGAAATTGGATGGTGGATATCCCTTGAAGAAGATTATACTTCAAGTTTCTTGCCCATGGATGTGCCATATACTCAAATAATCAAAACCCTATCTTAGGGATTGAATGAAAGGTTTATGCTGGTTCATTTCAAAAACCCTGGCCATTTTCGATTCCGTAATGAAACAAATAATCCATTTGAGATGTCATGAGGCATGGAAGGCCCTTGTATCTAGAGTAACTCAAAGGTTGAGGGCATGAAGCCCCTTCTTACCTGATTGACAAAAACAACCATCTTTTATGCTCGAAGAAAACCCATTGGAATCCACCTTGATTCCATAACCATAAAGCCAATGATACGAATGCATGAATATGTTATAGAGACATAAGCTAATTAGGATTGAGATGAAGAGGCTAAAATTTGGGGTGCAACAGCTTCCCCTATTCAATCATATTAAACTTGAGAGTAAGATTGGAGTTAGCCTTTCGAACGTTCAAGGTTGAAGAGGAATGAATACTCAATAGAACCATAAAATTTACACTCTTAAGAACAAGATAATATCCAATGTATTTTTTTTTGTTTTCTATATTTCCAATTGTTTTTGTTTTTCTGTAAAAACTGAAATTGGGAACAAGATTCTGGTATGTTAGGCCAAGGTTTGACACACAAGAAAGAGAAAACAAATGTACGCTCCCGGTAAGAATTTTGGACACATACAAGACAGGGACCAACCGAAGAAGGTTTTATCGAAAGATACCAAATATACATGTCCGGTCAAAGTGGACATATACAGAGATATCTAACGAGAAACACCCGAACAATAGGAGGGCTCGAATATACACATCTAATCATATTGGATGTATAAGGATCGAATAATATATGTCAGGTAAAGATATTATACATACACAAGAAAAAGACCGACCGAAGACGACTCTATCAAAAGATATTGAAATATACATGTCTGATAAAGATAGTGGACACATAAAGATATCGAATATACGTGTTCGGTAAAGATGTTGAACACATATAAGAGGTATATATGTTAGGTGTGACACCCCAAATAATTCGATAATTAAATAATTATGATTTTTAATTATTAATTTAATTGAGAATGTAATTTATTAATATATTGGATTTATTGGGTTTAATTATGGAATAAAGGAATGAAATTGTGAGAGGTGATGAGTAAAGTGGGGTGTGAGGAGTAAAAGACTCTACTCACATTATTTTATTTATTTTATTTATGTTAAAGGAATAAAAGGAATAAAAGAAGGAAAGAAGGAAAAAGGAGTTATTTTGGAGAAAACAAAGATACGTGAAGTTGAGAAGAGGAAAAGGAAGGAAGAAGACCTAAGGTGTCAAAATTCGAAGAACCCACAAGGTAAAGGGTGATTTCGATTAGTTATTTTGTATTATCGGTTTTGAATTCGACCGTATAGATCATAGCATGTTAGGAAATCTCAGTTTAGGAATTTCTAGGTTTCCATGGATGTATACCTAATCGTGTCAGATTGTGTCAGATTATTTATTGAAAACAATTAGAGTGTCAGTAGATGAAAAGAAATGATGGAAATATGTTGTTTGATGTGATAATGATGCAAATTGGATGTGTTTTAGTGTTTTCCATGTTGGGATTCGTATGGGTAAGTTTGGGTTTGATTGAGAATGAATGAATGATGTCAAAAGTGCAGGAAATGGCTCTGCAACACGTGGGAACCGGTTCCCAGTGGGGAGGAACTGGGTTCCACATTGAAAATTTAGAAAATCGAAAATGCACTCGTGAACCGGTTCCTGTATGGGTAGGAACCGGGTTCCCATACAATTTTCCAGAGGCGAGTTTTTGAAACTTTTTAGGAACGGGTTCCTGTATGTGTAGGAACCGGGTTCTGCTTTATTTTTTTGAAAAATGTCAAACTTTGAAAATTCATAACTTTCAAACCGTAAGTCCGTTTTGAGCGCCGTTTTGGACGTTATTTCTTAAATTTAATGTTCTCTTTTATAAAATGAAAATATTTTCCAAAACTTGAAATTATTTTGAAAATGAGCCGAATTCCAAAATAGGTGACTTTTGACTGACGCATATTGATGTGTATGTAGCAGAGATCCTGTGGTGATGGATGTATTGGTATTATGTGGATGTAAAGCATGTTTATGTTGCTGTTAATTGTATGCATGATGGTTGAAATATCATATTGTTGGTTTTGATTCAGTTATGGTAAATTGATGTATTACATAGACTGATTGATGTTGCATGCTAGTGATGTGCGTGCATATGCATTGTCTTGGTGAAGTTAATTCCCATTGTGCGGAATTTGACTTGGATTGCCGATAACCGATACCCGAGTGAGGATGGATGGTTAGGCTGGATTCGTGTCCGGGTATCTATGGACGAATCGATGGTTACTGTATTCGGTTGATGATGGATCAGTGTTGGGTGACTTGGTCACGTGTTGGTACCACATGCATTGTGTCTGCATTTGTGTTTGCATGGGATTGTAACATGTTAGGATGTCTTCCAGTGTTTCAATTCTTTTTTTGTCTATTGATTATGCATAATGACTTGTATGGCTCTAGAGCTTATCATTTAAGTCTGTGTGTCAGTGTCATGCTCTGATTAGATTGTAACACCGGGGAACGTTAGTTGAGGAATTAGACATTGTTTAATTGTTTCTTTAAATTTTGTTGGGAATAATAATGATTGAATTATTCCGTTTTTGGTTATGATATTTTCCGCTGTGTAAGACATGGTCTTAATTTGACTGAATTATCTGAAATATTGATCCTCAGTGTAGCATGGCTACTGTTTATTTTGGAGTTTTATTTTATTTAATAATTGTGGCATCCCTGTTCCGTGTTAACTCTGATGAAATATGACTTTAATCGTTGATATAATTAGTATTATTCGGGGTATTTTAGAAGGGGTGTTACAATAGTGGTATCAGAGCATAGTCGGTCTTGTCTTGTGTCGTTATCCCTTTTAGTATGCGACTAGTGTAAGTAACACTGTTGATACTTGTGTGCTGATGTGGATTGTTTTGTAATGTTACAGAATAATGGCTGGAAGAGGTAATGGAAGGAATGATGATGCTATTGCTGAGGCTTTGGGAATGTTGGCTGGAGTGCTCGGAGGAACCAAAGGAGCGTGATTGGCCGATGACAATTGGGGAATTTTCGAGGAATAATCCTCCATTGTTCAAGGGTGCACATGATCCCGAAGGTGCTCGAAGTGGTTGAAGGAGATCGAGAGGATCTTCGTGAGTGATTGATCGCAGAGGGGTCAAGGTGAGATACTAACTCACATGTTAGCAGAGGAAGCCGATGACGTGGGTTGCTACCGAACGAACCGGAAGAAGATGGTATTGCATTGACTTGGGCTGTGTTCAGGAGAGATTTTCTGAGGAGGTATTTTCCTGAGGACATCAGAGGTAAGAAGGAGATTGAGTTTCTGGAACTCAAGCAGGGTAACAAGACTGTCAGTGAGTATGCTTCGAAGTTTACTGAATTGGCGAAGTATTATGCTCACTACACCAACGATGCAGATGGAGAGTTTTCCAAATGTATCAAGTTTGAGAATGGTCTTCGTGATGAGATTAAGCAGGGTATTCGGTATCAGCGTATCCGAAGATTTTCTGATCTGGTTGACTGTAGTAGGATTCTAGAGGAGGATCTTGCTAACACTAAGTCGAATGCTCGAGGGTATGTTGATAGGAAAGGTAAGCAACAGATGGATCGTGGTAAGCCTTATGATAGGAGTAATCAGAGATCCGGTGGGTGGAAGAAGTATGGTGGAGGAGATTCTAGTTCTTCCGTTAAGTGCTACAAGTGTGGTGAGACATGACATCGTATGGTGGACTGTAAGAGTAATGATAAGAAGTGTTTCAAGTGTGGGAAATTCGGCCATGTGGCCAATGATTGCAGAGTGAGAGTAGTAACTTGTTACAACTGTGGTGAAGAGGGTCATACTCGTCCTCAGTGCACAAAACCCAAGAAGGAGCAAGCTGGTGGTAAAGTGTTTGCATTGTCTGGATCAGAGACTAAACCAGATGATCGGCTGATTAAAGGTACATGTTTTATTAATGACATACCTTTGATTGCGATTATTGATACTGGAGCTACGCATTCTTTTATTGCGTTAGATTGTGCTAAAAGATTAAATTTGGAAATTTCTAATATGGATGGAAGCATGGTTATTGATACTCCTGCGTCGGGTTCAGTGACTACTTCATATGTTTGTAGGAATTGTCCTGTTGTGATTTTTGGTAGGGGTTTCGGTATGGATTTAGTGTGCCTACCGCTAGAACGACTTGATATCATCCTTGGAATGAACTGGTTGGAATTCAACCAGGTTCATATCAACTGTTTTGAGAAGACGGTCATTTTCCCTGAGGAGGTCAAAGTCGAAAATGAGATTATGTCAGTTAAGCAGATGAACCTAGCTGTGAAAGATGGTGCGGTGGTGTTTATGTTGTATTCTGCGATGGAAGCGGAGGGAAAAGCAAAGGGTGATGGATTTCCAGTGGTGAATGAATTCCCAGAGGTTTTTCCGGAAGACGTTAGTGAATTGCCACCTGAGAGAGAGGTAGAATTTACTATAGATTTGATTCCTGGAACTAGTCCGGTGTCGATGGCGCCTTATCGCATGTCGGCATCTGAATTAGCTGAACTGAAGAAGCAGTTAGATGAATTGCTTGAGAAGAAGTTTATTCGCCCGAGTGTTTCGCCGTGGGGTGCTCCGGTGTTATTGGTTAAGAAGAAGGAAGGGTCAATGAGATTATGTGTGGACTACCGACAGTTGAATAAAGTTACAATCAAGAATCGGTATCCTTTGTCGAGGATTGATGATTTGATGGATCAACTCGTTGGAGCTTGTGTATTTAGTAAGATTGATCTGAGATCTGGATATCATCAGATTCATGTGAAGTCGGATGATATTCAGAAAACTGCATTTAGAACGAGGTATGGACATTACGAGTATTCTGTTATGCCGTTTGGAGTTACTAATGCACCTGGTGTTTTCATGGAGTATATGAACAGGATATTTCATCCGTATCTTGATAAGTTCGTAGTGGTGTTCATTGATGATATTTTAATTTATTCAAAAAGCGATGAGGAGCATGCAGAACATCTCAGAGTTGTGTTGGAATTGTTGAAAGAGAAGAAGCTTTATGTGAAGTTGTCCAAGTGTGAATTCTGGTTAGATGAGGTGAGTTTTCTTGGCCATGTAATTTCCAAGAATGGAATTGTTGTGGATCCTACGAAGGTAGAAGCGGTGTCTCAGTGGGAAGCGCCAAAGAATGCTTCTGAGATCCGTAGTTTTCTGGGTCTTGCAGGTTATTACCGGAAGTTTATTGAAGGATTTTCCAAACTAGCGTTGCCGTTGACTAAGTTGACCAGGAAGGGTCAGATATTTGTTTGGGATGTTGAATGTGAGAAAGGATTTCAAGAGCTGAAGAGGAAGTTGACAAGTGCTCCGATCTTGATTTTGCCAGATCCGACTAAGTCTTTTTTTTTGTGTATTGTGACGCATCATTGATGGGGTTAGGTGGTGTGTTGATGCAAGATAAGCAGGTTGTGGCTTATGCTTCGAGACAATTGAAAGTACATGAAAGGAATTATCCAACTCATGATTTAGAGTTAGCAGCTGTTGTATTTGTTTTGAAGTTATGGAGGCATTATTTATACGGTTCTCGGTTTGAGGTATTCAGTGATCACAAGAGTCTGAAGTATCTCTTTGATCAGAAGGAGTTGAATATGAGGCAGAGAAGATGGTTAGAATTCCTAAAGGATTATGATTTTGGTTTGAATTACCATCCTGGTAAGGCAAACGTAGTTGCGGATGCTTTGAGTAGGAAGTCCTTGCATATGTCGATGTTAATGGTCCGTGAGTTAGATTTGGTTGAGCAGTTCAGAGATTTAAGTTTGGTTTGTGAAACTACTCTGAATAGTGTAAAATTGGGTATGTTGAAACTGACTGTGATACGGTGAACTGACTTTGTAGGATTTTTGTATCCAAATGTGCGGATAGCAAGAGTCGCCACCGACTTTTATTTTTATCCAATTAAGGGAAGGTAAAAGTAACACAGAAAAAGACCTTCGTTAGATTCTGAGTTCGGGAGAAGGTTATGAAAAGGGAAGGTATTAGCACCCCTTTCCATCCGCAGTTTATTCTACGGGCTCTTAGTTGCTCTAGATCACTTTTTAAAATTGCTTTCTGTGTGTTTGACAAAGATGTTTTGAAAAGGCATTTCGCTTTGACTTTGTAATGACTCATGTAGGAGTGTATACAAAGTGTTCGGAAATGTTTTTTTGTTTTGAAAAGAATTTGAACTTGGAAAAAAAGAGTGTGTGGTGTGAAAAGCATTTGATAGAGCAAGCAACTAAGAGACTTATTTACCCACTCAGAATTGGTCGTTTTCGTACTTTTACATTCCTTTAGAATAGCGCTAGCCATACCATTAGTTAGTAGGTAGCTCCATTCGTTGGATGTAAGCGGGACATTCGAAGGGACATCGGATGGTCATAGAAGGCAACTCGTAGGAAGTATCCTAGCACATTCGAAGGGACTATCATCATTTTTCGTAGGCGACAATCGAGGGTCAAGATCATGTATTCGGAGGCGACATCGTGGGTCTTATGATCTTTGTATCGAAGGGACTATGATGATTTGTTTGGAAGGCGACGGTGCTAGAATACCTCTACGTTCGAGGGGACATGACCATTTTGAAATCGTAAGGCAACGAGAGAGAATTACCCTAAGGGGTGCGTGTGTGAAAGAAGTGTGTCAAATTCGGATATTTTATCTTGAAGATTAGTGTGAGCTATGTCCAATTATTATCTTGCCATACACGCCTAATTACTAACAGTTGATAAGGGTGCGGAAAGTAAAATGCGGAATGTAAAGTGCGGAAAGATAAACCTACGCTATTACATGGCTTTGGGGCAGATACATAATTTAAACTTGTGGAAAATAAAAGCCTAATTAACTATTACAACCCATGAGCAATTACATTATTGGAAAAATATAATGATAAGAGAAAAAAAACGTCCGAATCGGAGCAACCTGTGAAAGAATAAGAAAATCGGGAAATATGATAAAATTGAAATAAGAGAAAATGTTAGAAAAAATGCAAATTTTAATATGAGAAAATTAATATATGCTAGAAATAAGATAAATATATTAAAGTAATTTTTTGGGATTTTTTGGAAAAGATTTAATAATTAAAATGCAATTAAAAGTGAATTAAATGCAAAAATATAAATAAAATAAATATGCATGCAAAAATTATATTTTTTAATTTATTAAATTAAATAAACATTTTTATGAAAATAATGTAAAAATAAAATATGTTTTTGGTAATTTTTAAATGCAGAATAAAAATCATGAAAACAATTAAAATTGAATGCAAAAATTAAATAATATGAAAAAAAACATGAAAATAGAGTTTTGGAAAAGTGTAAAAAAAGGATTGTCTGAACCAGGAATCGAACTGGAGACATCCCTTTCAAACCTTGAAAACCACATGCTTGACCAACTGAGCTGGCGTGCTGCACTGTTTGGAAACGGAGTTATTTAAAAATAACACGCGTCGCTCGCCTGCTTCCTCCCGCTCGCGCCATCCAGTCGTCTTCTCCGATTTGAATTTTTGAAAGATAGCGTCGGTCGGCTTTGGTTCGACGCTACAGACCCTGGCAAAATCAAAAATGCAACACACATAATATAAATGAAATCTAAGGCCATGGTTCGATTCCTTGGAGCATTCCGAACACGATGGTACAGGTCCTATTGTCCAATTTTTCCATTTAAACAAAACCCCAATTCGAGCTCAGGAACCCTAGATATGGTATATATCGATTCAGGCCATGGAAACACGATTGGCTTGCCCAGATCGCTTGCAAACTTGATTCTAATCACAAACAAACAATCAAAACAGATTAATAATGCATGAATGTTAGAAATCGAATTTTGAAATTTCAAGAACAAACCAAATTCGGTTTTCGTGATTCTTGATGCTTTTGAGAGTTGTAAGGGTCTGGATCGATTCTGAAAGCCTCAAGGAACACAATGGAATGCTTGGAAGTGGCTGAATCAGAGCAAAACTAGGGTTGCCAGTTGCTTCAAGTGCACGAAATTTTGACTTTAGGTTAGGGTTTGTGGAGCAATTTTTTCGTTCTCTCTTGATAGGTATGCATTGTACATTTATACTGGATGGATTTGGGATTGAATTTGGAAAGAATCAATCAATATTCAATGGAAATCAAATTTGATATTTCCATGAAAATCAAATCTTCAAAGCTTGATCAATTTCAATCCAATCTTGCCTTTCTTGCTCCAATTTCGAATTTGCTGGCATTTGTGAGTTAATTGGACCTTAAGGAAAGAATAAAATCAATCTTTGCCATTAATTTCAATTTTATAATTTATTTTAAGATTTAATTTGCATTTAAATGAATAAATTACAAATTAAATAAAAAAAAAAAAATTCTTTGGGCTTGGACCCTTGCTTGAGGAACAAGTTATTGATGAGGAAAAAAAAGATTTGATTTTTGAAGTATCTCTTTTGCATTCTTCCAAAATTTTTTGTAGATGGTGTAACTTGCTCAATTTTCCACATTTTGAGTGTTCTTGGACTTTTGGAAAGCTCTAAGAGTCCTCTAACCAATGTCTTTGGTCTCATCTCAATTGGAGTTACCATGCTCAAAATATCTTCAAAACAATGTCTTTTGTTGACTTTGAAAATGAGTAATGTTTTGAGCTATACCTCTCAAATGAAGCATTTTGGACATTCTTGAAACATGAAGTTGTAGAGAATTGAATTTCCTTCAAAACAAGAGTTGTAAAATTTGAAAAAAGAAAAATTTCACAAAGTTCATTGACTTTTCATCTAGAAACCCTCATTAGAAAGTTTAGAAAGTTTGACTTTGGGCAAATCTTGAGTTTTCTTGATGAATCATGATCAACCCTTGATCAAATGATGAATGTAACTTCAAAATGAGGATGTTGACCAAAAATCAAGTTTTGACTATGTTGACCACAGACTTTTGTCCAATACAACGATTTTCAACCTCTGAGCAATTGTCTGAGGAAACTTGACTTGTGAGGCTTGAAACTTGACATGGAGAATCTTTGAAGCATATGAGGAGGCATGAAGGCCATTGGAGATGTTGGAAATCCATCTTGACTTGGGAGATACCAAACCCTAGTTTGGGTTGATTGTCTAGGAGAGAGTTTGTCTGATCAACTCTTGAGGAATCCTTGAGTATGGATGTATGAAATCTCTTGAGTAGATGGAGGGCAAATTTTGGGGTATGACACTGACTAGTGGTATTCTGGAAGAGATTAGAAATGGACAGAAGTCTGATATTGGATTAGTTGATAAGTTGACATTAATCAACCAAGGTCAAGGAGGTGAGTTCAGAATTAATGAGAATGGACTTATGAGATCTGGTAATCGGGTGTGTGTTCCGGATGTCGCCGAGATCAGGAAGAGTATTTTGGAAGAAGGACATCGTAGCGGGTTGAGTATTCATCCCGATGCTACTAAAATGTACCATGATTTGAAGAAGTTGTTTTGGTGGTCGGGAATGAAAAAGGAAATTGTTGAGTTTGTGTATGCTTGTTTGGTTTGTCAGAAGTCGAAAATCGAGCATCAGAAACCGTCAGGATTGATGGAACCGTTGTTTGTTCCAGAATGGAAATGGGATGGAATCTCTATGGATTTTGTGTCTGGTTTGCCAAGGACAGCAAAGAATTGTGATTCTATCTGGGTTATTGTGGATAGGTTGACAAAATCTGCTCACTTCATTTAGATAAGAATGGATTATCCGATGGAGAGGTTGGCAGAATTGTATGTCGAGAAGATTATGAGTTTGCATGGTATTCCTTCTAGTATTGTGTCGGATCAAGATCCAAGGTTTACATCTAAGTTCTGGACGGGATTGCAAGAAGCTTTGGGCACCAAGTTGCGTTTAAGTTCCGCTTATCATCCACAGACAGATGGTCAGACGGAGAGAACGATTCAGTCGTTAGAGGATTTGCTGAGAGCTTGTGTGTTAGAGAAGAGTGGAGCTTGGGATAGTTATCTCCCATTGATTGAGTTTACCTACAACAATAGTTTTCATTCGAGCATTGGTATGGCTCCGTTTGAGGCATTGTATGGTAGGAGGTGTCGGACACCATTGTGTTGGTATGAATCTGGAGAGAGTACTATGATTGGACCGGAAATTATTCAGCAAACTTCGGAAAAGATTAAGATGATTCAGGAGAAGATGAGGACTTCTCAGAGTCGTCACAATAGTTATCACGATAAGAGGAGGAAGGATCTTGAGTTTAGTGAAGGAGAACACGTTTTTATGCGAGTTACTCAGATGACTGGCATTGGTCGAGCTTTGAAGTCAAAGAAGTTGACTCCACGTTTTATTGGTCCGTTTCAGATTACCAAAAGAGTTGGGAAAGTTGCGTATCAGATTGCTTTGCCACCGTCACTTGCAAATTTGCATGATGTTTTCCATGTATCTCAACTGAGAAAGTACATTGTTGATCTGTCTCATGAGATTCGGGTAGACGATATACAGGTACGAGAGAATTTAACTGTGGAAGCGGTACTGCGAATTGAGGATCGGTTGAAACAGCATGAGGCAAAGAGATCGCATTGGTAAGAGTGGCTTGGGAGGACCAGCAGATGGAAATGTCACTGGGAGCCGGAGAGTCGATGAAGGACTCGTATCCCGAACTATTCGTCTGAGGTATGTTTTCGAGGACGAAAACTCTTTTAGTTGGGGAGAGTTGTGACACCCCAAATAATTCGATAATTAAATAATTATGATTTTTAATTATTAATTTAATTGAGAATGTAATTTATTAATATATTGGATTTATTGGGTTTAATTATGGAATAAAGGAATGGAATTGTGAGAGGTGATGAGTAAAGTGGGCGTGAGGAGTAAAAGACTCTACTCACATCATTTTATTTATTTTATTTATGTTAAAGGAATAAAAGGAATAAAAGAAGGAAAGAAGGAAAAAGGAGTTATTTTTTAGAAAACAAAGATACGTGAAGTTGAGAAGAGGAAAAGGAAGGAAGAAGACCTAAGGTGTCAGAATTCGAAGAACCCACAAGGTAAGGGGTGATTTCGATTAGTTATTTCGTATCATCGGTTTTGAATTCGACCGTATAGATCATAGCATGTTAGGAAATCTCAGTTTAGGAATTTCTAGGTTTCCATGGATGTATACCTAATCGTGTCAGATTGTGTCAGATTGTGTCAAATATGTATTGAAAACAATTAGAGTGTCAGTAGATGAAAAGAAATGATGGAAATATGTTGTTTGATGTGATAATGATGCAAATTGGATGTGTTTTAGTGTTTTCCATGTTGGGATTCGTATGGGTAAGTTTGGGTTTGATTGAGAATGAATGAATGCTGTCAAAAGTGCAGGAAATGGCTTTGCAACACGTGGGAACCGGTTCCCAGTGGGGAGGAACCGGGTTCCATATTGAAAATTTGAGAAAAACTGGGAAAATGCACTCGGGAACCGGTTCCTGTACGGGTAGGAACCGGGTTCCCATACAATTTTCCAGAGGCGAGTTTTTGAAACTTTTCAGGAACCGGTTCCTGTATGTGTAGGAACCGGGTTCTGCTTTATTTTTTTGAAAAATGTCAAACTTTGAAAATTCATAACTTTCAAACCGTAAGTCCGTTTTGAGCGCCGTTTTGGACGTTATTTCTTAAATTTAATGCTCTCTTTTATAAAACGAAAATATTTTCCAAAACTTGAAATTATTTTGAAAATGAGCCGAATTCTGAAATAGGTGACTTTTGACTGACGCATATTGATGTGTATGTAGCAGAGATCCTGTGGTGATGGATGTATTGGTATTATGTGGATGTAAAGCATGTTTATGTTGCTGTTAATTGTATGCATGATGGTTGAAATATCATATTGTTGGTTTTGATTCAGTTATGGTAAATTGATGTATTACATAGACTGATTGATGTTGCATGCTAGTGATGTGCGTGCATATGCATTGTCTTGGTGAAGTTAATTCCCATTGTGCGGAATTTGACTTGGATTGCCGATAACCGATACCCGAGTGAGGATGGGTGGTTAGGCTGGATTCATGTCCTGGTATCTATGGACGAATCGATGGTTACTGTATCCGGTTGATGATGGATCAGTGTTGGGTGACTTGGTCACGTGTTGGTACCACATGCATTGTGTCTGCATTTGTGTTTGCATGGGATTGTAACATGTTAGGATGTCTTCCAGTGTTGCAATTCTTTTGTTGTCTATTGATTATGCATAATGACTTGTATGATCGTGATTGTGTGTTGAATTTGAATTTGTGTTAAATGGGTGAAATAATATGCTTGTGATATATTGTTGATTTGAGAAGCTTATAATATGTTTTAATTATGAGAAGTCTCACCCTTACTTTAACAATTTCAGATTAAAGTTAGCAGCTCAGGAGTTGGTGAGGATGGCTCTAGAGCTTATCATTTAAGTTCGCGTGTCAGTGTCATGCTCTGATTAGATTGTAACACTGGGGAACGTTAGTTGAGGAATTAGACATTGTTTAATTGTTTCTTTAAATTTTGTTGGGAATAATAATGATTGGATTATTCTGTTTTTGGTTATGATATTTTCCGATGTGTAAGACATGGTCTTAATTTGACTGAATTATCTGAAATATTGATCATCAGTGTAGCATGGCTACTGTTTATTTTGGAGTTTTATTTTATTTAATAATTGTGGCATCCATGTTCCGTGTTAACTCTGATGAAATATGACTTTAATCGTTGATATAATTAGTATTATTCGGGGTATTTTAGAAGGGGTGTTACATTAGGTAAAGATATTAAACATATACGAGATAGAGACCGACTAAGTCAGGCCCTATCAAAAGATATCGAGCTATACATGCTCGATAAAGATGTTAGACACATAAAGATATTGAATATACATGTTCGGTAAAGATATTAAACACATATAAGGGGGTATATGTCAGGTAAAGAAATTAGACATATATGAGATAGAGACCGACTAAGTCATACCCTATCAAAAGATATCGAATTATACATGCACGATAAATATGTTGGACACATAAAGATATCGAATATACGTGTTTGTTAAAGATATTGAACACATATAAGGGGAGTATAAGTCAGATAAATATATTAGACATACATAAGAAAGAGACCGACCGAAGACAGCTCTATCAAAAGACATCGAAATATACATGTCTGGTAAATATATTTGACACATAAAGATATCAAATACACGTGTTCGGTAAAGATATTAAACACATATAAGGGCAGTATATGTCAGGTAAAGATATTAGACATGCACAAGAAAGACACCGACTGAAGACGATTTTATCAAAAGATATCGAAATATACACGCCATGTAAAGATATTGGACACATAAGAGCACTTTGACATAATTTAATTTCAGTTCTAGAAGAACTAATCAAGTACTTGAAATATCAAATAAAGATATCTCGATAAATTATGTCATGGGTGAAATAGAATGGAGCCGAAATTAAGATAACCATATGAAGTCGACATTGACAATATATTTGTATACAATATAGCGCTAAAGATGATAAACAATAACGAAGATCATGAAACAAAGTATACCATAGATTATAGACAAAGTGAGAATTTATCAAAATGAACAAATCATGAATCAAATTCTATCAAAGATTATAGACAAAGTGAGAATTGACCAAAATGAACAGACCATGAATCAAAGTCTATTAAAGATTGTAGAAAAGGTGAGAATTGGATAAAATGAATATATTCAATTGAAGAAGAATTAAACTCACTTTACAAGTAACTCAATTTTGGACATGTAGTTCAAACACCTCAAGGTGTATAACCAATGGGATATAAATGAGTTTTTATGAAAAAGCAAAATAAGAATTGTATAAAGTTTTATTTGTTACTCAATGATTTTCACAAAGACCTAATATCGATTTTGATGAAACATATCAACCTGTAGTAGATTCTATTAAGTTTCAATAATTAACTAGTCTTGTAGCACATGAAGGGCTTGATTTTTGAACATGATGGATGTTGTAAAATCTTATTTGTATGGTTCACTTGATAAGAACATAAGATTGAACAATTATCTCTATGGGCTAAAATAATAGGGTTAAATATGTTTTTAGTCCCTATAAATATGTGGCCCTGTGATTTTGGTTCCTCTAAAAATTTTCTTCGAATAATGGTCCTCGCAAACTTTTGCATCCACAATTTTAGTCTCTGTCGTCAACTTTCATTAACGGATAAATTGCGGGGGTTTTAAACCTCCTCTAAACTAACCAAGAAAAAAATTGATCTTTAACTTTTCTCAAACAAATGATTACTGTTTATCTTACATTACAAAGAGAACAGACTATAAGAATAAAAACCTTCAAGCTTGATGAAGAAAACATACCTGTCGTGATTACTTATTTTGTGCATTTCATTGTATAGAATTATTGTTGTGAATTTGCATTTAATACAATTTTCAGTTAAGAGGTGAAAGCACACTTTCAAACAAATCTGAGCCATTCGTCAATTAAAATCATTAGCATGAGATTGATAACTCCAGCTTTGAGTGTCTCATGTAACTAAATATGACAGTAGTTGTTTTGTCAAAATAAAATATGATAGTAGTTGTAAATGGAACAATAGAAAGAATATTATTTGAGAGGAAACCGTAAAATTAAACAACAGGGTACAATTTTAAATGTTGTGTGATGTAACAGAATGAAAAGAGAAGCCTTATAATGCGAGCTAATTCATATAAAAACCAATTAGACTTTAGAACCAACTCAATATTTAAAAACTCTAATGAACAATCATACACACTATTATAAAATTTGATTTGATTTATTTATTTATTCAAAAATGTTGATTTTCAACTAAGCTTAATTCATGTGTACAAGATTTAATAGATCAAAAGGGAAACAAAAATTGGTTCCTATGACATAAATTTCACAAGCTAACGCCCAGAATGCAGTAACAAACATAAATTTGACAACTAATAACATAACTGGTAGAAAAACAATAATAAAAGCATAGAAACCTCTTTTCCCAACATTTAGTACTGAAGAGAAGATGAATAGGATGATCATCATCCAACTGTGACGCATTTGTAAGATAAACTGTAATTACTTTGTAAGTAAGGTGTTTGAGAAAATTTCGAAACTAATTTTTTATTTTATTTTGGGTTAGAGGTTTAAAACTCTTGCAATTCAAAAAACAATTCAGATGCAACTGTCACGTCAGCTTCCGTTAATGAAAATTGACATGAAGGATCAAAATTGTAGATAAAAAAAATTGCGAAAATCATTATTCGAAGAAAAAATTAGAGGGACCAAAATTGTAAGATCGCATATTTATAGAGACTAAAAACATATTTAACCCAAAATAATATGGACACAACTGATATAATTGTCTCAATGAATATTTGCTAAGGAAGAGATATACAAATAACTGCAAATGTCTTTGTATTTTTATGAAAATATCTGGAAAAGAACTTGATATAATATATATCCATGTGGATGAGTTAAATATTATTGGAACTCCTGAAAAGTTTTGAAAAGTTATAAATTATTTAAATAAATGGATGTGAAGGAATTGGAAAAGAAAAAGTTCTTACAAAGTGAACATTTAGACAATGGAATTTGCATACACCAAGAATGTTATATAGAAAAGTGTTAAAATATTTCTACATGGAAAAATCCCGTATATAGCAAAAATGTTAAAATGTTCCTATGTGGACAAATCTCGTATATTGTCTACCTCTATGATGGTAGATAATTGAATGTATGAAAGATCCTTTTAGATCTCGAGAAGATGATGAAAAACTAATTGATCTTGAAGTATCATATCTCAGTGTAATTCAAGCAATGATCTATCATACTAATTATACACACCATGATGTATCAAATACTATTACTACTCTATTAACAAGATATAGTTTTTCACCTACACAAATACATTAGAACAAAGCCAAAATATACTTTGTTATTTTAGGGATAAATGGACATGAGTTTATTTTATTCGTATCCAAATTAAAATTAACCGCTGAAATGGCAGAAATTGTGAGAAGTTTAGCACAGAATGAGGCAGCAAGAAAGACAAAATTTGATGAAATGAAAAAAAAACAATTAGAATTAGAGAGTGAAATGAGGAAAAATAAAGAGAGTTGGAAAACATTGCGAGTTGCAAATGAGCGTGCGCGAAAATTTGAACAACTTAAATTTTCACAAATGAACAAAACCTTTGGTGGTGGATATGTAGATTTTAGTGGATATGACTTAGAAGGCAGATTTCGAGAGTTGGTGGACAATGACAACATGATGTAGAAGAGGAAAGTCAGGGAGTAACTCATATGAAATATTTATTTTTTAAAATTATAATTTTATTTAAATTTTACTTTCATAAATTTTAAATTGAAAATTTATTTATTATAATTATATTATTATCAATATTAAAATAAATATATTTTATTTTAATATTTAAAATAATATAAAGTTGTGAGGTATAGCCCCACAAAATTTAAAATATTATGTTGCATAAAGTATACCCCTCACAAAGTCCAAAACATCATATTTTTGTCATGTTGTAAGGAGATCAAGGCGTCGTCTTTCATGAGAGATCTCTTAGGTCTCTCACGTGAAAATGTTCTATTTTTTTTCAATAGATATGAGGGGGTTTTGAATCCTCACAAAATAACTCCTGCTATTTATTTTTACTATTTATCAAAAAACTGTATGTGTTGAAATAAGGCGAATATTTGAATGAAACTATGAAAATAGAGATGTAGAAGAGATTGTGGGAGTAATTTATTTTGGAGAGGATTGCTGCATTTTACAAGGACCCAAGTTATGCTATTTATACTACTTGAGTTACAATTATACACTACATGTAATAATACATGTAATTGTGCTATGTTTGAAATTCTTTGCATAGTGAAGATTTTCATTGTTCACAATATATTTCAAATAGTAATAATAATATTTTTTATTACTATAACACTCCCCCTTTTGAAATATTTGTCATGGCACTCTGTTGAAGTCTTATTGAGGATAAATATGGGAACATTAGTTGTCTCGTTAGAAACCTTATTAGGAAAAATCCATTGGGATAAAAACCTTAATAAGGGGAAAAAAAAAGGTACAACATTAAGCTCCCCTCAATAGAACACAATAGTTCTTCTTCAAATATCTTGAAGGCGTCGCATTCCATATTTTGTAAGTGCTTCCTGAAAATTGATGTGGGAAGTGTCTTTGTGAAGAGATCTGCCATATTATCACTCAAACGAAATTGAATATCAACCTCTTTATTTCTTTCGAGTTTTTGTGTGAATGAGAAGAATTTTGGAGGAATGTGCTTGATTCTATCAGTCTTGATGTAAGCTTCTTAGATCTGGATAACACATGCAGCATTGTCTTCATATAAAATTGTTGGATTTTTATCTTTTGTTAAACCTGGTGTTCCTTGTATATGTTGAGCCACTGATCTTAACCATCTACATTCTTTGCTTGCTTTGTGAAAGGAAATTACTTCAACATGATTTGAAGAAGTTGCTACAAGTGTTTGTTTTTGAGATCTCCATGATATTGCAGATCTGCCATATGTAAACACATATCCAATCTGTGATTTTGCATTATGTGGATCTGACAAATATCCTGCATCTGCATAACCAAAAAAAGCTGGTTTTGTATTGTTAGAATAAAACAAACTAGATAAAATGTACCTCTAAGATATCGAAATATTTGTTTTATTCCTTTCAAATGTTTCTTTGTAGGACATGTACTGAACCTTGCTAGTAAATTCACTGAAAAATATATATAAGGTCTTGTATAGTTGGCAAAGTAGATGAGTTCCCCAATGGCACTAAGGTATGGCACTTCTGGGTCAAGATCATTTTCATTACTTCCTTAGGCCTAAAAGGATCCTTTTCAATACTAAGTGTTCTACCCATCATTGGACTACTCAAAGGATTTGCCTTGTCCATGTTGAACCTTTTAAATACCCTTTTTGTATAATTTGATTGATGTACCAATATACCATTTTTAGTATACTCAATTTGTAAACCAAGACAAAATTTAGTTTTTCTCCGATCTTTCATTTCAAATTCTTTCTTTAAATAATTTCTCGCTTCTTTAAATTCTTTATTTGTCCCAATGATATTTAAGTCATCAACATAAACAACAATTATTACAAACTTGAAAATTATTTTTCTTATAAAAACACAAGGGCAAATAGGATTATTATAATAGCCTTCTTTAAGAAAATATTCACTTAGTTTATTATACCACATGTGTCCGGATTATTTCGGTACATACAATGATCTTTGCAACTTAATTGCATACATTTCTCCTGGCTTTGATGTCACAGGCTTCTTAAATCCTTCTGAGATTTTCATGTATATATCACTATCAAGTGATCCATATAAATAAGCAGTGACAACATCCATAAGATACAAATCAAGATTATTAAATACTGATAAACCAATTAAATAACAAAAAGTAATGGCATCCATAACATGAGAATATGTTACCTCATAATTGATCCCTGGTCTTTGATAAAAAAAACTTGTGCAACAAGGCGAGCTTTGTATTTGACAATCTCATTTTTCTCATTTTGTTTTCTCACAAAAACCCACTTATACCCAATAGGTTTTACACCTTTAGGTATATCCACGATAAGGCCAAATATTTTTCGGTTATTAAGAGAATTTAACTCAGTGTCTATAGCATCCTTCCAAGTTTTCCAGTCATGTCTATTTTAACATTCATTCACAGTTTGGAGTTCGGGATCATCGTTTTTATTCATAACTTCGCATGCAACTGAGAATGAAAATATCTCATCAATATTCATACCTTTTTGGTTCAACAAATTTCCTGTATTAACATAATTAATTAAAATCTCGAGATAATTCTTGTTTTCAATTTCATCATGAATGATCTTACTATCATCATCTTGTGCTTTTTCAAGAGCATGTTTATCAATCACGGATTTATTATCATCTAGTGTCTTTTCAAGATCACTTTCAATTAAACCCACCTTTTCTATTCCCTTTCGTTTTCGGGGATTTTTGTCTTTGGATCCCATATGTCAGCCACGCTTCAAGTGTGCCTTAGATTTACTTGCTACATCATTTAGTTTTGAAGTCTCAATTTGAGCCGGGACATTTATAGTTGGTACATGTGACTTTGTAACTCTTTTCAAATCAGTAAATAAATCTGGCAATTGATTTGCTAAATTTTGTAAGTGCACAATTTTCTTTACATTTTCTTCCCATGATTTACTATATGGGTCCAAATGTTATAAATGCGGTATATACCATGATATTTCATTTTACGATTGTTTGTTTTCTCCCCCTAATGTTGGAAATTTTGTTTCATCAAAATGACAATCAGCAAACCTTGCCTGAAAAACCATCACTCGTTAAAGGTTCAAGATATCTAAAAATAGATGTTGATTCATACCCAACATATATTCTCAATCTCCTTTGAGGTCCCATCATTGTTCTTTGTGATGGAGCTATTGGAACATATATTGCACAACCAAAAATATTTAAATGTGAAATATTAGGTTCCTTATCAATTGCAAGTTGATAAGGGGTATGTTTGTGATCAGTACTTGGCCTTAAACGTATGAGTGTTGCAATGTAGAATTGCATGACCCCAAACAGTAACTGATAGTTTAGTTCTCATTATTAATGGTCTAGCAATATATTGAAGGTGTTTGATTAATGACTCGGCTAAAACATTTTGTGTATGCACATGAGGAACAGGATGTTCAACAACAATTTCGATTTACATGGAATAATTATTAAATAATTCAGATATAAATTCATCAACATTGTCAAGTATGGTTTTCTTTATAGTATAATCAGGGAATTGAGCTCTTAGTTTAATTATTTGTGCAATAAATTTTGCAAAATCCATATCACGACTTGACAGTAAACATACATACGACCATCTACTAGATGCATCAATTAATACCATAAAATACATGAATGGTCCTGAAGGTGGATTAATAGGCACACATATATCACCTTGAATTCTTTCAAGAAATGTAGGTGATTTTGTCTGAATCTTTCTTGGTGAATGCTTTGTTATAAATTTTCCAAGAGAGCAAGTTTCACATGGCCTATATTCTTTTGTAAGTTTTAAACTTTTCAATGGATGACCATGTGTACTTTCAACTATTTTACGCATCAATGTTGAACCAGGGTGACCTGAACGGTTATGCCATAAAGTCACAATTTTGGGATCTTCTTTTACTACTAAATTGCATTTAACTTCATGTATATATGTATAATGTAATCTAGAAGGCAATTTTCGTAGTTTTTCTAAAGTTTTCTTCTTTCCCAAAACATTAGCAGTGATATTAATGTATTTCATGTTATCTTCAGTTGCAGTTTCGGTATCATATCCTTGAAGATATATGTCATTAAAACTCAACAAAATTCTCTTTGATTTTGGAGAGTATAAAGCATTATTAATGACAAACTTTGTCCCATTTGGTAATATGAATGTAGCATTACATGTTCCTTCTATCAAATCTATAGGACCTGAGATTGTATTTATTACACCTTTAATAGTATTTATTTTAGTAAAATATTTCTTAATTTTGAGGATTGTATGGGTAGTTCCACTATCCGAAATGCAAATTTCTTTGAGATGTTCCATGTTTAACCCTTTTGAAATAGAAATAAGATTAAATAGAGAGTAAATCAATAACATATTTAACATTAATATTATATAACATACACATACAAATTCTTAAGACGATACGTAGTTCAAATATAAAATTAATACAAGCACATTACTCATTATTCAAATAGTCACTTAATTCACTGTTCGTTCAACAAAATCAATAGTCTCAAAATAGGTACTATCATTTCTCATTTCTCGTTTCACTTATTTCCCCTTTTCCTCTACAGATGTATTTTGTCTTTTACACAAATGTTTTGGTGTTCTACACACCTTAGACCAGTGGCCTTTCTTTCCACATATGTAGCATACATCTTCATAATTTCTTGAGGGACCTTCTTAGATATACCTACCCTTTCCTTGGAGATTCTAATTATTTTGGTCATATCTTGAAGATCTATAATTGTTCATATGACCTTGTCCACGTCCTCTGCCACGAAAATGGTTTCAACTATGGAAAAGGTTTTGACCATGGTATCTTCCTTAACACTGGCCATTAAAATGTGCACGATCATTATTACCATCGAAACAAGCATGTTCATTATGTCTCTTAAGACGATTAAAGCCACCATGCCCACGATTAAATGTTGTGGCATTTATTTTAGGATATGCAATTTTTCCTGTGGGTCGTGTCTGGTGATTTTTTATAAGGAGCTCGTTATTTTGTTTTGCTACTAGAAAGACTACAACCAAATCAGAATACTCAACAAATTCTTTCATTCTATATTGTTGTTGCAATAATACCTGCGATGCATGGAAAGCTGAAAAAGTTTTTTTCAATTTTTCTTTTTCAGTTATAATTTTGCCACAGAATTCTAGTTGTGTTGTAATCTAGTGCATAGCAAAGTTATATGCAACAACACTTTTGTAATCTTGGAATCTCAACTTATTCCACTGATCCATTAATGAGGGTAACAAGACTTTCTTCTGATGTCCAAACCTTGCTTTAATTTTGTCCCATAAAATCTTGGGATCTTTAGCATTTGAATTTTCGGTTTGCAATCCATCATCAAGATGGTGTTTGATTATTCTATTCACTTTTGACTTTCTCTTTTCCATTTCACCTGGGTCGTCTGTTGATTTTCCATAATTGTCTCCTTCAAATATTTTTGTTAAGTCCCTCACATGTAAGGTATTCAATTAAATTGTTGTTCCAGGTTATGAGGTTGTCTCCAGTTATGCTTAGAATTTTGAATTGATGCTTAAGATTTGACATGATTATATCTATAATTCAGATGAACATAATAAATATTAAATACATAACTCAAAAAATAAAAACAATTTATTCAATTACAAAATCTGTGACTACATATTATTCAAAAACCTTTACTAATAAACCAAGCTAAAACTAGTAATGATAAGACAACAATTATTAGCAAAGCTACAAAATTATTACCTAATTATTCACGTTTGATAACACTAGTAATAAACAAAATAATTACAACTAAAGTGATGAACAAAAGAAGAATTTTAGCCATTTAAAAAATATGGGTAGAAGTTTTGAGAATGTTGTGAAAATTATGGAAGAAGTTGAATTTTTATAAAGGTAAGTTTTTTTTTTGAAAAAAAAAACTAGCCGCTATATTATCGTTGGGGAAAGGGAAAAGAAAAAGGAAAAAGGTTAAGTGTGAAGAAAAAATATTATCTAGCCAAGATTTAAGTGTGTAAAATAAATTATATGGTCGTTATAAGTGTTGGAGATAATTATCAGACAAAATAACACATATGATAAATATTATAATATACATATGGGGTTTTAGACCTCCATTAAATACAAAAGTTTGTATCTATATATGGGGTTTTAAACCTCCACTAAATATGGAAGCTAGTAACAATGTGGGGGTTTTAAACTTCCACTAAATATAAAAGCTAATAACAATATGCGATTTGAAATCTTCACTAAATATAAAAAGATAGTAACAACATGGGGTTTTAAACCTCCACTAAATATAAAAGCTAGAAACAATATGTGATTTTAAATCTCCACAAAATATAAAAGATTGTAACAACATGAGTTTTAAACTTCCACTAAATATAAAAACTAGTAATGGTTTGGGATTTTAAATCTCCACTAAATATAATAGATAGTAACAACATGGGGTATTAAACCTCCACTAAGTATAAAAATCAGTAATAATATAGGATTTTAAATCTTCACTAAATATAAAAGTCAGTAACAGCATGGGATTTTAAACCTCCACATCACATAAAATATATAATAATTTTACTTATTATAGAGCACTTGACGAGTTGCCAGTTTTTTATAAGAAGTAAAATAATAACGATAATACTCACTCTAGTTATAAATCACTTGATTGGTTGCCAGTTTTCTATAACCGGGATAAATAATAATAATAATAACATTAATAATAAGATTAAAGTAATGAGTATAGAATATATATATATATATATATATATATATATATATATATATATATACCTAATGTAGTAAAAAAAATCGATATAAACGATTGTGCTGATAACGTGTTGAAATAAGGCGAATATTTGAGCCAAACTATAAAAATAGAGATGTAGAAGAGATTGTCAGAGTAATTTATTTCGGAGAGGATTGTTGCATTTTACAAGACCCAAACTGTACTATTAATACTACTTGAGTTACAACTATACACTACATATAATAATACGTGTAACTGTGCTATGTTTGAAATTGTTTGCATATTGAAGATTTTCATTATTCACAATATATATCAAATAGTAATAATAAATATTTTTTATTATTATAACAATATGTTCATTATAATTTTACGGAGTTTTTATTTTTTTTGGGATTAATAATCCCTTCTATATATTTTGGACAAAAAATCAAAATTCGTCAAAATCACGTAATTGCTTACGTGAGAATCACATAGTTGCTCACGGTAAACGGAGTCGGGGATCAAACCCTGAAAACTTTGTGAGGGATTAAAACTCTTTACATAAAAGTTTTGATGATCTAGAGATTTCACCTCTCACATATTTTGAGATAGTTTTTCCCGCTGTGAATGATACTTTTTCTTGTACAGATAAGGGAATTTATTTTCCCATCTAGTGGAGTTCTTCTCCATCCCTGGTGAAAAACTCAAAATATCCTCAACTTTCGCAAGTGCACTTGCAAATTCACCTTGCAGGTGGACTTCGCAAGTGCACTTGCGGATTAACTCAAAATTTGTTAAAAATAAGGTGAACTCACAAGTGTGTTTGCGAATTAAACTGATTTTGTGTAATTCGTAAGTGTACTGGCGAAGTCTGTGTTTTGTTTTAACAAAACGTACAGAATAAACCCCTAACCCATTTTATCAAAACACCCAATTTTCAAATTCTCTCATCCAAACCCTATCATTTCTAATACTACAAACTCACTCCATTCAAGTTCATCTCTCCATTTCAACTCATTTCAAGTCCTCCTAAATCATCTCCAAGCTCAAATTTGTGTAAGTTTTCTTCAAAAAAAATTGATTCAAAATGTAAAATTTTATAAGATTATTAGGTTAGGTTGTAGAAATTAAATTGTACATGAAGTTAGAATAGGTAAATATAGTTGTATAGGAGAAAAAATGGAATTTTTGGTATTGGAATGTTCAGACAGTACTCTCATGAGTAGCTGTAAGAGTTATTTCATGTTCATGGATATTATTTGGTTCACATCAAGTTAAGGAAATTGTAGCAACCATCTGAGCTTTGTGTTATCAGTAGTGAAGTTATACCAGTGCATGTCGAGTATTCTAAAGAAAGATTTTTGAACTGTTGGACGTGAGTGCCTTAAGTAAGCGACTTAGACGGTGATATTTTGGACAGTTCCGCGATGATTTATTTTGTATCTTGTAGAATACTTCAAGGGGTTATTTCAGAGCTTAGAAGTTCCTTTGTTTTGGATGGTTAGCTTTGTGAATTTGATGGAAGATATTTTTATAAGTTGGTATTGATCGTGGGTACTTTGACTTGAGATGGTCGATTCGTTATTTGGACTTCGCAATGGGAAGCGAATTTGTTTGAGCCGGTGAAAAGTTTAGCGAATGCTTTGATTTTGGTCTTGTTTAGTACTGAAGAACCTTGTGGGGTGTATTGTGATATTTCAATTTGGACTTAAGATGTATTTGGACATAGAGTTGGAAAAGTGTATTGCTACCTTGGAATGATTTGATTTTCATTAGGAAAAATTGTCTGACACGTGAGTTAGAGTTTGATGTGGTTGTGCTCATTTGAAATCTTAAAGGTGCAGATGTTAACGACGAGAAGATTGGAATTGTTGAAGATAATTCAAGTTTGATTACGACCTATAAAGAGACTTCATTTGGTGTTGAGTTTAGTAAGTTGATATCGCGGATGACCCAAGAATATCTGATTTGAGGATTTTTTATTTTGAAGAATGACCCACGATTGTTTGGAGACACTTGTTGAAATTTAAGTTTAGAAGGTTATCGAGGATTTATTCACTACTATCATATGGATTTCGTTGGATACTAATAGCCGTGGTGGATTATTAGATTTCGACTAAGATAAGTCTTAACGGTAAAGAATTTTGAGATGGTTTGGTAGCCACAGGTACCTTAAGATGATTGATGTTTTATAAAGGAAAGTGTTCTATTTGTGACTGAAGTCGGTCGCGACGGTGTTCGTGTTGGATTCCATAAAGTTTATGTTATGGTTCTAAGTCCAACCTGTTTTGTAATTACAGGAGTATGAGACAACGTTGATGGGTAGAGTTCTTGAGAGAGTGTTTTGGTTTGAATTACCACTTTGGAAGATTGAAAGTTATGAAAGGTGTTTCGAATAAGAAACCTGTGTATTGATTGTTGCGACGGTGCGAGGATGGTGATTACTTAATACATTTTTTGGGAATTGAGTTGGTGTAAGAGAAGACTTCATTGAAGTCAAGTGTATGCGTCGAAGTTTCACAAGCGAATATTTGGACAACAATTGAGACGGTCAAGCTATGTCGATTATTTTAGAGGATCAATGGACGTTGATCAATCAAGAATGAAAGAGTGATTTTTCGAGTTGATGAGACTGATGTTACGAGGTGTCCTGATGGGTGTACGCTTCGAACGTATCCATTCTGAGTAATTGTGAAGTTGAGGATTAACCAAGTTGTTTTACGGTTGGCATCATATGCGTAAAAGTGACGCAACATGGTTTAGATATCGAGCATTGAATTTTTAGCGAGTATGCGAGATTGTTGGATTTGGACTAGTGAGTTATAGTCGCAAGTCGTCAGTATACGCCCTAGAATGCATAGTATATCGCAGTTTGGTTATGTTTTAGTAACTTGTTATTGTTCAAGGGTTGTACGTTGGTAATCTACAAGGACGATGTGACCTTGTGATTTTTTGGAATGAAAGCGATAACTGCAAGTGTAATTCTTGAGTTCTTGCTTATGCGTGAATGAATGTACCTTTTTCGTGTTTGCGTAGCACGCATGGTACTATCCTATTCTAATTGTTTCAGTTTTGGTTTGTATAACCATTTTGTTGTCTTCGTTTTGGCAATGAAGTCGAAGTTGTGTAGTATAACTTTATGTTCCTATCTTTGATGACTCGTTTTAGAGGTGTCGGTTCGAGTGTGTGACTAATTCCATTGTTGAGGAATTAGGATGGTATCGATCTTGTTTGTTTGGTTCTCGAGTGAACTGGTGTGTCTGTGACTTGTTTGGTTGTTGTGTTGTTAGTTAGTTTTCGAGTGCATTATATGGGCTTTGCATCTCAGCATGGTTGTTCTTGACTGGACGTTGTGGTTAGGAAGATGCCCTTGTTTTTTGTGTCTTTTGTATGTTGTTTATTTGACGCGAGGATTGAGTGGACGAATGCGTAGGCATGTCCCAAATTGTTCGTTTTGGTCGTAATTTCGATGACGAAAAATTTATAAGTGGGGGAGAGTTGTAACGCCCCGTTTTAATTAATATTATATTGTATTAATATTTCCGAGTTACCGATCGATATTTATTTTGCGACGAGAATATTTATATTAACCGGTATATCTGTTAATATATTCGGAGATGTTTCATTCAGACCGATAATTATTCTATTCGGTCCGATAGCTATTTTGAGGGACCTGTAATTATTGTATTCGGTCCAGTTGTTGTTTTGAGGAACCGGTAATTATTTTGTTCGGTCTGGTTTTTATTTTGTTCGGTTTGATAAAATATTATTCGGACCGATATTTAATTATTTGAGTTATTAATGTTATTTAGTAGTATTAAGTGGTGGTGTTACAAGAGGGGCATTTTGGTATTTTCCTTTGGTCTTGAAACATAAAAACGCAAACCAACCAAACACACATCTAAGTTTGGCTTTGTAACATAAGAGGAAAAGAGAGTGTCTTAGAGGAAAGGAAGAAAAGCAAGAGCAACAAGAGAGGAACCTATGGTTGGAAGTGGTAGAGAAATCAAGAAGCTTTGCAAGAACAAGATGAGGTAAGGGGTTTCATTTTCCATTTACTATAGTTAGGGTTTGATAGATATATTTTGAATTTGGGATATATTTGATTTCAGGGTTTATGATTTTTGTTGGGTGATTTTGATAGAGATTAGAGGAAATGATTTAGGTGTTGTTGTTGTTGGATTAAGTTATGTTTAATTTTTTCTAAAATGAAATATATATACATACGTACCTCTGTTAAGAAAAATGAAATGAAACAAATGTATTCTTTAAAGTTTATACTGTTAAGAAAAATAAAATGAAACAAATGTGTTCTTTAAAGTTTATACTGTTAAGAAAAGTGAAATGAAACAAGTATGTTCTTTAAAAATGCATATCAGTAACAGGTGGGTTCTATGGAAAAGAGTGTTTATACCAAGTAGGTTCTATAGAAAAGAGTGTCTATACCAAGTGGGTTATATGGAACAAAGTGTACCATGTGGGTTCTATGGAACAGAGAGTTTACACCAGGTGTGTTATGAAGCAGAGAGTTTATATAAAATAGAAAACATATGTTTTTATATAAAATGAAATATTATCTTATAAATTTAAATATATCAGTTTAAGACGGTAATTCGATAAATCGGTAAAGTGTAGAACCGGGTTCCGGTTGGTCGATTTAGTCGAATTAAGTGACGAAGCTAGTTATTCGGAATTTGACAAAAATTGACGTGCTAGCTAAGTTCGACGTGTAGAACGTTGTGGTGAGGTTAGTTTTTCGAGATTGCGAGTTTTTAACGAAGCGACCCGAAATAGGTCAAATTAAGGTTAAGTTGAACCCGATTGCGTTTTAGTCGGTTTAAGTCGCGTATGGACAATCCGATTGCGACATTGGTGATTATCATTGATGCCGATTGTTATGAATGACTTTTGCGACGATTATTGATGTTTGATTATTTTTCCATGTTTAGAATTGAGTGATTTATTTGATGATGATGCTATATGATTATACATGAGGTTTGCGATAATTTGTTCATGATTAAATGACTTTGTTGATAATGATGATATATGTCTTTGTACATGATGATGTGATGATTATATTGATGTTGTTGATAAATGCTTCCGATTTGTGAATGCATGAATTTTGATGATGATGAATTATTGGTGATGGTTTGCATAATGCAAATATGATGCGATGATATATTTATCTTGATGTGGATAAATTATGGCGACGTGGGCTATATGTCAATTTTATGTGCGATGATGATGTTATTGTTGTGTCGTATTTTGGATGTCGTGTTGTCGAGTCACATACATTGCATTGGTGACGAGGGTTTTTATGCCAAGCGACGAGGGCTTTTATGCCAAAGCGACGATGGGATTTATGTCAATGTCCCTAATTACGGACAAAGTGACGGGTACCACATGCATAACATAGTCGTGTCTCATGGAGTCGGTTATGTTGTCGAGTCGTTTGATGTTGAGTTTTATGTGATGGTTTATATGGAATTGCAATGATATATGATGCTTTGTTTGGTGATGATCTTTATGATGAACATGAAATGAATATGATGTGATAATTTCATGATAACTATGCGATGAATATAAATGATGAGTTTTGCGATGATTTGACTTTGATGAAATGCTTAATGCAAATATGATGTGATGATGTTTGTGACGATGGGTTTTTATGCCAAAGCGACGATGGGCTTTTATGCCGAACCGACGATGGGCTTTAGCCAATTTGTGATGATTTTGTTTATTTTGTGTTGTTGTATTTGATTGGCCTGAAAACTATGGCAACCATGACGGCCTTGATGGAAACCATGATGGGAGTTATACTCCAAAGTTTTGTTGCTTATGTTATTAGCATTGTTTGATGTTGTTGTTTAATGTTGTTGTTTATGATGCTCGTGTTGATTAGTGACGTATTGACTTGTGATGATTTCGTGGTGATGAAAGTTTATGTGTTGTTGTGATGATTTATGTCGATGAGGTTATGGCGATAAAGTGTTGATTATACACATTAGAATGACGATTAAAGTGAGTGAGATTTGGATATGTGTTGGAATGCACTTATTAACCTATATCTTTTATGATTCCAAAACTATATATATATATATATATATATATATATATATATATGTTATCATGCCTTTAATTATATGTTTTGGAGTATCTCACCCTTTACTTGTTTCACCGTTACCTTTATACTAGTAACGTGCAGGTTATGAAAATGGAGTTTATAGCTGCTGTTAGTCGAGTCGGTGTCGCTCTGATACGTAGCACTCGGGAGGAATATTTGTGTTGTCTTGTTGTTGTTCTTTTGTTGTTATCTCCTTGTGAATAAGAATCATACTTTATGAAAACATGATTTGATGAGGAAGTTTAATAAAGAAGATGTTTTGATTTCTAAGAATCAATTTATGTTTTCCGAGGATGCTATGTATCCGAGATTTATACTTTAAAGAAAATTGTTTAAAGTGATTTGGTTTTGAAGGTGTGACACCTCAGTATTGAATTTATGAGATTTTAAATTACTCTGATTTTGCTTACAAAACCTTGGGTAATAAGTGGGGTGTTACAAGCTGACCATTACTCTGTATGATGTAGCTTGATTGCTCCAACCACCTATCAGAGGTAGGTTACTTACCCATAGAAAGATAACAAGAGCTGAGGCGGTTGATTGAATGATTGAGTACCTTAGAGTCGACCCATTGAGGGCTGCACAGGACTGCACTCCACAGACGGGCGCACGTGAGGTTCTCCTACCTAAAGGAGTTATATGAGGAGTAGCTCGTTGCAGTATCAGCTGCACAAAGAGTTGCATGTGCAGTTAGGGAGACTGTGTAGGATGATATTTTTGTTCAGTTTCACCGAGGTTGTGATGTCCGGTGTTTTTTGATCTACTTGGTCGGCACTTTCATCTTTTTGGACACTAGTGGCCACTACACCGATGTGACCTACCAGTAGTTTTTTATAGACTTGATTACAGCTCGTGAGTGGAACTGGGGTCCCGCTATTTTGGTATACCTCTACCAGAAGCTGAATAAAGCTTCAAATTGGAGGGCGAGGGCGCTCACTAGCTTGTGCACACTCCTCACAGTACCTTTATATTTTAACAATTAATTTTAATTAGTTTTAATTAATTTGTACTTACACATTATGTTATTGTTGATGCATAGCTTGATAATATCATATTTTCACCAAATTCATGGTTAAAATGAAGATCACGTCTATGAGGCCACCATGCTAAGGGGTGCCAAGCTTACTCTCAACAGAGGCAACCAACAAGTGTTGCCTTACTGGGTGTATCTTGATCGTACTGCTCGCGATTACATCAACTGGGCGTCGTTTTGGGACTACAGGGAGGTTGTGGCATTCGATCCCATCTCATTATACTCGGGGTGGCTAACTTGTGGGTCAAACATGATGGTCAGGTATCTTCCCGAGCGGTATATTCGCGAGTTTGGCTATATGCAGATGATACCTAGATCTCCTTTTCATGTTGCTCCCGACATCATCGTATGGCGGGATCTCGATGGCATCTTCGAGGATTGGGAGAATCATATGGTGCCACATGAGTATCTGATGATACAGGTATTCTTTAACGTGTCACACTCTCATGACACCGGATGGTCCTATACGTCCACTGAGACCCACACATGAGGAGATCTTGGAGAACGAGCAGGCCCAGGATGACCATGCGATTGATCTAGTATCCATCTGTCAGCGTATCCGCCAACTTGGACAGGGGGTGTTGGATATAGGGATTGTCGATGTGGACGGTCTTGAGGCGGTTGTTGTGATGGAGAGGATCGTCGGTGAGACATCCGGTGCAGCGCAGTATCGTAGGCAGAGGGGCGCGGGGGGTTAAGATTAGGCAAACACAGTAGTGTTATGTTTTGTTCTTTTATGTTGTTGTAATAATTTGACCGTACTTACTTTCCGAATAATTTATGTAATTTGATAGTTATGACCATTTTTTCCATCACCTCATAATATTATTGTTCGTTTGTGAAAATAGAATGTGAAATATTTGAATTTGTGAAAACAAAGTAAAAATTATATAGTTTTAAACATATTTTAACACATTCAGCGGAAAATTCGTAATTGCACTTACGAATTCATTTTCTAGAGTGTCGCAAATACACTTGCAAATTCACCTGATTTTTTACAAATTCAATCTTTAAAATAAGAAAATATACAAAATCAGGTGAATTCGTAAGTGCACTTACGAAACACCTTAGAAGATGAATTCGTAAGTGCAAATCCGAATGGTGTTTTGGGATTTTAAGTGGTCTTGAAGAAAACTACTAAGTGGGCAAAGAAATTTCCTAAAATAATACTTCTCATGAATCATGTATGCAAGTTTCAACCAATGTGTCATCTACTATCTAACATATGCTAAAAGATTTCCCAAACTACCTAAACTACCATTTTCTAAAAAATATTTTACACTACACTTTGGACATTTTAGTAATTAACAATATAACCCTTAATTTTTTCAACTTTTCTCATTTTATGCACCAATTGTCAACTTCTCATTGGTTTAAATTAAAAATTATTTTTCTCATCTTACACTACTTTCTCTTTTCTCTCTCTTCTCTTACAATTAATTCTTTTACAATTAAATATATCATTTTAAACTTACATTTTAGAACATATTTTAGCTTTTCTATTTGTTTATTATCATTAAAAATACTAATTAATCTATTATCTACTATCTAACATATACTAAAAGATTGTCCAAACTATCTAAATTATCATTTTCTAAAATATATTTTACACTACACTTTGGACATTTTAGTAACTAACAAAATAACCCTTAACTTTTTCAACTTTTTTCATTTTATGCACCAATTGTCGACTTCTCGTTGGTTTAAATTCACATGTGTATCTAAATACATCATTTCTCAAGTTTACCATTATATTTTGTATAATCATATTATTTGTGTAATATTTTGATTTCATATCTACTATCTAACATATGTTAAAAGATTGCCCAAATTACCTAAACTACCATTTTCTAAAATATATTTTACACTACATTTTAGATATTTTAATAACTAACAAAATAACCCTTAACTTTTTCAACTGTTTGATTTCATACACCAATTGTCAACTTCTCATTGGTCCAAATTTAAATAATAAAAAAATCAATCTTACACTACTTTCTCTTTTCTTTTCTTTTTTCTGTTTTCATTTTATATGATTATTTAATACATTTGAATTTTAATATAATTGATTCTTTTATAATTAAATGTCTCATTTTAAACTTATATTTTAGGACATATTTTATCTTTTCTATTTGTTTATTATCACTGAAAATACTAATTAATATATTATTTAACTTTAATAAAATTAGAAACATATTTTATGAAATTGAATAATACTACATATCATTCACACAACTAACTTTTTATCTTACGAGTTACTATCAAATTATTACCATTATTTATGTTACTTTTTTCTTTCTCCATGTCACAAATTTTTTTTAAATTACTTAATACATTGAGTTTATTTTAACATTACATAATTGAATTTAAATTCATATGTGTATCTAAATACATCATTTGTCAAGTTTACCATTATATTCCGTATAATTATATTATTTGTTATAATATTTCGATTTCATAATTTTTCATTGTAATTTCCCAATAAATATGAATTTTTCATATGTATATCAAAAAAAATTATTTCGTCAATATTAAAATAAATTCACTCGTGCCCTCGCACGGGTCTCTGACTAGTTTAACTTTAATAATATTAAAAAATATATTTTATGAAATTGAGTAATACTACGTATCATCTACTATCTACTATTCTATTCTACTATCTAACATATACTAAAAGATTGCCCAAACTATATAAATTACCTTTTTCTAAAAAATATTTTACACTACACTTTAGACATTTTAGTAACTAACAAAATAACCCTTAACTTTTTCAACTTTTTTCATTTTATGCACCAATTGTCGACTTCTCATTGGTTTAAATTAAAAATTATTTTTTTCATCTTACACTACTTTCTTTTTTCTCTCTCTCTTCTCTTACAATTAATTCTTTTACAATTAAATATCTCATTTTAAACTTACACTTTAGAACATATACTAAAATATTTTACATTACACTTTGAACATTTTAGTAACTAACAAAATAATCATTAACTTTTTTAATTTTTCTTATTTTATGCATCAATTGTCAACTTCTCATTGATTTAAATTAAAAACTATTTTTTTCATCTTACACTACTTTCTCTTTTCTCTCTCTTCTCTTACAATTAATTTTTTACAATTAAATATCTCATTTTAAATTTACATTTTAGAACATATTTTCTATTTTCTATTTGTTTGTTGTCATTGAAAATACTAATTAATCTATTATTTAACTTTAATAAAATTAAAAATATATTTTATGAAATTGAATAATACTACATATCATTCACACAATAAACTTTTTATCTTACGTGTCACTATCAAATTATTACAATTGTTTTCAAATTTTTATTTTTTCTTTCTCCATGTCACAAGTTTTTTTTTTAAATTACTTAATACACTGAGTTTATTTTAACATTACGTAATTCAATTTAAATTTACATGTGTATCTAAATACATTATTTGTCCAATTTACCATTATATTTTGTATAATCATATTATTTGTCGTAATATTTTGATTTCATAATTTTTCATTGTACTTTCCTTGTAAATATAAATTAGTTTATTATTTAACTTTAGTAAAATTTAAAAATATATTTTATAAAATTGAATAATACTACATATCATTCACACAACTAACTTTTTATCTTACGGGTCACTATCAAGTTATTACCATTATTTTCAAATGTTAATTTTTTTTCTTTCTCCATGTCACAAATTTTTGTTTTAATTACTTAATACGTTGAGTTTATTTTAACATTACGTAATTCAATTTAAATTCACATGTGTATCTAAATATATCATTTGTCGCGTTTACCATTATATTTTGTATAATTATATTATTTATCGTAATATTTTGATTTCATAATTTTTCATTATATTTTTTTAATAAATATGAATTTTTTATATATATATATCAGAAAATTATTTCATCAATATTAAAATAAATTTACCTGTGCGGAAACGGGTATCTGACATGTATATCATGATATACTTAAGTTTTATGAGTGTGGTTTGTTGCATAATACTAAAAAGAGTAATTTTAATAATTACGTATTAAGATACTTTTCTCTTACCTATTTTTTTTAGTGAGATTTCTTTCTCCATAATCATTGAATAAAGTAGACAAGGATAAGATATTCCACACACTCGACATTTGAAAGAAATTTTATATTTTTCTCTTCTATTAAAATTTATTGCTATAAGAAAAATATCACAATAATTATTAAATTTTTAACAAATGATTCTATTTTGTTGTTATGACATGACTGTGTAATTTATACTTTTTAGGATAAATTCTTTGTCTCATGCGATGCCCAATAATAATGTTTTTAGAATTTATTTAAGTTGGTTTTCTTTTTGTTGCAATCAGAGAGTGCAAAGCATATATCCCAATTTAGTATATGTATGTCTCCTTTTATTTTATAAAACTGGTCAAGAATTTATCCCTTAACTATTAGTAATTCCTTACTATTCATTTAATAATGTTAGTGCATATTCATCTTCCCTCATAACCTTTCTCTATCTTATTTTTGGACATGATTGTTTGCATTTGAGTGTGTGGTGTGACATAGTGACGATGTTATAGTGTTTTGTGAAATATCATGTCTACTTTTATAATTTATATGAGAGAACTTAACAATTTTTTTTGAAAAAGAAAATTCTTTAATACTCCCTTCATCTTATATTATTTGTCATAATAGATTATTTCACACAGATTAAGAAACAGTAATAAATGAATGAAAGAGAATAATAATTTTACCAAATTATTGTGGTTAACTATTGGTGTATTCAAATTACTATTAATGTTAAATGAGAAAACAATAAATTAAAAGTATTTATTATAAGATACAATTGAAAGATTAGATATAAAAATACACCGGTAATATAAAGTGACAATTATTTTAAGACTATTTTTTTTTAAAATATGACAATTATTATGGGACGGAAGGAGTAATTCTCTTTATTTTGTGAGATATGAAATGCTATTTTAAAGTGAGTGACTCATTTGTATTTCATTAAATAAAATAGTAAATATTTAAAAAGAATGATGAAAATAGAAAATCTCTTCTAATCAAGAATTTTATTAAAAAATAATTTGTAGACTCTTTCACCTTATAAAGAAATTATAAAATTGATTCTCACTTTAAAATATCTAAAGCATTAAGGAGAAAAATGCATAATAGCTTATTGATGCACAAAAATAGTGATTTTAAAATAATTAAGAAAAAAATGTTTAGTTACACGTGTGATTCTTAAGATTCATGATATATTGGAGTGTTACTAGAAATATTTAGCACTAATATATTTTTGGGTTAAATATGTTTTTAATTCCTATAAATAACCTAAAATTTGATTTTAATCCCTGCGAAAATTTTCTTTAAAAAATGGTCTTTCAAAAATTTTTCGTCCAGTTTTTTAGTCTCTACCGTCAAAGAAAGATCATTATTTAAAAGAAATTTTTACATGGACTAAAACTAAATTTTGAGTTATAGGGACTAAAAACATATTTAACCTTATATTTTTTTTAGATCATTTTACTTTGATCTCTTATTTAAAATAAATAAATAAATATTTTTATTTCTTAATTCTTTAAAATGTTTTAATTAAATAAAAAAATTAATATAATACGTTTGAAAAATTAAAGAATTAATATAAATTTGAGAGTTAATTTCAAATTATTAATTTTCTTGTATTTTAATATTTAGCTAATTTTTACAAAGTATAATAAAATAAATTTTAAAACGAAGGTTTGTAATTATCTTATATGAAACCTAATTGAAAATTATTTTTTCAAAAAGTTTTCAACAAATATTTTCAAAATATTGATCCATTTTTCATCTTAGATGCAAAAAGATGCCAAAGAAATTTTACTGAAAAGAAATCATAAGTTAGTCCATTTAGCATGTCAAATCATTTTCTTTATATATATAATATATGTTCTCTAAATATTATATACAAAAATGACCCCACGTTCCGTACAAGTACTTTGTTCATGGCTAATATGCTGTTAATTAAAGTATTAAACCTTTTCTCCGGTCTAATTTGATTACACATAATTATATATATTAACATATTACTTGGGTGGAAGGGGACTTTATGTTTGAATGTGACACTCAATTCCTTTCAATAACAAAATATGTATTTGTTTATATTCTTTGTATACTATTTTCAAATTATTCCACTTAATTCTGCACTTATGATGGTAGAAAATATAAAAATGATGGTTTCACTCTCTCAAGTATAGTTTCATAAAAAGTGACAAATTTTACATGATTGAATGACAATCGCATGATTCTCATACACACACTCAGACGCACACTATAGCGTAGCATAATTATAAGCATAGGATAAGATAGGACATGACATCTTTTTTAGGTGCTATAAAAACCATGCCACACTTTGATTTCAAAATCATGTTATATTTCAATTCCAACTAATATTATTATTTCCTTGACAACTATACCTTCATATTCTTCTTCTACTCATACCATCATGGACAGAAACAATTCCCGCAGACAAGTTGCTGCAATGAAACAGTCACTGTTTGATCAGGTATATATATACAATGTTAGTATTACAGTAATATTCTACATTATAGTACTCTTGATGGCTAGTTAGTTACATAACTAATCAAATGAAACATGCAGGGACTTCTTGATGAACAATTTATTCAACTAGAGGAATTGCAAGATGATGCTAATCCTAACTTTGTTGAGGAAATTGTCACTCTTTACTACCGCGATTCATCGAGGCTTATCTCTAACTTGGAACAAACACTGTACGTTTATTATACCATTAATTCCATCATAATTTGTATAGTTAATCGTAAGTAATTTTAAACTAAATTAGTATCATTTGTGTGGTTATGGCAGGGAGAGGAATCCATTGGATTTCAACAAACTGGACACAATCATGCACCAGTTCAAAGGAAGCAGCTCAAGGTATATAGTTACATATATTTGGATTGACTAAACCATTATCAGGTGTAAAGTATGTTAGTTGAATAAATAATGATTTGCTGCAGCATTGGGGCGAAAAAGGTGAAAGCGGAATCGACTCTAATACGGGAATATTGCAGAATAGGAAATGCAGAAGGGTAATCAAACTTGCATTAAATCTATGTTCATTCACTGCCACTTATTCATGGAATATGATTCTTAACCATTGTTGCACTGTTATATATTCAGGTGTAGGAAGAGCTATCAACAAATGAAGAAAGAATATGTAGCTTTGAGAAAGAAACTTGAAAATTATTTTCAATTAGTTAGGCAAGTTGGTCCTCTTGAAAGAGCATGTCGCCCCAAGTAAACCCCTTATAGAGATGAATTGAAATTGGTGAATTTCGTAGAAGAAAACATATTTAGCAGTCACCAATAATACATATGAGGTCTATATCCTATGTTTTTGCAATCAAAAACTGCTCTTGTGGGAATCCTTCTATGGAGGGATCGTTTTTATTTATACTATCACTGCAGAGAAAATTATGTTGCAGCATCATGTTACAAGTACAATCATCGTTATTCTCTCTTTCAATGCTATTACCTCAACCATAAAAACATGTGAAGCATCGCTACTCCATTTTAGCCAAACTACTTTTGATACGAATACGATATATGTCTGAAACATTACCGAAACCGTACTTAAACTCTCTTCGGTAAAATACATTAAATTCATATGACATTTTAAACATGTTTGATAAGAGTTTTTTCATCACGAACTCATAGATATATCGAAAACATGAAAATGTAATTGGTGAATTTTGTAGTAAATCTGAAGAAGACAAAACATGTTCAGTATTCACCAATAATATAAAGAGCAAGTTATAAATAATAATTTGTGATGTTCCCACTATGTTGCAGAATTGCCATACTGGTTTTGTTATGTAACGATTGAATTTTTTAGCATACATGTTTATCAACACTTGGAGTAACTCATATTTCAAATATTCCATGGTTAATTATTTCATTTATCTGAACTTTATCATGGTAGCTGTTACCAAAATTTTAAACAGTAAATGTAATTAGTCACATAATCATTTTATTATAAATTTATGTATGATGTAACAAAGTTGAATTCATTAACAATGTTGTTAACCTTGTTATTATTGTCAATAAATGCATGATGAGTCTCAAATCAATATCACTTTTAACATTGTTATCCACCCCGGCTACACATTTTTTAGCAAAATTTTAAGGAAATTTTTTCATCTATCTAGTGGGTTTCTTCTCTACCCCTGATGAAAAATCAAAAATGTCCTTCCATTTCGTAAGTTAACTTACGAATTCCCTAAATAAGGTGAATTCGTAAGTGCACTTACGAAATAATCCACGATTTTAAAAAATAAGGTGAATCCGTAAGTGCACTTACGAATTCACCTTATTTGGGGAATCCGTAAGTTAACTTACGAAGTCTGCATATTGTCTTAGAAAACAAAGAATTTTCTCCAATACTCATTCATTTCAAAATACTCAACTTATAACCTCTCTACTCCAAACCCTAACATTTATACTTCTGCAAACTCACTCAAGTCAAGTCATTCTCATCATTTCAACTCATTCCAACACATTTCAACTCCTCCAAAATCAACAAATTTGTGTAAGTTTTCTTCACTTTTTCCTATTCAAATTCTGATTGTTATTAGATTATTAGGTTAGGTTGTAGAAATTTAGTAGTATATGAAGTAATAGTAGGTAAATGTAGTAGGAAAAATTAGATTTTTGGTGTTTTGGGACTGAGAATCTGGTTTTGTAAAAATTATGGACGAAGGAGGTTTCGCAAGTTAACTTGCAAAGTGAACCAGAAGAGACTTCGCAAGTGAACTTGCGAATTTACCCAAGATGGGTGAATTCGCAAGTTAACTTGTGAAATTTTGTCTAATTTGTTTTTAAATTAGTATGTTAATAATGTAATGGTTTATTTCTGGAAAAGGGCTAAGAATGACAACCAGATGACACGTTTGAGGCATGGCAGGCAAATCTAGACAGCGTCGGCTCGTCGAGAGCGAGAGATAAGGGAAAGGGCACAAAGGGAACAAAGGACACAACTTGATATAACATCACCTTCTGCACCGTCTCAGAGGAGTCGTCTCCATGAGGCATCTTCCTCTGATGCACATGAGGAGGAGGTACCGGAGGTAGAGGTGCCGGCGGAGGAGACCCAGGATGCCCAGGACGCTGAAAATGCTGAGGTGGGGGATGTTGGCTATCCAGGAGGGGCATATGACAGATCCCTCCTGAATTACTATCAAGATCATACTGCCCGTTATGTATGGGGTGGGAAGGTATTATAATTTTTATCGTTACATTTCGTATTATTTATTTTCGTTTACAGTCTGTTCTTTTTTATTTCGTTTATTGTCCGTTCGTATTATTTATTTATTTTCGTTTAATTCCGTATACTGCCCGTTATTTTTTTATTTTTTTTCGTTTGATTCTTATGTTTCAGGAAAGGAAGACCTTGAAACATGTGAACCACTCCCGCAAAATCTTCTATCTATATGTTCCAAAGACTCAGTGGTTCCACCGTGTTATCCTCGCATCCGGTCTTGCCGGATTATTCAGTACTGGTTACTGTACCATTAGCACCGGCATGCAGGGTGTTGTTGTTGAGAGATGGCATAGGCAGACGTCACCTTTCCACTTTCCAATTGGAGAGTTGACGATCATCCTCGACGATGTTGCCTGCTTGATCCGACTACCTATCAGAGGTAGGTTACTCAACCATTCCAAGATAACCAGTGTTGAGGCGGTTGAGTTGATGGTTGAGCATCTGGGAGCTGGTCCATACACAACTGATGCGGACTACGACTCCATAAACGGGGTGCACGTGAAATTCTCCTATCGAAAGGAGTTATATGAGGAGCACCTTTGTCAAGCAGCTCTTGCAAAAAGAACTGCACAGGCAGCTGGGAGCCTGTGGAGGCGAATATTTTTGTTCAGTTTCACTATGGTTGTGTCATCCGATGTTTTCTGATGTACTTGGTAGCCACGTCCGTCTTTGTGGACACGAGTGACCACTACACTGACGTGGCCTACCTGAGATATTTTACGGATCTTTCTACAGTTAGTGACTGGAACTGGGGTGTCATTGTTCTTACCTATATCTACCAGAAGTTGAATGAAGCTTCCAAGTGGAGGGCTAGGGCGCTCACCGGCTCGTGCACACTCCTCAAAGTACGTTTTTATTTTAACGATAAATTTTAATTAGTTTTAATTGATTTGTACTTACACATTATATTTTTGTTCATGCAAAGCTAAATTATATCGTACTTTCACCGCATCCATGGTTACACCGTAGATGCCGATTATCAGGACTTCATGCCCAGGACTGCCAGGTTTATTCTCAATAGGGGCAACGATAATGTGGTTCCTTACCGGGTGTTCCTTGATCGCACCAACCATGACGACATCAATTGGACCCCGTTTGAGGACTACCTGGAGTTGTCCCCTTCGATACCATCTCGTGATACTCTGGGTGGCTAGCCTGTGGGGCTAACATGATGGTCCGGTATCTTTCCGAGCAGTGTATGCACCCGTTTGGCTTTGTGTAGATGATATTCCAATCTCCTTTCCAGGCTGCTCCCGACACCGTGACATGGAGGACTCTAGATGATGTCTTTCAGGATTGGGAGAATCATGTCGTGCCAGAGGAGTATCGATTGATGCGGGCACCTCGTATGTGGCACTCTGTGGAGGGCTACGCAACATGGTTCTTTAGAGTGTCGCACTCTTACATGACACCGGAGGCTGAAGGACGTCCACATGAGGAGCTCTTGGAAAACAAACAGGCTGAGGATGATCATGTCATTGATCTACTACCTATCTGTCAACGTATCCGCCAAATTAGACAGGAGGCGTTGGATGATTGTCGATTGTCGCGGGCGCACTGACGTGGTGGAGAGGATGGTCGAGGCGCAGCCACCACGAGATGGCGGGTCAAAATTAGGCATACCCAGTAGCCTTTATGGTTTTTTAGTTGATTTTGTTTGATCGCATTTTTTTTGAAACAATTTATGTAATTTGATATTTCTGACAATTTTTCTCTTTAATATTTATAACATATTAACATTTACATGATTTGCATATATTAATATTTTCTAACAATTTTTCTCTTTAATTGAATTTCTAAAAATGGAAACATAATCCGAGATATTGTGAAAAAACATAGTAGTTTCAAATATGGTTTAACACATTCAGGAAAGGTTTAGTAAGTTCACTTACGAAACATTTCCTGAATGTGTTAAATCATGTTTAAAATGATAAAACGTACAAAAATAAGGTGAATTCGTAAGTACATTTACGAATTCACCCAAAAAACTTAATTCGTGAGTTAATTTACGAAGGACATTTTTTATTTTTCAAAAGTGTTGGAGAAACCCACTAGGTGGGTGAAGAAATTTCCAATTTTAATGACCCTATCTTTAATTTAACACAATTTTGTCAGTAAAGCAATTTCTATATTTCACTCATTTTCCCCAGATTCATTCGCCTCGAGTCATACAAAATGTTTCAACAGACAGTTACATTAGTCTCAGCATTGGAGTTCATAGTTATGAATCAGGTAAAAATAGACTAAACTAATTGCCCCAAATTACAGACCAATAAAACTTACAACCTTCCATATTTACAAGAAATACTATCAATAAGTTACTCAACAAGTGTAAAATTTAAATTATAAAAACTTTGGGTGAAAGAATCTCTAATACTCAATGCTCAAAAGCATTTCTGGTAGCTGGTTTAAAACTTCATAACTGAAGACTCCTGGATGATGCAATGGACGCCCTGTCAAATGGTCATGCAAATATGAGTAGAAGAAGCAAACATAAGTACATAACAGTAACTGCAACAGATAGAATAGAATTGTAAGAATTCCTAAAAAATATGAAGTACTAACCATGCTTGCCGACATTTGACAGCTTCATTGCGAACAGATCTCTTTGTATCATCAAGACACTTTGGTATTACTCGTAGAACCTGATATTCAACATGAATCGTATCAAGAATAACAAATAGGCATTCAAATTCAAATGTTTCCAAAAAATAAAAATTAAAAAAAGGTTAATAATATGAAATTCATTTATGAAAGAGTTCATTTAAAGTATACGAAACTTAGATCAAATGCAACTAAAGTTTGACAAACCTGTGTTCTCAACGGATATATACGCACATGGGGAAGCTCAGATAATGCAACAAGACATTGAATCGCTGTCTCCCGAACAAGCTGCACAAGGGGAGAAGAAAAAATCCATCATTAATATCATTATTAATTTTGATCGCTTTAAATAACTAAAATGACAATAAAGTTATGAGGAGGGTCTAAAGGTTATGGCGGGAATTCTTGAGCATAGAACCATCAAGTATTGAATTAATTTGAGAAACACAAGCTCGTATCAAGCATTTTTTAGCAGTAAATAAATTATACAAGGAAATTCTAATACCGTCTTATGAGGGTAGTCCACAAGCTTAATTAGACCATTGATGATAATATGTGCATTCTCAATGACAGCTTCTTGTCCTGCATGCATGAACATAGTTTATATAAGACAGCATTTTAAGGTCATTCTTTCTACTCGCCAAAGATTACATGATTGTCATCATTCTTCATCCCAACACAATTATGACCAGCATGTTAATACTTTGTGGAAACATGAGTCGAAGCTACATAATGTATCAAGTGTACCGGCAAGGAACACACTAGTATTTGCAAATAACAATATTGCACCAAAATCTAGCAACAGGTACAATGGCAAATGATTCTGAAAATCCATACTAACATTGAAACTTATCCTTCTAATGACTCAGTCTCTTTCCCACAAGGAAACCATAAAAAGAAAATGAAAAATAAAATAAATGGAATCACAGTATGAGAACCTAATAAACCACGGCCTTGAAAATAAGATAAGTTAAATACTACCGCCATTGTAATTACCGTTTTTCTCTGTCAACATCCCAGATAAAACTAGCAACAGACCATACAGTATATCTTTATCTTGGATATCTTCTGTCAATATAGACAAGCAATCAAGAAGAACTGGTATGAGCTGCAAAATTTACAAGGGAACAAAAAATTTCATTAGATGAAAGATAAATGTGAGATAAGTAATTACTGATTAAATTTCTGAAACTAACCTTTTTAGCTTCATTCAGTATAACAATCAGTGGAGTGTCAGATATGACATGTGCAAAGGCTCGTAATAGTAAAGATCTGAAATTGTAAAAATAGCAGTTTAGATAATTGTGAGGGCGAAGGGAGACAATATATAGCACAAATCCAAGTTAAAATAGCTGTTACAGCTCATTGGCAACTTAGTACTTCTGCATTGTTTGTGTATACGGCGACTTAAGACAATGGACACGGACTAGTTATTACAGTTAAAAAGCTACTCACAAATGCTACTGGGAGGGAAAATAGTTTGAGTTTTAGAGTGCGCAATACATCTACCTGGACAATGAAGAATCGGATCTTGAGATCAAGTGCTGAAAGATTGGCATCATGGAAGAGAAAAATCTTTGCTTATATAGAGGCCGTATTGTGGCATGGAATTTTCTGTTCAAACAAACTTCAGTATCACTCATAAGAACATGAAAAGCATCTGCAGCACATTTCCTTGTCAAAGGATCCCATTTCTGCTCTTCAGTATTTACATGTGAACCTTCAATTAAAGGCAAAGAACTCTTTCTGTCTGATATCAAGCACTCTGTGAATATCATAGTGATGTCTTTTATCTTTTCGTGACCGCGCAGTAGCAAACCTTTCCCAATCCATGAGAGCCCACAAATGGCATTGGTTTGAAGCAATCTATCATTTGTCATGCCCAGGCAAAAATCAGTAAGAACCATTTCACTTCCATTACTTGATCCATTACATCTCTGCAACATATTAGTACTAGAAAACTGTATTTTTGTGTTGAATATAATATCAAGTGCTTCTTCCAAGGTGAATTCACCAGACTTCTCTGTATCATTGGATTTTGAAATGAGTTTGTTGACCATAGAACCCAAAGCCTGTGCAACTGGAACGAAACCCCAGGGGAGGGTTATTATAAAAAGATGCAGAAGCCCTCTAATATTTGGAATGTGTGTTTTAGGGCGAAGTGCAATAATTACTGATGTAAATAATAAAAGTATCCCTTCATCCCTAGGGGAAATGTCATATTTTCCTAGAGTTAATGGCAATCTTTCTACATCATTAAGCTGAAAGTTGGTATGTGACAATAGTATACTGTAAGCTTTTTGAATAATAACATTTTGACTCTCTACCGAGCAACACCCGACAGAAACTTTCATCGCTGTCATCACTGCATCAAGAAAACCCTGCAGTACAGGCAGGAAAAATCAATATGACTACTTGATTGTTTATTTAGTTGTGGTTAATTAGTAATTGGTACTGGATTTTCTCGATACTCATAAAATAATTAGGGAACATTAATACACAAATGACAGTTAGATTTACTTTTTCCTCAAATGGAGAATTAAAGTCCATGCAATTTCCAGCTTGGCTCCAAATCTCCACAGCAAATTGCACTACAAAATTTTCTGCACCCCCATTTTCATGGATCCTGACCAGATTCAATTCAAAATATCAGATATATCCAAAAAATTGTTTTGAATAGCATTATATTGTGAACAGTTGATAAACTGAGAGCACTATTGGTCAATCGATTATTTTGAATACAGCATATTATCTATTATTATATCATGGTAAAGGAAACTCATATAGTTACAACAAAGTGAAAATAATATGTAAGCCCTGAAGAGCTGAGTACCATGGAAGTAGCTTGCAAGAATAGCACTCCAAAAGCTGAACAGCAGTTTCAAAAGACTTTAAACTTTTATGGACCTAGATGAACAAATACCAGAAAGTTACAATAAGATCCAAAAAAGTAGAGACACAACATTATAGTAATAAAGAAAAAAAGCAGGCAGTGACAAAATACGCCCAAGAATTTTCTAAAAATGAGATGACATATTACATGAAGCCTTGAACACGGCAAATAGGATAATGAAAAAATTATATATAGACATACCTCAGATAGATTGGCAAATATAGCTCCTTCCAGACCTTGAAGAATTGTAAGCATATTTTTCATGCCAGTCATGCCTATATCAGACAATGCTTCTACTTTGAGTGAAAAAGGTAGAGCAATATCATCACGCGATAGCAGTTCCATAATTTTGTCTACAACAAAACTCCTGTAGCTCATAGCTTTTTCAGACTCACTGAAGTTTTGAACAAACGAGCCAATATGAAATAATGCTTTCAATGTGGCATTCCATAGTACTGTTTTGTCAAAATCCTCTAAGATAATTGACATGAATTTCTTCAAAATATTCTCAAATGTTGATTTTGGTATTGGGAAAACATCTAAATGAAACACTGCCAGAATCAGCAAACCCTTCACTGTATATCACCATCAAAAGCAAAAAAGAAATCAGAAATGTGAAGATATAATAAAGTCACAAGGCAGAGACTGGACAGGATAAAAAATTGTTCCATGTTTGATGTTAAAAATCAGAAAACAAAACAATCCTATAAATGAAGTACAGGACAAACTCTAAATTTTATCAACAAACTATAAAGAGACTTTTGTTTCTCTCTCCTCCCTCCCTAGTCCCTCCAAAGGTTATTGTGAAAACTTTCATATTATTTTGTTTGTGTATTGCGTATTGACCACCAAGTGATATACATAGCAAAAACGTGTGTTGTGATTCACAGTATGTGTCCCAGTGTGCATCGAACATACCGGTAGCATCCTTAAAAAAATAGCGACTACAGAAATGTAACAAGATACTTCTAATTTGGAAGTTCCTGTGGAACCAGCAATGACTAGATACCCCTAAACCAAAGGGTGAGAAATTGGTAAAAAAATTAATCAGATTTCTGGAAGTACTATTATTTATACTACCTAATTGAAACTTATTCATTCTGACTGCAGTATATCAACAGCATACAGCAATTCAGAATTACGTCAAACATAAAACAGGTAATAATTAATATGGCCAGGTCATGATAAATTATATAAGGACATGGCACTTCAGCGGATGGGGTGGCTTTGGATGGAAACAAGTGAAATCTGCACCTGACATGTAATTAAAACGCTACATGTTGTTCTCTTAAGCCAAAGGAAGAATGGCATATCTATATGTGTGACAGATCTGGAATCTAGAATAAAATATAGAAAGAAAAGAAACTGTGTTATGTGACAAGAAATCTATCACACACCACAAGTATTTGACAGATTGATTTGAGAAAATTAATTATACGAAAACAAACCAAAAGAAGCCTAGTGCCTGATTGATTTGAGAAAACACTTTCCTTTTGCATTTCATGCTTTCATTTTTAGTTGCAAAATTGTCGCCTTGTACCCACCATTTCATGCACGAATCATTTTAAAACAAGAAATAGAGTGAAAAAAATATGGCAGTTTAGTAATGAAAAGTGAAACAATAAATGAAAATAGAAAATGTTTGATCAAGCCAAATAGACCCTACGATTCTTTTGGTGTTTTTGTGTTGTCTCCCTTTTCCAATACATGACTCATTATATCAGAGTCTTCTGGACAAACTCGGGAAAATTCAAAAAACAATGCAGATCCAATCCAAGATCACCTTTTTTGCTCAATGTTGTGTTCTAGCTCAGATAGACAAAAACAGAAGCCCACTTATATTTGCTATGTAAGACGTAGCTAGTTTTTGTTGGAATAGCCAGTTTGCGAATCTTGGGGAACACTGGCATAGAGTTTTCACCTAGGACTATTTTCTTATGAAAGACATTTTAAACTTTTTGACAGTAATAAGGAGGTCCTAAGTGTGCAACTTGTAAAATTGTTCAGTTTATCGTATAAAAGAGGAAAGACCCTTTCCCCAAAGTTCTCTTTGTCCTTAGATTTGTCATGGTAAAAGAATGTGATTAGGTTTCTCTTTGGTCCTTATCTCTAAATAGATTGGAAACATTTGTTGCATTTTTTAGCCACTTTGCCTTGCTGTTTCCTTTTTCTCATTACTCTATCAGGCGGATTTTCCTCAAAAGTGCTTTCCTCCCATTCTTACTTAAAAAATTTCATCTTTTTATCAAAATAAATATTTACGTCACGAGTTCATGATATCTCAAAAAGAAATAAAGACAGTGTATGTAGATGAAATTGTTAAACTAAATAAATAAAAGAGAAATCACCTCCAATGTATATATCAAGATCAGGGGGACATCTGTCAGCACTTACAGCTAAGACTGAACCAAAGGCATTAAATAGCACCGCTGAGAAGCTATGAAGTATGGTGCAATATGTCCCATGTTTTTCCTCAGACAAAGTAACTAGTTCTCTGGATCCTGCAAGTAGTTCTATACAAAGATAGAGGAATCCGAAGTTAACACTTTGTGAGACACAAATACCACCATTTTGCAAGCCATTGGTTTTACTAGCAGAAAATCCCAAATTATCCATCATCCTTGAGAGAAGACTTTGAAACACGGCATTGCAGGAAGGAATAGAAGTCTTGGCAGTAATATAGAGAATGCGACCAGTAGCATGTAGCTTCTTCTTTTCTTGTACAGAAATAGTGCCGTACATCTCATAAGAGGAAATGTTATTGATAATAAAGTTAACATCCTCATCGTCAATTATCAAGCTAATTAACTGACTGCTATTTTGCACAATAAGCTCTTGAAGGAGGGACAGAGCTTCAATTACAACTTCATTCTTTGGAAAGTCAATACCATCTATGGGTGCTAGAGTAAAAGACAAATCTGGCTCACCCAAGTAAGTATTTACGGTGTCTTTTAATGAAGACCAAATAGCCTTGACATATTTAGCAATTCTCTCAGATCCATACTTGACGGAGCAAACTCTAAGATATTGTAAGGAATCAATCTGAATGTATAGAAAATCAACACATGAGAAACTATAAAATGGTTAAGTTTTTTTTATTGAAAAAAAAAAAGTATGATGGTAATTATGCAAATATTTAGAATGAAATGTATAATTATAGTATAAAAACACTAACCTTTGCTGAAAGTAGTGAAGAAGAAAGTTTATCAAGAAGCAGAGGAATGACAAATGGTTCAAAAACTGGTGTAGAAGAGAATGCATGCTGCAGAAAATTCAAATAATTTGCTCATTAGGAAATAAAACACAACTGGAAAAACATTATACTCAATCTTTTATATGTAAAATATATAATAATGTATCAGATTTCAATTGCATTTGAGATATATCAAATATGCTCTTCCATTTATGGATGATAGTAAGCCTCCGTTGCATCACGTGAATCCCATGCACATAAGTACATGCAACACACACAATGTGTGTGTATTTGCATTTTGCTTCCTTTATTAGGTAAAGGAAATAGGGTAGGAGGACAAAGAATCAGCCTTAAAAGGTCAACAATAAGCAACAAGTTTCCTCAAGACAACCACGTCGATCTAATATATATGTATGTCACTCCTAAAGTTTGATCCTTTTCCCGGACTGGTCCTTTAATTTTTTATTTTCTCGAATTGGTCTTTAATGTTACATTATGTCTTTCATGCTTACCGGTCTTTTTAACAAGTTTCGTTAAAAAAGTAAGGAAGAGCAAAGGAAACCATAAAACTGTACTCTAACCTTCAATTTCATATCCAGAAACTTGTCAAAATGAAAACTGAAATACTACATGGTTTAAGATTTCAGAGGTTCTCATTAATGACTGAATGACTAATTATAAGAAAGTACAATGACTGTAACCAACGCAAAGTCTGGACAAAAGTTGCACATACCATCAGAGTTCTTGACAGGTCATCTCTTTGCACATGAGTTTCCCCACCGGTTGGCTGGTAAAGAAACAAAAGATTGCAAATAAATAACAGTGAGAATGGATATTTTGGGAAGAGCTCCACATCTTTCAGAGTCTTCTAGCATTGGTACTCAATATATAATGACATAGCCACATAGGTGAAAAACACGTAGATGCATTCATATAAACCATATTGCTATTGTGTGGATCCTGTATGGTCATTGACCAAGTGATGTATGGCAATCAGAATGCATAGAATATATATGTGAAAAGTTAAGCTTACATGCGTAAAGTGAATGGGATAGTAAGGTTCTAAAATATCAAAAATATCTTTAGCAAAGCTTGCTAGTAGACCAGATGGATCGGGATATATATGTGCCAAAGATTCGACGATATGAAAAGCAAGCATTAAACATTCTGGATCCTTTTCTGCATCTATGGCTTCACAAATTCCAAAAACAAGGTCCTCCTCCTACAAGACAGTCAAGGACAAATGTGTTATAAGATTGCCGAAAAATAAATGAGCCCACCGATGTCACAACCATAAGCAGAAAATTTAAAATAAAGAATAATTACGAGTACAGACAGTCTCAATTATAGAGTGTAAGTTGTACATTGACCATTATATTTTCGTTCATTTTAGTTGGATAACTTACCTTCTGCTCTTATACTTCACTATGTCATATTCATAACAATATTCGTGTGTATATTAAAAAAACATTAGATTGAGTAAATCCAATAGTTACACTTTTATATTCAAACATTCATGAAAATGGTTTAGCATTTCTAGAATTCACATATTTAAAACATATCAATTGATTTTTTTTCTCACAGAAAAGTATTGACTGTATAATGAAATGGGACTGTGATAAAGCATTAGGGAATAAGTAGATATATGCAGCTGCACAGTAGTCACTTGATAATAATATAGTCTGTGTTAAACAATCATGAGAAGAAAAGAAAAGTATAGTTGAAGAGGATAAGATATTCTACTCAACATGGACAATATACATGGTATAAAATAATTACATTCATGGTGACAAAACATGAGATGCAGCAGCACTAATGAATAGGCTGTACTACAACCCGTCCAACTTGTATTTGCTTCATAATCATAACTACGCTCTCTTCAGTTAAAGCCATACTGAGAAACTGATTGATTATATGTTGTATATACAAGTGGAAGCAGAAGGGAAAAGGGAATGGCACTTATATGTTAAAACAAAACAGATCTGAAGATACATTTTTGCTTTATTCATTAGAAGTTTAGGGAAGCAAGGACTACCAATGAAGCAACCGCATCGGCATGATGTTCTAGTAGGCATTCAATTAGTTCAAAGCATAGCTGCAGTATTAAAACAGAGAAATTAAAGGTCAGATGTTTAGTGAATATAGCTTACATGTAGTTAAAAAAGGGGGGTATAATTGCATAGTAACTGCATGCAAATGTTTACCAAAAGGACCAATCAACTTTGAGATGATTAATTAAGAAAATTAAGCCAAAGTATAATAACTTCAAATGTTCATTGTCATTTGAATGAGAGGTCTTTTCCTCAATGTATTTTCTAATTTATAGAACCAGAATCAAATTTATTTTCCTTTTTGCAACTTAAATAACTTACCTTCCTGTCATACTGTCCTAAAGATTGAACTTGCAAGTGTAGTAAAAAAGATTGGGCAATAGCTTTGGCATCACTACCAGTTACCATACCCACAACACTTTTCCTCCTTATCAGTGCCAAGCAACCCACAAGTGCACCTCTTACTGCTTGCCAATCTACCTGATTATAAATAATATTATATAGTTTGATCTTAGATAATATCATGGGAAAATTATACATCATTAAATAGGTTATAGATCATCAACCACAGACAACACTTCATGAATTCAAAATGAACAGCCATCCGTAATCCAGTTTAATCAGCGATGCTCAAGGTTCAAGCACAAGAATTTCATAAATATCAAAAACTTCAGACAATTAAGAAAGCTACAAGACTTAATTTAATGCAGCGGGATTCGGTAATATTTTTCAAAATAATAAATGGACTAGGTTAAGAATTGAGTATCACAATACACAGACTCCGTATGGTATTTTTATGGAAGGGTCGTAGTAATCACAACATGAAAAAAGGATCCAGAATGGATTCAACTCAATTTCAATCCAGTCAAACTTTGGAACATGAAAGCAATCTCTGTTGCCTGTTGGTATGGATTTTGGAAATATAGATTGAAAAGGAATTGCGAATAAACAGCGGGAATAAGAAAACCATCGATAGAAAACATCTAGAATAAAAAATTAAAAAATAATAATAATAATCTTCATACAAGAACTTAGAAAACTAAGCCGTCTAACAAAATAAATATTTATACTGACCATTCTTTCCTTGAAGAACACAACCAAGCTGTGTATGGTTTCACTGTTAAGATATTTTGAGTGAATACGAGTAAGCACCTCTGCCAGAAGAAGAATTCCTGAAGAAGATTTTCAGATAGCCATTCATTGATAAAAACATAATCCAAAGCAAAATACATACTATTAATTCTACATCCATGCACACACAATGGTATTTGTATGCTGTCTCTATGCCCGTATAGATATTCGATAGCAGAGTAGTTGATAGCGGCTAATAGCGGCGCGCTATCCAACTAAAGTGGAGCAGAGCGGAGGCCAACCGGCCGCAATGGGAGGAGCCTTAGCAGTGGAGAACACTATAGCGGCCGCTATAGGATAATTGGCGGGTAGCGGGGGTTGGAGCGGTTCCTGCCTCGGAGTGGTTTCTGTCCCAATATCCTTTTCTCCTCTAAAAAATCGAAATTACCATAAATTTAAAATGTTTTAAAGGTAATTTTGAGTTTTTCAATCAAATTTGAATTGAGATTCAACCCTAACCTTCCGTCACCAATGTTTGTGCACTTCACTCGTTCCAAAGAAAAATCACAAGTTTCTCTCTCACCTCTCTATGCCCTTCGTTCTTCCCTAGGCACTTCATACGTTTATAATTATAATTCATGTAATTTGTCCAAAAACGATAGCGGCCAGCACACTATATACCCTATCCCGCTATCCCTTTTTTGGGGTCGGCCACTCCACACCGCTATCCGGGATTGACTACTCAGTTCGATGGTCCAGACATTTTCACAAGTACATTTGTACAAAACTTTAGCATACAAACATAGCTAAAGTGAATTCAATCGAATGGTACATTGGTTGTATGATGAGTTCAAACAAAACAACCCCCTACATATGTAGATCACTCACAACAACTTTAGTTTTGCTACCTCATTCATGATTCAACCCTATAACCTAAAGATTGTTATATGCAATAAAAGTTTACAAAATAAACAACAGGTACCTCTTGACCGAATAACTGCATCAGTTGAAGTCAAATACAAATCCAACCCTATAACCTAAAGTTTACAAACAGAAAAACAAATCAATCCAATAAATAAATAAAAACATAAATTAAGCAAGCATGAATGAAAACATGAAGAAAAATATATCTCTGTGGTTTGCTCAAAAACTTGAAACACATACAAGTGCTTCTAGAGTTAAAGCATTGGTCTTTATCAACAATCCAATTGCGTCCAAGCTTGCAACCTACATGGCACAATCATTATTAGCAGAGAAAAAGTTAAATTGTTGTGTTCATGGAAGAATTGGGAGTGGGAGTGAACCTGTTGAGATGGAGTGGAGGAAGAGGCGACGTAGGACTCAATGTGACGAGTCAATTGAGTGGTTTCCGCCATTGGTTTTAGAATTCGGGGAAGAGAGTGTGAAGTATTTTAGGGTTTAAGGATATTCGTAACTGTAGTGTAGAGACGGTGTAGGGTTTGAAACAAATTGGAAGGAAAGAAATTAAAGGGGGAGAAAATGCGAGGAAAGAAATATTAGTAACAAACTCTATATCCTTTATTGAGAAATTTATTTGGATTGGAATCCATACTACATTTTGAATCAACCAACTATTATATTTTATTTTGTTAATCTTAAAGTGAATAGTTTTAAAAAATAGGGCTTTATGCAATTTTGATTTTTATATTTTAAATTTTTTTAATGTTTTAAATTATATTTTGATTGATGAATTAAATAGAGTAAGATAGAATGGAACATGATGAGATGGAATGCGTCAGAATGGAATGGAACACAAATTTTATTATATTTGTTCTGTTTTTTTTTAATTTAACATAGCAGAACATATTAAATCAGTTCATTTCATTGCTTACGCTCTAAATTGAGGGAATGAAAATTAAAAGATTAGGTGAATTAGGATGAAATGGATTTCATTATGTTCCAAATATGTGGATTGGGATGGGTGGATTAGGATGGAATGGGATCCAACTATGTCTAAGGATTATGTTCTATTGAAATGTGACGTAATTTACTATAATGAAATTTCAAGGTGTATGGGAACTCCAAATCAACATGGGTATAGTACGGAAATAGTGAGGAGAAAACCACTATTGGAACCAACCCTAACCATCAATGGTTGCCAACAAGCCAAAATAAGTAATTTTGCCCCTTATGATCAAGCCTTCCAACATGTTACAATAATTCAAATTCAAATTTTGTAATAGTGAATAAATTAAGAGAAAAATGGCAAGGGTCTCAAAGATAGTTTTACTAAATGTAGTAAGTACAAATGAAATATCTGAGATAGATATATTAAAATTTGGATTTAATATCTTATTAAAATGTAAAGTATTGTGATTATTACAATTGATAAGATGAAAAATAGTTCATTCACAATGCCACTGGAGAAAAAAATATTTGTATCACTTCTGCATGTCGATCATTGCATAGTTCCTTGATATATATGCTGACAAAAGGAATATTTTATGTTGTGAATTTTCACGCTTCTGTCTCTTTTTGGTTCCTTGATGTTATGATCATTTGCATTTATACTTGATTGCTTCTAGTTTATCCTTTTCCTCCAACAATATTGTTTTCCAACTCATTAACAAGAACCTTGTTCTCAAGGATACATAACCTTCAAGTCATTTCAATTTTTTCCATGTAACTTTAGTTGGTACAGTACCTTCCCACTAGACTTGAACAAGTTGAATTGGTTGGCCATTTTAGATGATAGTGATACACTTAATAATAGCTTGAGGGAAAATCAATGGTCTTTGCTCAATGATAGTCAGAGGAAGGGGTAACAATTATGTAAAGTGGTCACCTTTGCATCGTTTATTATCAAAATAAAATCTTCATAGTTTATTGAGCTCTCATAAAGTTAGCATTTAGAGCAACCAAGGTATCATCTTGATTTGTAAACAATTTGTGTAACAATGGTGGATCTCTATTGTTAACTTCATAGCAAATAAGGCTCGAAGGATCTCGTCCATAAAACACTTTGAATTATGTCATGTTAATACTTGTGTGGGAGGAATTGTTGTACCAAAAATATGCCCAAAGTAGTAATATGGGACAAGTACGAGGAGTATAGCTAGTGAAACAGTGGAGATAAAGCTCTAAACATTTGTTAACAACTTCATATTGGCCATCATTTTGACGGTGGTATGTCGTACTCATATCTAATGTTGTGCCACTGAGTTTTAATAAATGTTACCAAAATTGGCTAGTGAACACACAATTGCGACTAGACGTGATTGTCTTACGAAACTTGTGAAGTTTAACCAATGTATAAAGGAAAGTCTATGTTACTTTGTAACTGTTCTAGTCACCCTTTAGAGGAATTAAGTGGTTATATTTGGATAAATGATCTATATATAACCACGGGAATAATAATATGATAATTAGATGGTGGTAGTCCCGTAATGAAATTCGTCAATAAGTCTTCCCAAATTTATTGTGTAATAGGTAGATGTTGAAGTAATCCATCTAGTAAAGCTGTTGAGTGTTTTCCTTGTTGACAACCTAAACATTGTGATACAAACTCCTTGATATATTTGGTCATAGTAGCCCCAAAAAATTGAGTCATTGTGTACGCTTTAGTGTGTGTAAACTCCTTAAACACAAGCACATACTCGCGTAATTGGTCTTCGTAAATAACATTCATCAAGCTTTGAAAAGAAGTTGGGCCATTGGTTAGCTCAAAGAGCATAACAAACCATTAGTACAAACCTTGATGAGTCTGAAATGCAATTTTGTGTCGTTCCACATATGAAACTTAGATTTGATGGTATCGTGTCTCAATTCTAACTTGGAGAAATATGAGGCTCTAGATAATTCATCAAGTAATACGTCAATTGTGGGAATTTGAAAACTATCTCTCATTGTTATGGAATTTAAGACGCAGTAATCAATTCAAAAACACCAAGATCCATCTTTTTTTAACAAAAAACATATGGATAGGAAAAAAGGATAATACTTTGTTTTATGACATGTTGATTGAGAATTTCAATGACCTTCTTTTCAATCTCTACCTTTTGGCTGTGAAGATAAAGGTAAGGTTGCACCTTGATAAAACAATAAAGGAGGGTGTCAGGTGAGAGACCATGGGTGGGATTATAAAGGGTGGTGAAGGTAGCGTAATAATCACTAATGATCACTACTACAAAAAGTATATACAATAACATCCACAAAAGACTGTGGTGAAATCTCTAAACTCAGACGTCAATATTTTTTTACTTTTTAATTAAAAATTGTTAACATATTACCACGGTTGGTTACACCATTAGTGGTGATATCTGTAACACCCCTTCTAATTACCCGCGATTTTATAAATAATAATCAGAGTATATAACACATTTCAAGAGGCATCACAATTTTTAAATATAATTCAAAACAATTGTCATGCTTTCACTGAAGAAAATTCATTAAATGAAACATACTTAAGGTTATGTTTAACAGCGGAAATGAAACATAACGGATCCCGAATACAACATCCATAATTATTCCAGGACATAACATCAAAACATGATTCAAAACCATTAAAAATATCCATTAAAGGATTCAAACAACCGTTTCCCCAGTGTTACATCTACCAGAGCACGACAACGACACGCAGACTAATTAATCGACTCGACTCTAGAGCTATCCTCACCAACTCAAGCACTAATCACTGGATCGAAATTGTTAAAGTAAGGGTGAGATTTCAATTCAATATAACATGCATTATCGTTTTTAAATGCAACGAATAATCGGATACGTTAGTCCATTAACCAAACACAAATCATAATCAATTCACAAGGCAGTTCACACAATGAACATGTATATAACAAACAATGGAAATTGCAACACTGGAATCCATCCTAGCATGTTACAATCCCATATGTAATGCAGACTCTATGCATGTGGTACCAAAACGTGAACCGAGTTCACCCACCGCTCCGTTTACATGTGGAAAGACAGTGTATATCCATGATTCGCCCAGAACACTAAGTCAAGAATCCAATCCCTGATTCGCCCATAACCACCGGTCAAGAATCTAGCCTCACTACCTGCACTGGTAAGTCTATTGGCTCGATTCACTTCCGCACAATGGGAATGAACCAATTTAACAAATGTTCATGCATGCATCATAAAAGCATGCACATCAATTCAACGGAATATGATAACAACATGATTCCACATAAATACCAATACCAATACCAATCTATCACATGATAACAACATAATCATAAATTAAATTATCACAAAGCATAAACATGTCAAACGCTTAATCTTCAATCAGTAAGTCTATCACCAGCATATAATAACAATAACACCAATACAATCATGAATAAACCACAAGGGAAAGAAACATCACATGAACGTCAATCTCCATTCAAATTGTCAAACAATCTAAATCAATTCATAGATTACGATCCCAACATAATTCACTTATTGCCAATCACCAACGTATCACATTCAATCACAATGAATATCAAGATACAACATAGCAAGCATTAATAACTCATCTGGTAACTCAGACCATTCGTAATAGTTTCTCATTATCCTTAACTAATCACTCTTTTCAAAAATCGGGAGCTCAACTATTTTTAAAATAATTTTAGCAAAAGAATATTTTTCTCTTTTCAAAAGGTAGTATTTTAAATTTAATAAATAACGCAAAACGGCACTTAATCGAGTTACGGTTTAGAAAATATGAATTTTAAAGTTTTAGAAATTTTAGAAAATACTCGCTCCTGGTTTTGTATGGGAACCGGTTCCTACCTATAGGAACCGGTTCCCGAGTGTAAAATCGATTTTAATTTAACACTGGAACTCGGTTCCTCCCCACAGGGAACCGGTTCCCACGTCCTATAACATCATTTTCTGCAACTTTTGACAGCATTTTGCACCCATTATCATTTCCAAACTTTCAAGTACGAATTGGGACATTAGGAACACTATTTCATGATCATTTCACACCATTATAACATCACACAACATGGTTTATTCATTCCTATCAATTATTTGACATACAAATGATCCTAATTCCAAACACCGACACAAAATAGGGTTTATTTCCATAACTTATAATCATCAACATTCAAACTTCCTAACATACCCAATTATCCCTTTGATTCTCAAAACCCATAAAGCATATTAACCAAACGAAATCACCCCTTACCTCGCGATGATCTTCGATTTCTCTCGGTGTCGGCTTTTCCTCTCTTTTCCTCTTCTCTCCAATTCCACGTATAATAGCTTTTTTTCCAAAAAACCTATTTTTCCTTTCTTTTCCTTTTTATATTCCTTTTAATGTTCCTTTATTTATTCCAAATAAAATGAAATAATAATAATTAGTAAAGTAGAGTAATTTACTCTTCATACTCACTAATTACTCTGCACACCTCCAATCCTTTCTTTCTTAAATGATCCAATTAATCCAAATAAAATTAATACTTAAGACTTTAATTAAATAAATAATTAAATTCTCACTTATTTAATATTTGAATTAAATCGGGGTGTCACAATATCTTCATCCTTTCATGGGTTCGAATACGAGCGCCAACAAATTTGTGATTTCTTCAATATTTTAGGCGTGCCTTTTGTTTTGATTTATTTTTAAATAAAAAATAAATGAGATAATCACTATTTTTGTTTAACCGTTGAGACATATTTTTCTTCAATATTTTAGTTTTGTCTATCATTTTGATTGATTTTTATTTAAAAAATAAATGTGATATCAATATGCTTGTTTAATTCAACCGTTGTGATACATTTTTCATTTTATTTTTAAATGCTTAAAAACTGACGCTTTTTTTTATAAAATTTCACTAAGTAAAATATATATTACCATAGATGATTTAAGTGACTATGGTGTAATGCCTTATTCATTTATAAGAAACACAACTAACTTAACTCTCTAGTTGCCATTTTTTCATTTTCATTAGCGAAACCATTTTCAACCCTAACATTCAACATTGAGAAGTGAAACAACAACATTTTCAATTAACCACATATTCATCATTTATTAACAAAACGAGAGGAAACCAAACCATTTTCAACCAATGTCATCTTCATCTTCTTCGTTCTTGTCTTACGTACCATCTAGGAGGAAGACGACACCAAATTCATTGTTATTGGCTTAACAACCATCGAGGAGGAAGATGAAGAATCTCATAACATTTATTTAGCTCTCTTACTTATTCATCATGTTTTCGGTATGCAATTCTTTTTCCCCGTGCATCTAGTAAACTTTAGTTGTCATTGTTGTTGATTATGTGTTGATGTTAAATGTTTTATGTTTATGTTGTTAATGTTGAATGTGTTTTTTTTGTTGTTGTTCTCAAGTGTTTATGTTGTTATTGTTGTTCACATTTGTTCGGTTAAGATTGGATTAATCTTTTGTTCTTATTATTCTTGTTGTTTTTGTTATGGTTGTTGAATTAATGTGTATTAGACACATTTGTTGTGTTGTTATTGTTGTTGAATGTGTTATGTGTATGAGACACATTTGTTGTGTTGTTGTTTATATTGTTGTTGTTGAATGTGTATGGTCACATTTGTTTGGTTAAAATATTGGATTCATATTTTATTATAGTTTTTGAAGATAAATGGCATATTCTTCATCTAGTAGCGACAAAACTTATACAAATGAAACTCGTACAAATGATTCTCAAAATATAGACAAAAAATAGAAGAAAATAAAACAAAGAGGATCCACAATGATGACTAGATTAACAAAAGTGAGAAACTCATATATTGAATTACTGATCGAGTTTAATATCGTATATTCAATATTTGATGGTACTTAGTCTTTGATTTTTAAGAGTTATGTTGTATTCCTTAAATGTAGCAAAGTCAGTATATTGATAGATGATTGGAAAGAAGCACCAAAGAATGTGAAAGATAGCATGTGGACAGACAAATGGTATTAATTTTAATTTTCATTGATTCAATATTACTTTCTATAGTATACTTATTAATGTAATTGTAGTTCACGTTTGAGTTTTTCGATATCATTATTGTAAACTCATATGAGAAGTACAAGTTTGTCCACTTGTATCATTATATTTTCTAGATCCCCTTGGATATTCATTATCATAAACTCAAATGGGAAGGACAATGTGTCCACTTGTATCATTATATTTTCTACAAACCTAGTTGGTTTTTTGACACGTTTGTCAGTTAACTACAATACTGACCTTGTTTCTTTAATTTGTACCTCCTTAAGCTTTTTGACTATTGAAAGGGACATTAGGTTAATGTTAGATCTTGGATCTACAAGAGTTTCCCCAATACTCAAGTCACTAATTAAGTTTACGATTAGGCTCTCTCTAGATCAACTACCTTTTCGGGTAGAGTTTCTTGGATCATTATACTGCAAGTGGTTTCATGTTGGACATGTCTTAATTCAAGATATTATCTTTATGATCCGAAAAGTCCAAAAACCTTTTATTTTTGTTCATTCTAGTCTTCGTCAGACTCGTTGTTTGAGTAGTCAACCTTTTTATTCCACAACTACATCTTCATAAAAATAATTGTATTCAACACAGGATAACACTCACTTACCTTACCATATTTATTGGCTTTGTTTCGTTGTACCTTGATTTTTGGTTTGGTATTGGCAGTGAATGCACCTCATGGCTTTTCACATATGTGCTCAACCAACTGACTTATTTGAATTTCTCAATTCTTGATTTAGGCCTCAACTTGTTTTTTATAAGAGATAAATAATAAGATGTATTAATTTAGAATATCTTTCAACTAATTTTCACTTTGCGTCTAGCTTTGATGACTCTTAAATTGTTGTCTATTTTATGGGCTTATGTGATGTTTCCATCATTGGTCACAATTATTGTTTATTTGAAAGTTCTTTCCTTCTTTAAATTGTTATTGTTTCCTTGATAAAGATTTTGTATCTGGTTGGTCACATAAGTTTTTTCATTATCACTAGGGAACAATACCCATTTTTGAGGTCACTTGTACACAATTCACACGAATAAATTTGTTTGGACATAGTAGGAATTTCTCGCATCTCCGAATTATTTTGGAAGTTTGGATAATTTTGTTCATAATTCCTTTAAAGTTTGTGTGAGAAGTTTGTTTTGTAGAAGCATTGCATTGTTTGTATTTAGTTCCATCAATCTCAATTTTCATTGACCATTGCCTTGGTTGTACTAACCTTGGTGGTCACTAAGTGACATTCTTTGAACGATAACAACTACATCTTCATCGCTTTTAGCCATTATTAAACCACATGACATAATGTAAAGTAACATAAGAGACTTGTGTAAGTGTTACCTTGAAAAATCTCAAGGTATTCAAGCACGTGTATTAAATGAAGATGTTCTCATAAGTTAAGGGTGACTTTCTGAAATAAGGACATTTGGAAATTGAGAGCAAAGTGTTTGAAAGTTTGGTTTTATAAAATTAAAGAAATCAATGGTTAAGGAGAATATCAAGTCAAAATGTCGAAGTGGAGCTATGTAGACCAGAAGGAGAACATGTTAAAATATGTTGAAATTGGTCGAATCGACCAAGGCATGTAGAGCGAAGGAAATGGTCGAATTTGATCTTGTCGACCATAGAGGATTCTAGACTTAGAAGGATTCTGTTGTTTTTCTTTTATCAAAGGTGGAACATGTCGAAGCAAGCCAAAAGTGTGACACCCCAAATAATTCAATTATTAAATAATTAGAATTTTAATTATTAATTTAATTAGAAGTTTAATTATTGGACTTTTTGAACTAAAAGATTTAATTAATTAATTAAATGAAGGAAATAGTTGGTGGTGTGAGGAGTAATTAGAGGGTGTGAGGAGTAAAGTACTCTACTTATCCTAATTACTAATTTATTTTATTTATTGGAATAATAAAAGGAAAAGAAGGAAAAAGAGAGTTATTTGGGAAAAATTCATCATACGTGAGATTGGAGAAGAGAAGAGAAAAGAGGAAAAAGCCAAACGCCGGGAATTCGAATAATCATCGCGAGGTAAGGGGTGATTTCATTCAATTATTATGCCTTGTGGGTTTTGAATCCAATTGAATAATTAGTATGTTAGGAATCTTGAAAATTAGATAATTTAGGTTTATGGAATTAACCCCAAAATGCGTCGAATTGTATGAACTGGAACCGTAGTAATGTCATGGAATAATTGGAATTAATAGATTCATGTTAAGTGGCATAATATTGGTGTATTTGGGAAGATTTTGAGTGTTTTGATGCATTGGTTCGTAATTGGTTGGAAGGAATTGAGTTTGGAATAAGTTGCTGTCAAAAACTTGAAATTATTTTGAAAATGAGCCGAATTCCGAAATGGGTGACTTTTGACTGACGCATATTGATGTGTATGTAGCAGAGATCCTGTGATGATGGATGTATTGGTATTGTGTGGATGTAAAACATGTTTATGCTGCTGTTAGTTGTATGCATGATTGGTTGAAATATCATGTTGATTGATTTGATTCAGTTATGTTAAATTGATGTATTACATGGACTGATTGATGTTGCATGCTAGTGATGTGCGTGCATATGCATTGTTTGGTGAAGTTAATTCCCATTGTACGGAATTTGACTTGGATTGCCGATAACCGATACCCGAGTGATGGATGGTTAGTGGATTCGTGTCCGGGTGTTTATGGACGAATCGATGGTTACTGTATCCGGTTGATGATGGGTCAGTGTTGGGTGACTTGGTCACGTGTTGGTACCACATGCATTGTGTCTGCATTTGTGTTTGCATGGGATTGTAACATGTTAGGATGTCTTCTAGTGTTGCAATTCTTTTGTGTCTATTGATTATGCATAATGACTTGTATGATTGTAATTGTGTGTTGAATCTGAATTTATGCTAAGTGGGTGAAGTAATATGCTTGTGATGTATTATTGATTGAAAAGCTTATAATGTGTTTTAATTATGAGAAGTCTCACCCTTACTTTAACAATTTCAGATTAAAGTTAGCAGCTCAGGAGTTGGTGAGGATGGCTCTAGAGCTTATCATTTAAGTTCGCGTGTCAGTGTCATGCTCTGATTAGATTGTAACACTGGGGAACGTTAGTTGAGGAATTAGATATTGTTTAATTGTTTCTTTAAATTTTGTTGGGAATAATAATGATTGGATTATTCCGTTTTTGGTTATGATATTTTCCGCTGTGTAAGACATGGTCTTAATTTGACTGAATTATGACTTTAATCATTGATATAATTAATATTATTCGGGGTATTTTAGAAGGGGTGTTACACATTCCCATTGTGTAGAATTGAACTTGCAGAGCCAATAACCGTATCCAATGGATAGTGGTGGTGAGGCTAGATTCTTGATCCAGTGGTATATGGGCGAATCATTGATTGACGTTGTTTTCCGAGGTGTAACGGAACAGGGTGTGAACTTGGTTCACGTTTGGTACCACATGCATAGAGTGTGCATTGCATATGGAATTGTAACATGCTAGGATGATTTCCAGTGTTATAATTTCATTGATTGTTATATTTGCATACTGAATTGTGTGAAATGCATTGCGAATTGAATTATGATTATGTTATTGATAGTGAACTAATATATTGAATTGTTTTGTTGTATTTAAGAATGTATAATGCATTATATATTGAATAGAGATCTCACCCTTACTTTAATGATTTCAGATTAAAATTAGCAGCTCAGAAGTCGGTGAGGATGGCTTATAGAGCTATGTCCTATTTTTATCCGCGTGTGTCAGTGTCATGCTCTGGTAGTTGTAACACTGGGGGAAACATTTGGATGATGATTTTTGTTTAATACTCCATTGTTTTCATTTATGTTGGGAATACTTATGAATTAAAGTTATTCAGGTTTTGTGATATTATCCGCTGTGTAGAACATGATGTTGATTTTAAATATTCTATTTTAATAATTTCCTTCAGTTAAGCATGATTACTGTTTGAAGTTGAGGCTTTTGTATTTATTTTTAATTGTGACATCCCTGTTTTCCATGTTTTCCATGTTGAAATTGGTCGAATCGACCAAGGCATGTAGAGCGAAGGAAATGGTCGAATTTGGTCTTGTCGACCATAGAGGATTCTAGACTTAGAAGGATTTTGTTGTTTTTCTTTTATCAAAGGTGGAACATGTCGAAGCAAGCCAAAAGCGGTTGATTTTTAGTCAGAAGCAGAAAGATTCAAAATTCAAAATCTCCAAGTAGTTGCCAACGATTTGCAACTCGTTTAAGCGCCAAATAGGCGGCAACATCTAGTGAAACGGTTGCCTTAGAATTCAAATGTCATCCATCGATTTTTGTGTGTTCACTTGTATACTCAAATCACTTGCTAAAACTTTGTCTATTTCGAGCGTTAGGAAACAAAGAGTTGTGAAGTGCTTGATGTACGTGAATCACCATCTTTATTTCAATGCAAAACCTTTATATTTCAGCCATTTCTTTTGAAACTTTTACTTGCAATTTTTTTACTTTTCAGCAATCTCTTTGTATTATCGTTTATGTTGATTCTCTTTTCGTTACAAGTTTCGAGTTAACAAAAGAGTCAGTCGACACATATTTCGTTTAGAACAAGTTTGAAGTTCACAACCTTTTGTCGGTCACGAGTCACCATAGTTGGTCAAATCATATTGTGAGCAATCAAATTGTTAATTATTTCATTCAGGCTCTTTCTGTCGGTCACGCGTCACCAGTCAGTCGAGTCTAATCATAGTGTGGAAAGTCGTTATACTTGTTCCCTTAGTCTTAGAAAACCGTTTCTTAGATAAGGATTTTGACAAAACTAGTCTAATTTCAAAAAACCTTAGCACATGTCTTAAGATCAACTGATCGATCTTGCGAGTAACCCTTAATTTTAGGACTTTAGAAGGACCAACAGTTGTTTATCATTTTCCACATTAAATAGTAAGATGTCAAGTAAGTCTTGTGAGGGAACTCAGTAATATAGTGGACACACTATTTGTAGTAGTTACAATATTTCTTACTGCAATTGCGAGTAATATGCCCAAACAATTTGTAAGAAAAACACTAGACACACGACACATCATGCATGTTAATTATATTTTGAGCTGCATAGACAACTATGAGAGCTTTAGGAGCACTCTAGTCATGCATGTTAATTATATCTTGAAAAAATTCCCATACACAAACTCCTACATCAGGAAGATAAGTTGTGATATTTTAGACATATAGCCCACGTGTGATGCTGTTGGGGCTGCTGAAGCTGCACTGAATTTGCGTCACACTCATCAGAACCATGTCCATATCAGAACCATTCCAAGAACTCCAAACCCCCGAGCAAAAGCTTCTCCCTAACGGCCTCCGCTTCCCCACCATACTATCTCCCTCACCTACACTCCCTCTCCCCGCGACCCACTGTATCAAAACCCACAAACCCCATCTCGAATCCCTCCTCCTCCAATCCGGCGCACTCATCCTCCGATCCTTCCCCCTCCAAACCGCCTCCCACTTCAACGACTTCGTCCTATCCTTCGACTACCCCGAGCTCCCATACATCGGCGGCGCCGCGCCCCGCACTAACGTCATCGGCCGTGTCTTCACCGCCAACGAGTCTCCGCCCGATCAGAAGATTCCGTTTCATCATGAGATGGCTCAGGTTCCGCACTTTCCTTCCAAGTTGTTCTTTTTCTGTGAGGTTGAGCCTGCTTCCGGCGGTGAAACGCCCATTGTTCTTAGCCATCTTGTGTATGATCGGATGAAGGAACGTTATCCTGACTTTGTTCAGAAACTTGAGGAGTTTGGCTTGTTGTATGTTAGGGTTTTGGGTGAAGATGATAACCCTTCTTCTCCCATTGGTAGAGGCTGGAAATCAACCTTCTTAACCCAAGACAAAACCGTTGCTCAACAAAGGTTACTTTCATATTCATGTTCATGACACATTGATGCCAATAATAGCTTAATGATTGTGAATATTTGCAGGGCTAGTGAACAGGGTATCAAGTTGGAATGGTTGGAAGATGGAGTGAAAACCATCATGGGACCAATTCCTGCAGTGAAATATGACCAAGTAAGAAATCGTAAGATTTGGTTTAATAGCATGGTGGCTGCTTACACTGGTTGGAAAGATGAAAGAAATGATCCTGTTAAGGCTGTGACATTCGGGGATGGCAGCCCTTTACCTGCTGATGTAGTGTATGACTGTCTTAACATACTTGAGGAAGAATCTGTTGCCATTCCTTGGCGTAAAGGGGATGTTATGTTGCTTGATAATTGGGCTGTTCTTCATTCTCGAAGACCCTTTGATCCTCCTCGCAGGGTGCTGGCTTCCCTTGTCAAGTAGGTTACCGATTCTTACATGGCGCAGTGATAAGGTATGTTCTAGATTTAAGCTACATAAAATTCTGAGTTGTATTTGTAGTTTCACAGCAATAACAAGATATATATGGCAATTGTTGTGTAGATATGCATAAAATAGTACTCAGTTGATCGAATCCAAAATAAAGATTTAGCTCCTTAGTGACTATATATGTCTATGTCAATTATTCTTTTGGAGAAATGCAAGCTGTATTTTTAAATAGATGTCGTTGAATCTATTTTTTGACTGATTCATGAGAGGGAAGGTTGTCAGTAAATATTCTAATATACATGTAGGTAAGAGGAAAACATGCATGTGTAGACTTGAACGATGTTTCCACACTTGTAGAGCTGATGACGGGAGGTTTTAAAGCTAGAACGTATAACTCTTAAGTATTTCAAGTAAAATGATTAAACATGAGAAAACATGTTCTAACAATCAACATGTTTTCATATTAGTTGCATTTGATGCTTTTGACTTTGCACCAAACACAGTGAATTTTTTAGAAAGAGTTCAAAGATTTATTATAGTAATCTTGTCTCACAAGATGATGAAAGTAGTTTTAAGAAGATTGTTGTCCCCTTGTCTTTCGTTTCTGTGTGATCTTTACTGTGCTCAATAAAAATAGTCAATTCAAATTTTAGTATAAAAAATTGTGTAAATCACTTAGTGTGTGTTTGTTTCCGTTTTTTTTTTTCCATCGGCACCGTGCGTTTGGTTGCCTTTTTGCCGTGAATTGGAGATGCTGGAAATTATAGCATTGGTTGCCTTTTTGCCGTGAATTGGAGAAGCTGGAAATTGTAGCTTCACATAGACGTGGTTTTTGTGAAATGTGAAAATTCTACCTTGGAACCAAACATATACAATTGTTGAATGCTGTTGTACCTGGCTCTAAAGGAAGAATCAAGTAAAGTGTTATTTGTCATGTCTTGACAGCGTGATCAACATAATGTAATTTTATATGATCATGTCATGTATATATTCAAGGCCTCTTGCAGCATCAAACACAATCTAGACCCTTGTGATCCAAGTAAGTTGCAAGCAACACAAGAAAAATGATCTTACATCATACTATAACAAAAACACTTAGCATAAAAGCATGATCTTATCTTTATTTTGAGGATCATGCAAATGGTTGCTGAGTGAACCCTTGTGAGCATGAATATAAATAAGAAGGAAAAAAACTCATCATGACTAGTTGCATAGCAACTATGAGATTAAAAGAAAAAATTAATACATATTAAACTAAAATAAAGAAATTAAAAGAGAGATTGAAATTGAAGCAACTGTGAGATAAAAGTTGCAAACTTAAATCTCAAATCACAACCCAAAATCACATGAGAGTAAATTTGAAAAGAAAAATTCATCTTTCATCACATGATTTTAAAATTAATGAGAAACCCAATTGCTCATTCAGTTCCATTCTATATTTCTTTCAATTTTTATCTACTAACATGTTTGGAATTTGAGATCACAATCCACAATTAGAGTCTTCAACGGTGGGTGGATAATTGAACCCTTTGTCTACAATCACACAAACCATGTATAATTTATAATAGATTGAAGGTGAGAAACCACCAAATCAAACGTCCCATTCTAAAACCAGAATAAAGACCAAACTCAATAGCTCTAGAAACCAACCCACTAAGTCATTCAACTACAAGTCTACAAGGAGAAAAATGAAAGGAGTTATGGGATTCCTTTGTTTTAAATCTCTTTATCTCTTTTGGATGTTGATCTCTTGAGCTGGGCGCCTCTTAACCAGCAATGCTACATTCCTAAAATCCATCCAAGTTCTCATCCATGACATCCATTTTTCATTAAATCCAAATCTGATAAGCATTTAATCTAGAAATTTCTAATTGATTGAATTATACGTTTTCTCAAAGTCTACTTAAAAAATTAGAAAAACTTTTTTAAATATTAATCAGGAAAAAAAAGAGCTTCTGCATTACGGACCAAGTAATGCAGCCAACACTTTATCCACCAACTTTTAAAAGTTTCAACTAGAAATATCGACATAAAATCACCCAAACGAATCTATGAATAGAATTCAATAAAAAAAATATGATTTGAATAAATTTGTACATTTTTTTTTTCAATTTTCAAAGGTGAGTGATTCGAATCAGAAACAACACATAATTCGAATCAAATATCAAAATATCAAAATTTAAAAAGTTCTAAATTTTGATTCTATCTATGCCCGTAAAAAATGATAAAATAGTATCTTCATGAGATAAAAAATAAATTTTAATCACAAAGAATCAAGTGAATATCATTATTGAAATGTAGAAGGTTCTCAGTGGTACAATCTAATAATAATAGTCGAATTGATTACACACAAATTTAATAATAAAAGTGTACAAGCATACGAATAAGATATTATTAAAATTAAAAATATGCAATACTATCAATCAGTTATCTAATTGACAAAAACATCAAAACACAAATACTTAAAGCACATAAAAGATATCACAAGATACTTTGTGCTTTCAAAGTCTATTTAGAAGATAAACTTAGAAAGCTAGAACAAGGTCATACTTCTATCCTTTAATTGGACAAACAAATGAAATTGAAGTCTCCAAAAACACACTAAATATTACCTTTAAAATTAACTTTACACAATCAGAGATCATACAACATAACCTTCTTATGTGCCGGAGCATTCTTAAAGTAGACATTAATTATAAAATAAATTGTTTTTGTTGTGATAATGACAAGGTTCAATTCCAAACAACATATTGATATGTGAGGCAAAGAACAATAGCAATTAAAATAAATGGTCTTCAACAATAATATTCGATAGCAAAAAATATACTAGAATATGGATAGAAAAGACTAAAGATTTGTTTACCCAGTTCGATCGAAAGATCTACGTATAAGGGAGATAGCAACTCTCCATTTCAATATCCCATGGTTTTTACTGACCTCTTTCTTAAAAAATTCTATACCAATCAAGTAATTTTCTTTCACATCACCCCTTCTCCAAAAACTCAATAACAACTCAGTGTTCACATGCATTTTTATCCATTTTTTTTTATAAAATTCATTATAAACTTCAGAAATAGCCTTAAGACACGAATAACACCTTGACCTCAAATCGCATAACTATTTCTTGTCATGAAAGCCTCCGTTAGTTAATGATGAATGAATAGCGATATTTGAACCTTCTAAATTATATATACCACATATTTTAGATCCTTTAGCAATAATCACTTTATCATGTGAAACCTTCAACACTCGACATTCAACTCTAGTGCAATAGCCTATATCAAACATTGTTTATGTATAACAAATTTCGCTTTAAGTGCTGGAACATACCTCACGTCATGAAGAAGAAACTCATAGTCATCAAACATTTTAAGTCTGACCGTACCAATACCATGAACCTTGCAAGCCTCATTATCACCAAGGAGAACTACTCCACCTCGCTCCAACTTCGAAGTCTCAAAGTACTCTATTCTTGTACATATGTGATAAGAGCATCATGAGTCTATGACCAAACTATATTCAGTCTTCAAACTCGATACCACTAGTGCACCAGGATGCTCATAACCATCCTCATCCAAGGCAACCGCAATTTGAATAGAATCATCATCAACCTTTTTCCCAGGATAATCCTTCTTGAAGTGACCAATTTTCTAACTATTAAAACATTTTATCTCTGACTTGTCAAACTTCTTCGATTTGAACATCCCACTACACTCAGTTCCTCCTTTTGAGACACTTAAGCATTCATCAATATCATCAATCTTCAAATCTTCCGCCTTTGAAAATTCTTTGAATTTCACCGCCGTCTAGACTTCATCCAAACTAATAGTACCTTCCTTACCATAAAGAAAGACATCTTTAAAGTGCTCAAAGGATCTGGGTAATAAACTCAACAAGAATAAAGACTTGCCCTCATCATCAATCTTCCCTTCAATATTCTCAAGATCATTAATAATCTTGTGAAATTTTGTAAGCTGCTCCACTATGAATTTGTTCTCCATCATTCAGAATGAATAAAGTTGTTGTTTCATACACAACATTTAAGGCAAAGACTTGGTCATATATAATGATTCAAGTTTTGGCCAATCAAAACAACATTATGCTCTTTAGCAACTTTTCTTAGAACTTTATCTCCGAGGCATAAGATAATGACACTCCTGCCCTTATTCACTATCTCGATCTTCTCTACTTTACTAAGGCGTGCCGACATCGATGTCTCACCCTTCAAAGCTCCAATACACTTCTTTTGAGTTAAAATTGTTTGCATCTTCACAACCCAAAATCATTGTCTCTGAAAATTTTTGTGATCTTCCAAATTCACTATATAAATGACATTTAACAATAACTAAAATATATAACATAATATGGCGAGAAAAGGAGAAATATTTGTTTATCAAGTTCGACTGAAAGCTCTACACCCAGGAGAGAGAGCATCTTTCAAATTCACTATACTTAAAAAGTTGTTGCAAGAGATTACAAATGAGTTATAAAAAATAGTCTTCGCCTTCAGAGTTTCCAAGAACTAACTCTAAAGGCTCCAAAAAACAAATCCTTATTTTCTACCCCGTGTTACCCAACCTCTCAATCCTCTTAGATAACTCCAAAGATTTCTCAAAAATCCCGTCTTTCTAAGATTTTCCTAAACCCTTATTTTTCTACTCTCTATAACTCTAAAATTGTTCCACTTAATAACATAAAAAATACATATTTATAATTGATAAAACTCAACGAACACATAACAAAACCCAAAACAAAATTTATTAATTATTAAAATATTTTAAATCTTATAATATATTTTATATTAATTTAACTTTTATATATATATATATATATATATATATATATATATATATATATATATATATATATATATATATATATATATATATATATATATATATATATATATATTTTTATTTTTTTCAACTTTTTGAATTTTGACAATCTAAAAAAATATTTTATTTTTCTTCATGGTTTTTTCAAGAATTTTAATAACATCAAATTCCAAATAGAAACCTAAGAACGCATGACACATAAGAAAAAATTTAAAATTGAAAAATTTCATTTAAGCTAAAAGTATTTCTTACAATGTTTTATACAAGTGTTCGATTTCTGATATCACAATAACATGGCTTGTAATAACATGACAGATGACTCCATAAATAAACTTTGATAGCATATATTAGTTTATAAATTTGGTCATTCTATTAAAATCAGTTTCATAAAGTGATAGGTGTCCTTTTCATAATTTTTTTTATTTATTTAAGCTTTAGTTGAGTTTTTCTCAAAATAGACAATTGTGAGATATTGGATCGAACTCTATTGGGTCGAATGTAGTATCTTGGTTCGACAGAGTTTAGCATACAGTCGAAGTTTGGTCACATGCTGTTGTCGAAGTGTTACAAGCTGTAGTCGAAGTGTGTTTTAGCTTGTAGTGTCGAAAGATGCTAGGATTGTTAGCATCGAATTGGCCCTGTTTGTTATGTCCAATTGGTTAAGTTAGCTTGTAATGGGTATTTGTGATAAAAGCCCGTTAGTTTAGTATGTTAGGTTTATTATAAATAGCATACTAGTCTCTCATCATTGCATACTGCAAATCCTAATTTAGGGTGAGAGGGTTATTTGTTATTCTTGTATACTTGTAATCTTATTTCAAGAGTAAGAAAAGAATAACAGTTAATAATCAATTCTTGTGTTCATTGTGTTCTTCATTCTTTTTTCCTACCCTAATTGTTTCTTGATCATTAAGCAACAAATTGGTGCGGTGAGTGTGGAGAAGATGCCTTCGACAAAGTATGAGGTTGAAAAGTTCACCGGAGTGAACGATTTTGGTCTGTTGCACTTGAAGGTGAAAGCCTTACTGGTTCATCAGGGTTGTTTGGAAGCGTTGAAGGGAGAATCAGCCATGAACGAAGTGTTAACGGCAACTGATAAGACGACAATGATAGAGAAGGCCCACAACGTAATTATATTGAGCCTTGGTGATAAGGTTCTTTGACAGGTATCAAAGGAGACGACGACACGATTATGGGTGAAACTTGAAAGATTGTACATGACCAAATCGTTGGTGAATCGACTCTACCTGAAGCAAGCTTTGTATTCATTCAAGATGATTGAAGATAAAGTGTTAGCTGAGCAGTTGGATATGTTCAACAAGCTGATTCTTTATCTTGAAAATATTAATGTGAAGATCGATGATGAAGATCAAACGATGTTGCTATTGTGCGTGTTGCCCAGATCACATGTTCACTTCAAAGAAACTCTCTTGTATGGAAGGGAGTCCTTGAACTTTGAAGAAGTTCAACCAGCCTTGTATTCGAAGGACTTGAACGAACGAAAAAAGCATAAACCTTCGACGGTTGGTGAAGGTTTGGCCGTTAAAGGAAAAATCTTGTGAAAGGATAATAAGTTCGACAAAAAGAAAGGTAAAAGTCCGCAGAAGTTTTACAGTGGTGAAGCATCTGGTATTCGATACTATCATTGTAAGAAAGAGGCTCACACAAGAAAAGTGTGCCCTGAACGCCTGAAAGATCATGGAGAAAAGGATAATGGAAATGCAGCTATTGTTCAAGATGATTTCGACTCATCTGATATTCTTGTGGTTTCGAGCAACAACCCGTCGAAGGAGTGGATTATGGATTATGAGTACACTTGGCACATGACTCCAAACAAAGACTTGTTTGAGGAATTATGTGATCAAGATGGTGGATCTGTATTGCTGGGAAACAACAAAACTTGCAAGATTGCAGGTGTTGGATCTGTGAGATTCAAACTCCATGATGAGTCAATAAGGTTATTGACTGAATTCAGGTATGTACCTGATTTGAAGAGAAATTTGATTTTTCTTGGTGAATTCGACAAGAAAGGATATGTTTTCAAGGAGAGAAAAGTATCCTAAGATCCATAAAGGGGTCGAAGGAATTCTTGAGAGACGTGAAGAAACAAGGCTTGTATACCCTTGAGGCCGAAGTTGTAAGTGGTTCGACAAATGTTGCATCCACGAAACCTTTGTCGAAGACAAAAATTTGGCACATGAGATTAGGCCATGTCAGTGAAAGGGGTCTGGTCGAATTGGGGAAACAAAATTTGCTTGGTGTAGACAAAGTCAAAAAGCTAAAGTTTTGTGAACCCTGTGTACTTGGAAAATCTTGCAAAGTGAAGTTCAACAAAGGCAAACAAAGAACACATGGACTACTTGATTACATCCATGCTGATCTTTGGGGGCCTGCAAGGTGTCCATCACATTCAGGACCAAAGTATTTTCTATCCATAGTAGATGTCTATTCTAGAAAGTTATGGGTATTAATTCATAATACTAAAGATGAAACTTTTGAGAATTTCAAAGGTTGGAAGACTTTGGTCGAAAATCAAACTGGCAGAAAGGTCAAGAGGTTGAGAACAGACAATGGTCTTGAATTTTGCAATGAGGCATTCGACAACTTTTGTGATGCCTCTGGTATTTCAAGGCACAAAACTACTGCAGGCACTCCACAACAAAATGGTTTGGCTGAAAGGTTTAATCGAACCATCTTGGAGAGAGTTATATGCATGTTGACTAGTGCTGGGTTAAAGAAAGTGTTTTGGGTTGAGGCTGTTTCGACAGCTACATATCTGATAAACAGATGTCCTTTGACTATGTTAGATATGAAGACACCTGAAGAAGTTTGGTCGGGACATCCACTAAATCTCGACAAACTGAGAGTATTTGACTGTGTAGCCTATGCTCACATTAGGCAAGACAAGGTCGAATCTAGAGCTCTTAAATGCATGTTTATGGGATACCCTGAAGGAGTCAAAGCTTATAGGCTATGATGCCTAGAGTCAGGTCACAAAAGGATTATCACCAGTCGAGATGTTGTTTTCAATGAAGCTGAAATGACTTTCAAGAAAAAGAATGATGTTGGTCGAAGTGCAGAAGTATCTGATGAAGAGCTGGAACAGGTAGACATTCCTGTTGAGGTGGAGCATGTTGATGCTGAATTGCATATCCCAGATAAAGTCGAAGAAGCAGAGGATGCTGATGAAGTTGAGGAAACTGCTGATGACTATCTATTGACAAGAGATAGGACACGAAGAGTCATCAAACCACCTCAAAGATCTGGGTATGCGGATCTTATAGCTTATGTCTTAATCTCTGCAAGTGAGGTTCTAGATGAAGAACCAAGAGACCATAAGGAAGTTATGAGGAGTCGAAATAAGAGTGAATGGATGAAGGCCATGGATGATGAGATGAAGTCTCTTCATGATAACAACACTTGGGAATTGATCAAGAAATCTGTTGGAGTCAGGTTAGTCAGTTTTAAATGGATTATCAAAGTTAAGGAAGGAATCGAAGGAGTGGCGTCGAAAAGATACAAGGAAAGGTTGGTTCCAAGGGGTTTCACTCAGAAAGAAGGTGTGGACTTCAATGATGTGTTTTCTCCTGTTTTGAAGCATAGGTCCATTTGAATGTTGCTTGCGATGGTGGCACAGTTCGATCTTGAACTGGAACAAATGGATGTGAAGACTGTGTTCTTGTATGGCGATCTAGTGAAACAATCCTGATGAGGCAACCTGAAGGGTATGTCGAAATGGGAAAGGAAGATTATATGTGCAATTTGAATAGATCTTTATATGGGCTGAAACAATCTCCTCGATAGTGGAATAGGAGATTCGACAAATTCATGGCACGCATAAGTTTCGTTAGAAGTCAGTTCGACCACTGTGTTTACTTCAGATTTCGTCCTGGTAATTCATTTGTTATTTTGTTGCTTTATGTTTATGATATTCTCATAGCAAGTAACAATGTCGAAGAGGTAATGAGGGTGAAGGCTGAACTCAATAAGGAGTTCGAAATTAAGGATTTGGGAGAAGCTTCCAGGATTTTTGGGATTGACATTCGAAGAGATAGAAAGCATTCAAAATTATGTTTATCTCAAGAGGCATATTTACGGAAGATTCTCGAAAAATTTGGTATGTCGAATCCGAAGCCTGTTGTGACTCCAACAAATCCTCAATTCAAGTTGAGTATTGATCAGTGTCCCAGTACTGAGGTCGAAAGAGCTTATATGAATAACATCTCATATGCTAATGTAGTAGGTTCTTTGATGTATGCTATGGTTTATACTAGATCCGACATAGCATATGCAATAAGTCTTTTAAGCAGGTACATGGCGATTCCTGGAAAGGCTCACTGACAAGCATTGAAGTGGATTCTAAGATACATAAATGTGTCTTTGAACAGAGTCTTAATTTATGGTGGAGCCCTGGGTGAAGATAGTAAAGCAGTAATCGAAGGATGTGTCGACTCTGATTATACAGGCTATATGGATTCCAAAAAATCTATTTCTGGATATGTTTTCACTTTGTTTGGTACAACAATTAGTTGGAAAGCAACACTTCAGAAGGTTGCTGCATTATCAACCACCGAAGCGGAATATATTGCTTTAACTGAAGTTGTGAAATAAGCATTATGGCTTGAAGGTTTTGCTAAGGAGTTAAAAATTTGAGGTGAAGTTATCACTGTTAAATGTGATAGTCAAAGTGCAATACACCCGTCGAAGAATTCAGCCTATCATGAGCGAACCAAGCACATTGATGTGAGGATGCATTTCGTCACAGGGGTAATCGAGCGCGGAGAAGTCCAAGTGCTGAAGGTTTCGACAGATCATAATGCTGCTGATATGATCACAAAGACATTGCCTAGTTACAAGTTTTTCCATTATATGTAGTTGATAAAGTTGCATGAAGAAAACTAGTTCGTTAGTTGATAATAGAGTTTGTTCCAAGGTGGAGATTTGTGAGATATTGGATCAAACTCTATTGGGTCGAAGGTAGTATCTTGGTTCGACGGTTCGACAGAGTTTAGCATGTAGTCGAAGTTTGCTCACATGTTGTTGTCGAAGTGTTACAAGCTGTAGTCGATGTGTGTTCTACCTTGTAGTGTCGAAGGATGCTAGGATTGTTAGCATCAAATTGGGTCTGTTTGTTATGTCCAATTGGTTAAGCTAACTTGTACCCTACGTTAGCTTGTAATGAGTATTTGTGACAAAAGCCCATTAGTTTAGTATGTTAGGTTTATTATAAATAACATACTAATTTCTCATCATTGCATATTGCAAATCCTAATTTAGGGTGAGAGGGTTATTTGTTATTCTTGTATACTTATAATCTTATTTCAAGAGTAAGAAAAAAATAACAGTTAATAACTAATCCTTATATTCATCATGTTCTTTATTCTTTTTTCTTACCCTAATTATTTATTGATCATTAAATAATAAGTTTGTATTTTATTCTAAGACATCTTATTCACAACAGCAAAACAAAATTGCTACTACATAGTATTAATATAAATATAGTAACTCAGAATACACCTCTCTCTAGTCATTAATTTAGAACTAACTTTAACCTGATTCACGCAACATGTTCAAAAATTGAATACACTGGTCTTCAAATCTTGTACTCCATCATACTGTATTGGACTATTTTGCTCTCCACTCCCCAAACCATGACCTCAGTGGCCCAACTTCCAAACTTATAATAGTACAGTCGGTGGCTTTATATTTATTAATCGAAGGAAGGAAGAAGGACACTATATATTGTGCAAAAGTGGATTCTAATAGTTAGAAAATATATACATATTTGGTAGGAGGGACTATAGCGGCGCATGAGTGAATGATTCATTCATTGACATAAAAGCAAACAAAAAAGGTCACTACACAAAGAAGTATCTCTAAGACAAGTTGATGGGAGCAATGAATGAAATGAAGAATAAAACATTTAATGAATTGGAGAAGGGAAAAATAGGTACCACAATAGTGTGGAGTCATCTTGTCAATCATCAACCTTATCATAAAAATATAATAATACTATAAATAAATAAATATAGTAAAAATTATTGGTCATCTTTAATATGGAATAGGGTTATGTAGGGGTGTTAGTCCGTTTTGTCAACATTTTAGTGTGTGGCGGATTAAAAATTTAAGTCATCACTCTCTAATATAATCGTCACGCTTTATTTTATTTTATTTGTAGAATTTTGCAGGCGTGATCATTTACATAAATTTTTGTATTTAGATTTAAAACATGCAGTGTCTGTGAGTTTTCTCAGTCTCAACTTCACTTTTATATGAGATAAACTTAGATTTAGACTCACATCCTCAAGTAAGTATGTCCGTTCTACTCCACCTTATTTTATTACAAATTTTCATATAAAAAATTTAAATGAGTCAGACATGCTCATTTATCAACTCTTAAGTTATGCCATAAAGGAAGTTAAGGATATGGATCAAAGTAAAATAATTTGGAATTAATGTTGTTGGAGCCATCTTTAATTTGTGCCAAGTGTGTGTTGAATGTTAGAAAACGTGGTCTCTCTAATCTCACAAACACAAACACAGTCCATATACACGGAATGATAAAACAACAGCCTCTTTTATTTGTTGCACTATATGTTTTGTGCACACGCAAAAACCTCAACAGTAACTAAACTAACCTTTATCTCCTTCGTGTTTGGCCACTTAGAAAATTAAACGTGCCAAGACAATGAAAGCAAAATTGAAAATACAAGACATGAAATGAAATGTTGTTTTCTTGTGGAAGCTGTGTCATTCTCATTCATTGCTTTTCAGGTTACACTTTTTCTTAAATCAAACCCTTCTTGTCACAATTTTATCCTTTTTCTTAATAATTCTGATCTTTTGTACTATAAGCTCCTTTAAAATTTTATGATAATAACATCACTTTTTTTTATATAGTTTAAGAATATAGGTCAATAATAGTCTCTAGACAATATTTACACTTTTTATTCATTCAAACATCTTATGGTTTAATACGAAAATCGGAAGAATTCCACAATAAGTAAGACAACCAATAACTCAAAACAATATTGTAACTGACTTTAAGGTCAAGACAATAATAAAGATAACATCTTATAGAACTTGAGTTTTATATTTTAACAAAATAAACTTTATCATTTCTTCAGGTATTTTTAATATAGTTTTAAACTATCAATCAATGACAATCTTATATTTAATTAAATCATCCTTTTATTTTAATTTTTTTAATGATATGGCAGAATGTTTGTTTTCTTTAAATTTAAGTTCAATAGTTTTAGATTATAAAATATAAACTAAAATGTATATTCTTTATATTCTTTAGATTAATTGTCAAATTTTAATTCTAAGGGTAAATGTTTATAGGATATCGCGAATTCAAACTCATAATTTTATATGAATTTTTGAGTTTTATAATTATATTATGACAAAATAATTTAAGGAAAATGACACATGTTAAAAAGTTATTTGTAGAAATATTTTTTTAGAATGCGTGTATTTAATGTTTTGAAACTTTAAATATAACTTTATTACATTTAGATTGCCTTAAAAAAACCACGGGTAAGTTTATAACTAATTAGAAACCTTCTTAGGCAAAAAAGGTCACTTTCACTTCAAATTTCAAGTGAGGTTATTATTAACCAAAATCCTCACATGTTCAACTAACCAGTTATGTTAACCAGATATGCTAAAATTCTAAAAAGTCTAGCACACAAAGGAGTGTTATCAATCCAAATATCCTTTTAGAAGGAGGTAAATGTCTTCGAACTCACTTTCTTACTTAGATTATTCACAAACTAATTAGATGAATCAACCAATTTTGAGCCTAAAAAAGACTCATTTACACAAGGAAGAAGCATAGTGAAAACCAACACTATGATGAAAAGATATGGGTGTTGTACCTTGACAAAAGGATATGACTCAAAAAATCAAAGGTGTCTGAGATAAGTTATCGTCTCCATTGAGCCAAAAGAATCAGATTAACCAAACAAATATTCTAAACCCCTAAGCCACATTGTAGCTTAGACTTACACACCTCAGACCACTTAATACAAACAATCATTGAACCCCTTTTAACCCCCAGAGGAACTTCTCTTAATCTTAACTATCTTTTTCTAGACTTTGGCAGACATCTTGAAGAAAGATAAGAAGAACATACGAATATTATTAATGATAAAGTTCAATAACATTACATGCTTCCTAGGATCACTTATTAATGCCTCCACGATTTCAATCGTCTGTAAATCAGGGACACTATATGTCGACAAAAGATTCTCAATGAAATCCTAGGATAAGATAATCATGGAATGCGCATACAAAAGATGGAAGACAACTATACTAACGGAACCCATTCTAAACCCAAAATAAAGATCGAGATGCAACCCATAGAAAATAACTTATTGAGGCCTTCTACCACCGGTAGAAAGAGAAAAGGGGATAGAGCTCACCTGCTTCAACCCCCTTTGAATGTTGATTTCTTGGGTTAAAAAACCATTGACAAAAATCGTAATATTTTCATAGAACACACAAACACGTATCCAGGATTTCCACTTTGCATTAAAGTCAAACTTTACAACATATAGTCCTGAAAGCTCAAGCTAGCTGAATCATAAGCTTTTTCAATGTTCACCTTAAAAATAAGAGAAATTTTTTAGATTTCTTAACCAGTTCCATCAACAAGCTTTTATTTGTAAATTAAGAACCACTGGCTCATGCATTAACAATCTGTCTTTAAGTAAGAACAACTTGTTAGAACATAGTTTGATTCTACATCCCTTTTAAGAAGTATTGATGATAACAAATAAATTTGATGATAACTTTGTTCTGATTTTGATTGATTAAGATTTACAAAAATACATTCTTACTCTCTAAATTTTTATAAAATATGCAGAAGAAGTTCTGATGGTAGAAGAAGTTTTGATAAAACAAAAGGAATGACACTTTAAAAAGATCTCAGAAGAATAAAATATTCTGAAAGCAACACTCACTCCTTGTCACGCTCATAAGAGAAGTTTTGGTGAAGCTGAACTTCTAAAAGCACCAAGTTGCAAGCACAAACTCTGATATTACAATTACGCTTAAAGGCTGCTTTTCATCTTCTGGCTCTGATGCGCTACTAAAGGCATATAAAATATAAATTAAAATGTATATTCTTTATATTTTTTAGATTAATTGTCAAAATTTTATTTTAAAGGTAAATGTTCATAGGATGTCGCATATTCAAACTCATATTTTTATATGAATTTTTGAGTTTTATAATTATATTCTGACAAATTAATTTAAGGAAAAAGTTAACATGTGCCCAAAGAGCACATGTTAAAGAGCTATTTGTAAAAATATTTTTTTTAGAACGCGTGTATTTAATGTTTTGAAACTTTAAATATGACTTTATTACATTTAGATTGCCTTAAAAAAACTGCTGGTAAGTTTATAACTAATTAGAAACCTTCTTAGGCAAAAAAGGTCACTTTCACTTCAAATTTCAAGTGAGTGAGGTTATTATTAACCAAAATCCTCGCATGTCCAACTAACCAGTTATGTTGACCAGATATGCTAAAAGTCTAAAAAGTCTAGCACACAAAGGAGTGTTATCAATCCAAATATCCTTTTAGAAGGAGGTAAATGTCTTTGAACTCACTTTCTTACTTAGATTATTCACAAACTAATTAGATGAATCAACCAATTTTAAGCCTAAAAAAGACTCATTTACACTAGGAAGAAGCATAGTGAAAACCAACAATATGATGAAAAGATATGAGTGTTGTACCTTGACAAAAGGATATGACTCAAAAAATCAAAGGCGTCTGAGATAAGTATCGTCTGTATTGATCCAAAAGAATCAAATTAACCAAACAAATATTCTAAACCCCTAAGCCATGTTGTAGCTTAGACTTACACACCTCATACCACTTAATACAATCAATCATCGAACCCCTTTTAACCCCCCTCAGGAACTTCTCTTAATCTTAACTATCTTTTTCTAGACTTTAAGAAAGAACAACTTGTTAGAACATAGTTTGGTTCTATACCCCTTTTAAGAAGTTTTGATGATAACAAATAAATTTGATGATAAATTTGTTCTGATTCTAATTGATTAAGATTTACAAAATACATTCTTACTCTCTAAATTTTTATAAAATATGCAGAAGAAGTATTGATGGTAGAAGAAGAAGTTTCGATAAAAGAAAAGGAATGACACTTTAAAAAGTTCTTAGATGAATAAAATATTCTGAAAGCAGCACTCACTCCTTGTCACGCTCATAAGAGAAGTCCTGGTGAAGCTGAATTTCTAAAATCACCAACATGCAAGCACAAACTCTAATATTATAATTACGCTTAAAGGTTGTTTTTCATCTTCTGGCTCTGATGCGTTACTAAAGGCATATATGGAAATAAAAAAGTAACGGCTGTCTACAAACAAGATCTGTATTTATGGAAAGATCATTTAATGCATTTATCAACACATTCCATTTTCATGTTCCCATGTCTCCAACAGATCAAATTTGCTTGGATATTTAAAGGAGTCTCAAAGAATAACCAAGGTTACAACTTTGCTCATGCGCGTAAATCTCTACGAGAAAAATTTCAAAAAGCTTTAAGTTTTAATCCATATATTTCTTGAGCAAAAATCTTGTGTAAAACATCACAGTTGTGATATAGCTTAGTAGAAGCAATATATTAGTTACACAATAATTATTTGTTTAATTTGAATTCATTGAGAACCAAGTTGTGGTTAAATCTCTAGAAGACAAAGACAGTTGTCTTTGTGAGTTGTAATCAAATTTGATTAGTGGATTAAGACCTCATTGAGAGAGGAAAATCACCTTGCCGGGTGGACTGGAGTAGTTTGAGTTTAAGCAAACCAGGATTAAAAATATTTGTGTCTCATTGTTTTTAGTTTTCAAAAACCCAATTCAAACCCCCTTTCTTGTGTTTTTATCCTTCAATTGGTATCAGAGCGCCTGGTTCTGGGTGCTAACACTTAACTGTGTCATAAAAAAGGATTCAGCTTGAAAAACACAATGGCAGAACCAGTTCAGAATAACAATGACAACTATGACGATAAAGAAAAAATCAGCGGCAGACCTCTAATGTTTGATGGAGAAAATTTTGATTACTGGAAGGACAGAATCGAGAGTTTCTTTCTGGCTCATTAAGATGACCTCTAGGACATGGTAACTGATGGATAGACATATCCTGTTGACGCAAGCGGTCAGATGATTGAAAGAAAGACAATGTCAGATCAACAAAAGAAAGAATTCAAAAATTATCATAAGGCTAGAACAGTTCTCTTAAGTGCCATCTTGTACACTAAGTATGAAAATATCACAAACAGAGACTCAACTAAGAACATCTTCGACTCTCTGAGAATGACACATGAAGGCAACACACAGGTCAAATAGACAAAAGTCCAAGCTCTCGTTCAGAAGTACGAAGCGTTCATGATGGAGGAAGATGAAACTGTTGAGGCAATGTTCTCAAAGGGTTTCAAATTCTGGTATCTGGTCAAAAAGTGTTGGACAAAGGATACACTATTGCAGATCATGTAAAGAAAATCATCAGAAGCATACCCAAGAAATGGAGACCCATGGTCACGACACTAAAGCTTTATAAAGATCTGAACAATTTCTCTCTGCAAGACCTCATCAGCTCTCTAAGAAGTCACGAGATAGAATTAGAAGAAGATGAGCCCTAGAAGAAAAGTAAGTCCCTTTCTCTTAAATCTAATAAGAAATATGAATCTAAAGATTTTTAGGCTGAAGAAGAAAGCTTTGGAGGATCATCATCAGAAGAAGACGAGTTATATCTGCTCTCCAGAAGAGTTCAACAACTCTGAAAGAACAGACAAAGGATGTTCAAAAATCCAAGAAGATCTAGAAACTTCTCTGAGACATCCTCTAGATACAAAAAGACAAGAAAAAATAAGTTGTTTGTTAGGAGTGCAAGGAACCCGGTCAATACAAAAGCGAATGTCCTAAACTTCTAAATGAAAAGCCTAAAAGAAGATCTGACAAAGAGAAGAAGAAAAGTCTCATGGAAATGTGGGATGACTCGGAGTCTTCTGAAGCTGAATCTGACTCTAAAGATGAAAGGGAGAATATAGCGCTAATGGCCAACATAGTTGAAGATGCAGATTCATCAGAATTAGAATCAGACACTAAAGAGGTATTCTCTCATCTCACTAAATCTGAATTAGAAAGTTGCTTATCAGAAATTCTTGAAAAATATCAGAGACTTCAAAACAGATATAAGAAACTTAAATAAGATTCTTTATCTGGAATTGAAGACACTAGTAAACTTAAAGTAGAAAATTGTGAGCTAAAAGAAACAATTTTCAATCTTAAAAAGGAAAACTCTATTATTGAAACAAAACTTCAAAAAGCTCAGAAACCTGTATTAGAAGTTTCTACTAGCACTGATAAAATCATAAAAGGATATGATTATAGTTTTCAAAAATTCCTTTCTAGAAACATGGATAAAAGCATAATGGCCTCCATAATTTATGGAATTAATGGAAACGGTAGAAAAGGTCTAGGTTGTGTCAAACCTAAGGGAGAGGAACCCTATCAATATAAACAAGTAGATGACATGGACATTAAATATACTCCTTTGAAATCTCACTTTGTTTACAGACACAATCATGACATTAAATATACCAGCAATGCTTATTCTATGAAACTGCGTGAGAAACCAAAATTCAATCAAAATTTTGGAGCCACTAACCAATCAGGACCCAAAGCTGAAACACCAATCATGGTACTTGGACTCTGGATGCTCTCGACACATAACAGGAGGAAAGCATACATTCCAAAGCCTAGAACTTAATTATGGTGGCTTTGTTGGTTTCAGAGGTAATCATAAAGGAAAAATAATGGGCTCTGGAACCATTGGTAACAGTACTTTACCTTCTATAACTAATGTTTGTTAGTAGATGGATTATTGCATAATCTTTTATCCATAAGTCAATTAAGTGATAAAGGTTATGATATAATCTTTAATCAAAAGTCCTGTAAAGCAGTTAGTCAGAAAGATGGAACAATCCTCTTTAATGGCATAAGGAAAAACAACATTTTTAAAATCAAACTTTCTGAACTAAAAAGGCAGAATGTAAAATGCCTTATGTTTGTGGACAATGAGCAATGGGCCTGGCACAGAAGATTGGGCCATGTTAGTATGAGAAGAATATCTCATATTTACAAACTCAATCTAGTCAAAGGACTTCCAAATTTGAAGTTCAACTCAGATGCTCTGTGTGAAGCATGTCAAAAAGGCAAATTTTCAAAACCTCCCTTTAAATCAAAAAATGTTGTTTCTACCTATAGGCCATTAGAACTTCTACATATTGATCCGTTTGGACCAGTGAAAATTGCATCAATCAGTGGCAAGAAGTATGGATTGGTGATCGTAGATTGCTATAGCAGATGGACATGGGTAAAGTTCTTAAGATACAAGGATGAGTCACATTCTGTGTTCTCTAACTTCTGTAATCAAGTCCAAAATGAAAAATAATTTAGGATTGTAAAAGTCAGAAGTGATCATGGTGGAGAATTTGAAAACAAAGATTTTGATTTTTTTTAATGAAAATGGTATTTCGTATGATTTTTCTTGTCCTAGAACTCCACAAAAAATGGAAATGTAGAATGTAAAAATAGAACTTTATAAGAAATGGCTCGAACCATGATCAATGAGACTAACATTGCAAAACATTTCTGGGCAGAAGCACTTAACACGACATGTTATATCCAGAATAGAATCTCTATAAGATCTATTTTGGAGAAGACTCCTTATGAATTGTGGAAGAACAAAAAGCCCAACATTTCATATTTTCATTCTTTTGGATGTACTTGTTTTACTTTGAATACCAAAGATCATCTGAACAAGTTTGATTCTAAGGCAGAAAAATGTTTAATGTTAGGATATTCTGAATGCTCAAAAGGCTACAGAGTATATAACACTGAAACACGAATTGTGGAAGAATACATTAACGTCAGATTTGATGATAAGCTTGACCTTAAAAGTCAAAGCAAAATGAATATTTTGCAGATATAGAAGTTCAAATTACAGGTGCAAAATATAGCCTTGCTAAAGATACAAGCTCTTCTCAGCCTACCATAGAAGAAGTTATCAACACCAAAGAAACCTCTGAAGAACCCATCAAGAAGAAACAATCCAGAAGCAGGTTAGGTCATCCCGAGGAAATGATTATGGGAAAGAAAGATGATCCAATCAGAAGTAGATCCATATTCAAAAACTCTGAAGAATCTCTCATGGGTTTGGTGTTCCTGATCGAACCAAATTCTATAGATGAAGTTGTTCAAGACAATGACTGGATCATGGCAATGCAAGAAGAACTAAATTAATTTACCAAAAAAGATGTATGGGATCTTGTTCCCAGACCAAAAGGTGTTAACATTATTGAAACTAAATGGGTCTTAAGAAACAAGCTAAGTGAGCAAGGAGAAGTAGTCAGAAACAGAGCACGACTAGTTGCACAAGGTTATAGTCAGCAAGAGGGGATAGACTATACAGAAACTTTTGCTCCAGTCGCCAGGTTAGCATCTATCAGACTCTTAATTTGTTATGCTGTTAACTTCAATATCACTCTTTATCAGATGGATGTAAATAGTGCGTTTTTAAATGGTTACATTGATGAAGAAGTATATGTACACCAACCCCCTGGTTTTGAAAACACAAAACATTCAGAATATGTTTGTAAACTTAAAAAATCTTTATATGGTCTAAAACAAGCTCCTAGAGCTTGGTATGAAAGACTAAGTAATTTTCGTTTAGAAAAAGATTTTACCAGAGGGAAAGTGGGCACTACTTTATTTTGTAAATAAGTTAAAATGACATTCTGATATGTCAAGTTTACGTTGATGATATAATTTTCTACTCTACTAAAGCCTCCCTTGGGAGAGATTTGCTAAGTCTATGCAGGTAGAATTTGAAATGAGTCTCATGGGCGAACTCAAATTCTTTATGGGAATTCAAATCAATCAATCTCCAGACGGAACTTACATACATCTGAGTAAGTATGTTAAAGAACTTCTGAAGAAATTTGACATGTTAGATTGCAAACCAGCCAAAACCCCCATGCATCCCACATCCATCTTAGAAAAGGAAGAGGTAAGTAAGAAAGTAGAATAGAAACTCTACAGAGGTATAATTGGTTCCCTCCTTTTTTTAACAACTTCAGTGCCTGATATTATATATATTGTTTGCCTGTATGCTAGATTCCAATGAGATCCTAGAAAATCTCACTTAACAACAACTAAGCGAATTTTCAAGTATCCGAAAGGTACTACTAACCTTGGGTTATGTTATAGAAAATCCAGAGAATATAAACTGGTAGGATAATGTGATGATGACTTTGCTGGAGACAGAATATAAAGAAAAAGCACTTCTAGAAGTTGTCAATTTCTAGGAGATAACTTGATATCATGGTCCAGCAAAAGGCAATCCACCATTCTTTGTCAACCGCTGAAGTAGAATACATAGTTGTTGTAGGATGCAACACTCAGATGCCATGGATGAAAAGTGAGGTTGAAGACTTTCAAATATTCGAGAGTAACATTCCCATCCTTTGTGACAATAGTTCTGCTATCTGCTTATCTAAAAATCCTATTTTACATTATAGATCTAAACATATAGAAATTAAGCATCACTTCATTAGGGACTATATTCATAAGGGAATTCTTTCATTAAAATTTATTGACACAGACCATCAATGGGTTGATGTCTTCACAAAACCCCTTGCTGAAGATAAGTTTAATTTCATTTTGAAGCATCTCAGTATGGAATTATGTCCAGAATGAATATTCTAATTATGTATGTTTAACTTTCAATAATTTATTTTTTGTGAACATCTGATTAGTTTTCCTTCAGAAGTTAGAAGGGTAGTTGGCTCATAATTTATCTAGAAAATCTGAATGTTACCTTAAACGGTTTAGTTTTAGATAGATGCATGCAGTTCACCACATCAACATCTGTCGATCTCAAGCGTTGAGTCATATTCAGAAGTTGAACATGTATTCAAGATCTGATGGAATGAAACGGTTGAGTTGATACATTGAGGCGATGGTCACATCGGTAACTGTTCCATATTATCTTTAGGCTATCTCCCTGTCATAAATCATTATATTTACTAATCATTTCTTGTGTGCCTTAAATTCAATGAATTGTATGTTTTCAAGAAATCCTTGCCTATATATATATTCACTCTTTATCGCTTTTTCAAAATTACTCTATTTTCACTCTCGTTTTTACTGTTCTCTCTACTCTTGAAAAACTCTTGTTCCTTTCCTTTTCTCAAAACCCTAAGTCTGAGAACAATGGCTTCATAGTCCCAACAACAACAACTGCCTCAAATCAATGTTCAAGATTTTTCTCAAATCAACATAGATGAGGAGATTTTTCGTTGATCCCAAGAGAACTTTGCTCACACCCTGTGACTCTCTTGAGGTTCTCTGTGAACTTCTTGTGGACTTTGACAGCGTGAAGGAAAATGGGCATGAACTTCTTGAAGAAGTTGAGTTTCAAGGTTGGTCTAGATATTTTGATTGTTTGGTTGGCCCGGTTTTCCCAAAATTTGTGAAGGAATTCTGGATTCATGTTTCTGCTTCTCGACATCAAGTCACTTCTTATGTAATGGGGAAGAAGATTATCATTACTGAAGATCTTATTGGCCGGTTCATTGGTCATGATGGCAACGACGTTAAGTGAACTGACACGACGGAAAAGGCTGGCTCTGACCTAGCTAAAGTATCTAGAGAAAATTTCACCTCTGGGAAACCCTTCAACAAAATCAAAGATCTTAAAGACCACTTCAGAATTTGGGATAAAATTATTCGGGGTTGCATCAATCACAGAAAACCATCAACTTCTGCAGACTACATCAACATTGATCAACAATTTCTCCTCTACTTCATTGCAAAAAAATCAAAAATTCACCTTCCTCATAGCCTGTTCAATCATCTGAAGACGAGTGTCAAAGAAACAAGGGAAGAATAAAGAATCAAAAGAGATTAGATTCCCCTGGGAAGGCTTATCTCAAATATTCTAATTGAGAATAAATTGATAGATCATCTGAGTGAAGCTAAGCTAGTAAATGATCTGGCTCCTCGTGTTGGTAAACCTCTCAACACAAAGAATCTCAAGAAAATGAAAATCATTGAAACCATAAAGAACCCTCATCTATGGTCAAAGAAATTGTTTCCATCAAAAGAGTCCATCTGGATGATTTTCCTCTCATCTCAGAATTATGTGTTTCACCAGATATTATGGTCAGATATCTGGAAGCCTGCAAAGATGATGGCACTGACCCTGTTGTCAATATTCAAGATCTTCACCAACAACCTCTGGATGTCTCCATTAGAAAATCGAAGAAGTGAAAATATGTTGATGAAGGAACTTCTCAGAAAAATCCAAAAGCTGCTAAGAAGAAAGGTAATTCATCCTTTGTTTCTGTTATTGAATCACTTCTGTTATCAGCATCTACTCCATCTTTTCTTCTCAAAAACATAGTTCCTAATTCTCCACAAACTCTAGAAGACTTTGATCAAGAAATTGACACCTCCGTACCCCAAATCGATCCCTCGACTCAACCTCAACCAGAACTTGCAAAAGTTCTATCTGATATTGACACTTTTGACTCATCTCTCGAAACTCCTCAACCACAAAATCCAACCTTAACTACGGAACATACATCCTTTTCTCCCCAACTAGATAATCAAAATGTTTCCTCTGAACCAGTACTTGAAATCACTCATGTTATCCCATTAATAACTTGCCCTATCAACACTTCTCAACCACAAATACCTTTACTATTCCATCACCATCATCTCTAACTTTTCCAGATCATCCCTCTCCATATGACTCAACACCGCCAAACTCTCCCATCATCATTGCTGACTCTCCATCTCCTACAAAATCATCAAAAGATCCCTTGAAAACTTTCATTAATTTAGAAGATTGGGAAAAACTTGCCTCAGTTTCTCACAAAATAGTCGTTCCCAAACCAAAATCACAACCCTCCAAATCAAATGTTGGTGAATCTTTACTAATTTTTGAAACAGAAATACAGGCATGGGTTCAAACTTTGAAGCAAGCTTTCTTGGATAATCTGAATCCAACAGCTTCCGACTATCTCTGGACTCAGTTTAGAAAATGGTTTCTGTCTGAATCCCTGAAGAAAAAGGAACTCTGCTATGGAATTGCTCAACATAATTTTTGTGAACAGTTGAAAGTTTTCGAGGAACAAATTATTCGCCTCCGGGAAACAAATCCTATGTATCTGGACAATGCTCTCTGGGAATCTCCAAAAGCAACAAAATTTCAGGAACCATCCTCTGAGCCTCAACCTCTGGTTTTATTCCAAGATAAAGGAAAATCTGTTGCGGAATCTTCGGCTGAGAAAATTGCTTTTCTAAAAAGGAGGCTCCTCCGTCCTCTCTAGTCCTTCAAACTCTTGAAGAATTGAAGAAGGAAAATGAAGCAATTTGAAACGGTTTTACAAGCAAGATGAAACGAACAAAAAAATCAAAGAGATGATGGGCAAACAAGAAGAATCCACCACTCAAATCAAAGGGCTTCTCGAGGCATTGTTCTCAATAGTTCCACCTCCTTCTTAGATTTTTTTCTGTATTTTTTAATATCTTTTCTTTTCTACAATTTTTATTTTCTGCATTGCTTCTTTCGTATTTCATTTTGGTTCTTAAATGAAAAATATTTTTCTTCTGCATTAATGTTTTTACTTTTTGATTTATGACAAAAAGGGGGAGAAGGTAAGATATTTTGAATATAGCATTAACCAGTTAAACCTCAAACATTTCTAACAAAATTCTATATCATTATTGTTTGATAAGTTTTCAGGAAAAGTTAGTTAATCAGAATCATCTAGCATAAGTTCTGATCAATCAAAGTTCTGATCAATCAAGTTAATTCAGGGAAGTAATCTATTCTTTAATTGTATCTGAGTATTCAACTCAGGGGGAGACTCTTCTCATCAAAATATTTATGTTTTGTCATCATCAAAAAGAAGGAGATTTTTAGAACATTGTTTGGTTCTACATCCCTTTTAAGAAGTTTTGATGATAACAAATAAATTTGATGATAACTTTGTTCTGATTCTGATTGATTAAGATTTAAAAAATACATTCTTACTCTCTAAATTTTTATAAAATATGCAGAAGAAGTTCTGATGGTAGCAGAAGAAGTTTTGATAAAAGAAAAGGAATGACGCTTTAAAAAGATCTCAGAAGAATAAAATATTCTGAAAGCAGCACTCACTCCTTGTCATGCTCATAAGAGAAGTTCTGGTGAAGCTGAACTTCTAAAAGCACCAAGCTACAAGCACAAACTCTGAGATTACAATTACACTTAAAGGCTGCTTTTCATCTTCTGGATCTGATGCGCTACTAAAGGCATATATGGAAATCAAAAAGTAACGGTTGTCTACTGTAATACGGTGAACTAACTTTGGGAATTTTGTATCGCAAATGTGCGGATAGCAAGAGTCGCCACCGACTTTTCTTTTATCCAATTAAGGGAAGGTGAAAAGAATAGGAAAAGACCTTCGTTAGATTCTGAGTAAGGGAGAAGGTTATGAAAAGGGAAGGTATTAGCACCCATTTCCATCTGTAGTTATCTACGGGCTCTTAGTTGCTTCTAGCTCATTTTTAAAAGTGCTTTCTGTGTGTTTAACAAAAATGTTTTGAAAAGGCATTTCGCTTTGACTTTGTAATGATTCATGTAGGAATGTATACAAAGTGTTCAGAAATGTTTCGTTTTGAAAAGAGTTTGAACTTTGACAAATGTGTGTGGTGTGAAAAGTATTTTGATAGAGCAAACAACTAAAAGTCTTATTACCTACTCAGAATGGACGTTTTTCGTGTTATTTTACTTTCCTTTAGAATAGCGCTATCCATACCATTAGTTGGTAGGTAACCCTATTCGTTCGATGTAGAAGGGACATTCGAAGGGACATCGGATGGTCATAGAAGGCAACTTGTAGGAAGTATCCTAGCACATTCGAAGGGACTATCATCATTTTTCGTAGGCAACAATCGAGGGTCAAGATCATGTATTCGTAGACGACATCGTGGGTCTATGATCTTTGTATCGAAGGGACTATGATGATTTGTTTTGAAGGCAACGGTGCTAGAATACTTCTACGTTCGAGGGACTTGACCATTTATTCGAAAGGCAACAAGAGAGAATTACCCTAAGGGGTGCATGTGTGAAAAAAAGTGTATCAATTCAGATATGTTATCTTGAAATTATGAGTGATCTATGTCCAATTTTTATCTTGCCATACACGCCTAATTACTAGCAGTTTATAGGGTGTAGAAAGTAAATTGCGGAAATGTAAAGTGCGGAAAGATAAAGTCCTACGCTATTACATGGCTTTGGGACAGATACATAATATGAGTGCGAAAAATAAAAGCCCTAATTAAACTATTACATCCCATAGGCAGTTACATAATTGAAAGAAAAAAAAGCAAGAAAAATCGTCCGAAACGGTACAACCTGTGAACAGATACAAAAATCGGAAATACGAGAAAATTGCATAAGAGGAAAATGTTAGCAAAAAGCAATATTTTTGAATGAGGAAAAAGGTTTTATGTTAGTAATGACAATAATATGATAAGATAATTTTTTGGTAATTTTAAGATGCATGCTAAAAAATATTGAAGATAAATTAAATTGTATGGAAAATATTAAAGGAAATAGAAAAATTAGTTAGTTTTGCAAACTTGTAAAAAAGAAGTGGTCCTGCCCAGGTTCGAACTTGTGACCATCTGGTGAAAACTCACGCTCCCTTGCCTTTACCACTGAGCCAAAGCGTGTTTGGTGTCATAAAGTTGGAACGAAATCGTTTTAAACGAATTTGAACCCTGGCCATTCAAATCATGCGCGAAGAACACCTTCTTCTTCGTTTGAATTTTTGAAAACTTAGCGTCGGCTGAGTTCGACGCTATGGCCCCTGCATATATCAAAAATCCAATACAAGCAATATAAATGAAATTCAAAGCCATGGTTCGATTGGAAACATCATTCTGAACACGGTAGTGGTATTGGTTTTGTCCAATTTTACGGATTTAGGGAAACCCCAATTCGAACCAGAAAACCCTAACAATGGTGATTCTCGTTTCAGGCCACTAAAATGCAATTAAGCTACCCAGATAGCTTGCAAACTCGATGCTGAACATGAACAAACAAACAAAAATCGTTAAATATGCATGAATAACAGAAATCGATTTTGGAAAAAAGTTAACAAACCGAAATCGTGTTTTCTCAATTCTTGATCTTTTTGAGAGTTGTAAAGGTCTGGATCGACTCGAGAGGCTTCAAGGAATGTGTTTGGATGCTTGGAATTGGCTGAATCGAAGCAAAACTATGGCTGCAAGTTACTTCAAGAACACTGTTTTTTGGCTTTAGGTTAGGGTTCCTCCAAGCAATTTTTCTGTTCTTTATTAATGTGTAGGCATTGTGTATTTATAATGAATGGATTTTGGGCTGAATTCAAGTGCAAATATTGATCAATCAATGTAAAAAATATTTGATTTTGTATGAAATTAAATCTTCCTTTTTTGATCCAATTTTCATCAATTTCTTGCCAAATCAATGTAAATTTCGAAATTTGCCAGCTTTGATGAGTTGCTTGGACCTCAAGAATGAGAGAAAAAATCACTTTGCATTTAATTTTGATTTTATACCTTATTTTTTAATTTAATTTGTTTTTAAATGAATAAAATCCAAATTAAATACAAAAATAATGATAAAATTCGTGGCCTTGGGCTTGGAGGTTCCAAATAAGATAAGGAACAAGTTTAAACCAAGAAAAACTAGGCCCATTTGGAAAATTTTGGATTTTGACAAGTATTTCTCTTTGTGCACGTCTTCAAAAATGTCCAACTTGTGCAACGTGTATTTTGCTCAATTTTCCACATTTTTGAGTGTTCTTGTACTTGTTAGAAAGATCTAGGTGTCCTCTAAACAACCTCTTTGGTTTCATCTCAATTGGAGTTTCCATGCTCAATAAAACTTCATTACAAAAAGTTGACTTTTTGTTGACTTTGAAAAGGACCTGTAATGTTTTGATCCATACCTTCCAAATGAAGCATTTTTTGAACATTCTTGTGAGACATGAAGTTGTAGAGAATTGAATTTCCTTCAAAATGAGAGGTGGTGGAAAAATTTCTGAGAAAGTATGAAGAAGTTATGCTCAGTCAAAGTTCAGTTGACTTTTCTCTAGAAAACCCTAATTTGGAAAGTTTGACTTTTGAGCAAATCTTGAGTTTTCTTGATGAATCATGATCAACCCTTGATCAAATGATGAATGTGACTTCAAAATGAGGATGTTGACCAAAAATCATGAAGTTTGAATGTATGTTGACCACAGTTGACTTTTTGTCTAATACAACTGATTTTCAAACATCTGAGCAATGGTCTGAGGAAACTTGACTTGTAAGGCTTGAAACTTGACATGGAGAATCTTTGAAGTATATGAGGAGGCATGATGACCATTGGAGATGTTGGAAGTCCATCTTGATTTGAGAATTGCCAAACCCTAGCTTGGGTTGATTGTCTAGGAGAGGGTTTGTCTGATCAACCCTTGAGGAATCCTTGAGTATGGATGTATGAAATGTCTTGAAGAATAGGAGGGAAAATTTTGGGGTATGACATCTACAGACAAGATCTGTATTTATGAAAAGATCATTTAATGCATTTATCAACACATTCCATATTCATGTTCTCGTGACTCCAACAGATCAAATTTGCTTGGTTATTTAAAGGAGTCTCAAAGAACAACCAAGGTTACAACTTTGCTCATGCGCGTATATCTCTAAGAGAAACATTTCAAAAAGCTTTAAGTTTTAATCCATATATTTCTTGAGTGAAAATCTTGTGTAAAACATCACAATTGTGATATAGCTCAGTAGAAGCAATATATTAGTTACACAATAATTATTTGTTTAAGTTGAATTCCTTGAGAACCAAGTTGTGGTTAAATCTCGAGAAGACAAATACAGTTGTCTTTGTGAGTTGTAATCAAATTTGATTAGTGGATTAAGACCTCGTTGAGAGAGGCAAATCACCTTGACGGGGGGTTTGGAGTAGTTTGAGTTCAAATGAACCAGGATAAAAATATCTATGTCTCATTGTTTTTAGTGTTCAAAAACCCAATTTAAACCCCTTTTCTTGTGTTTTTCATCCTTCACAATTGATTAGAAGAAACAAAATTATTCATGATCTTAACAAATCTAGCAATAAACGCCTTAGCAAAAAGTTCATATAGAGACTCCATGAGGGAGGGAGATATGAGAGGTGATTGAGGAGTTCACTAAGGAGCATTGATACATAGTGTATAACTAGGAACCTTTATAAGAGACAGACCACTTATCGACCTAAAACCTTAATATGATAGGTGAGTGGATTCTCTCACTTATAAATATTCAAGTAACCACATTTCTATCTAATGAGTGACTATTTTCCACTTACTCACACTTGCATTATTATTCTAACATTCTCCCCAAGTGTGATTCCACACTGATCCCCTTCAAGACACTTGTATCTCCGTAGACAAATTGCAATAAAACACCTCTTCTCGGGCTAGGCAGTTCGATACAAGTAAGTTTGTCCCTTTCTCGAACCAAAGACCCATGATACCATTTGTTTGGAGAGTTCACTAGTGAGTATTGATACATAGTGTAGTACTAGGAACCTTTGTAAGAGACAAACCTTTAAGGTTATAGGTGAATGGGTTCTCCCACTTATAAATTGATGGTACTTGATCAAAAGAATTGTCGTTGGCTCACGGACTGGAAGTGAATGTTTGTAGTGAGAATGAAAGTAATTACAGAGAGAGTAAGAATGTGAATACCTGACCCTCTCTTAAGTGAGAGGGTATATATATCCCGAGTGCTGGGCCAATGCCTTTTTAATGAGCCGGATAATTAGGCCCAATAAAATACTATCAGGGCTTACGTGTGTATGATTCCTGCACGTGGCCTCATCCCTGGTCCGCAGTTCCAAGATACAAGGAGAGTTGACCCGTTATTCTCGAAGGGCAATATAATGGTTAGATAGCAGTTGGTCACGTTGTCCTAACATGCACGTGGGGAAGTCCCTTATAGTTATGAGCAAGTTGGTCCTTGGGCGCTTTGAAGACACTGGATAGGGCTTGCCCAACTGTGGGTCAAGTGCTGGCCCAGTCTAGTACATAAATATTTATGTCATCACATTCATATTCAATGTGGAACTATTTCTCCTCTTACTCACACTTGATTATTATTCTAACAAGAAGTCACTCAAATGCGGGGAAATAGTATAATACTACAATTGTTATATTAGCTCCTATAATATTTATGCAAATATATAAATTCAGAAATAAGGTTTGATGCATGTATAATTAAGTTTTATATATATATATATATATATATATATATATATATATATATATATATATATATATATATATATATCACATAAAAATAGTATTTATTGTTAGTTATTATTATTATTATATATTAGTTTATTATATCTTTGTAAGGGTAGTTTGGTACATTACTGGCATATAGTATTTATACTTTGGTGTAACCCTTATTTTTTAGTTTTTACTCATTCTATTGAAATCCTAAATTAAAGATTCTTTTCTTTATCTATGTTTCTATGTGTTTAATATTGTTAGCATGGTATCAAAGAGCTCAATTTGATTTCGGAAACTAGTGGTCCACTATTTATTTTATTTTTTTACGGATAGGGAGAAATGTTTTTGTTTCCTTGTACTTCGATGGAATTTTACGGTGCTTAATTGAAAGAATTTACGGTGACATGATTCAACTATCCAAAGGTTGGTCTAGATAGTATTTGTTAGAAATGTATTCACGTTGAATTAAATGAAAGTTTTTCAAATTCTGTGAGATAGAGAAACATATGGTTACGTGTAGTTTGGTGCAACAATGGAACATCTATTGTATCTTGCAGTGTAATGGTTATGTGTAGTTGTAACACGGTGGGAGAAATGACTTTTTTTTTTGCATTTTGTCGCAAATTTTTCGGATAGCAAGAGTTGCCACCGACTTTTCTTTTATCTAATAAAGGAAAGGTGAAAAGAACAGGAAATACCTTTGTTAGATTCTGAGTAAGGGAGGTAATTATGAAAAGGGAAGGTATTAGCCCCCTTTCCATCCGTAGTTATCCACGGGATCTGAATTGCTTTAGCTCACTTTTGAAAATCCTCTTTCTATGTTTGTGTGATTTGAAAATTATTTTAAAAAGTATTTCGCTTTGACTTTGTAATGATTCTTGTATATGTCCTCAAGAATGTATACGAAGTGTTCGGAAATATTTCGTTTGGAAAACGTTTAACTTTGTATTGATTCTCGTTGGAATGTATACAAAGTGTTTGAAAAGTACTTTGAGAATAAGTCTGAGGTGTGAAAAGTGATTTGTTTGATTGAAGCAATCAATAGAGTCTTATTACCTACTCCGAAAGGTTGTTTCTTGTTATTTTCCTTCTCCTTTAGAATAAGACTATCCATACCATTAGTTGGTAGGTAACTTTATCTATTGGATGTGAAGGGACAATCACAGGGTTATCGTATGGTCATTGAAGGCAACATTGTAAGGATACCTTAGCAATTTCGTATGGACGATCATCACTTATTCGTAGGCAACAACCGAGGAACGGGATCATATATTCGGAGGCAACATAGAGGGTCATCGAAGGACTATGATCTTTGTATCGAAGGGACTATGATGATGTTATTCGTAAGCATCTTTGCTAATGGTACCCCTACGTTCGAGGGACATGACCATGTTTATCCGAAAGGCAACAAGAGAGGATACCCTAAGGGGGTGCAAGTGTGAAAAGTATGTTTGATTGAGATATCTTATCTTGATTGTTAAGGAGATTTACAATTGATTTTAATTCTTGTCATACAATCCTATTAGCATACATCTAAATAGTTTATAGACAATTTATAAGAGAGTGCAGAAAGTAAAAGTGCGGAAAGTAAAATCCTACGTTATTACAAGGCTTTGGGGCAGTTACATGATAGAGGTGCATAAATTAAAATGCGAGAATTTAAATCTACATTATTACAAAAATAACCTTGCCACCTATACATTGATTTCTAGAATTTAAATGCAAAAAAAAAAAACAATAAATAAAAGAAAAAAAGCTTTAAATGTTAAGAAAAATATTTCAAGCCCTAACTACTAGGAAAATATTTTTGTGAATTTTTGGATTGATTTTAATGTAGAAAATCCTAATTCTATGTTAATTAGTATTTAATTAAGAAAATAATTTTAAATGAAAGGAAAAATAAAATATCTGTGTCTAAAATTAATTAAACATTTAATTAACCTAAATCTAAAATTAAAATATTTTTTGGGTTTTTTACTAGTGGTGAAAATAATTTATGGAAAAAAATTAAATTGGTTAGAAAATTAAAGGAAATAAGAAAAGTGCAAGAAAACAAGTGATAAAAATTTAGGGTGGTCCTTGGAAGGCTTGAACTCAGCACCTGAGGGTCACAAGCTCAAAAGTACAACATTACACCACTTGTCAATGGTGTTTAGATCTCGCCCCTGGATGTATGTATGTGTAACATGCAAAAATAAAAAATATGAAAAATAGTGGCAAAAGGCAGGGATCGAACCCATGTCATAGGAAAGGTAAGGAATAAGTGTGTGCTCTTGACCGCTGGGGCGGTAATACATCCATGAATTATATTACAAGGATAAGTATATATGTGATATAATTCCCTGAAAATCAAACAAAAGTAAAAAACGTGCAAGTGGACCCCAGGGTGTTTAAACCAGCCAATTGAAACAAGCCACAAATGCTTTGGCCGGTTGACCCCAAGACAAAGGCACCAGAGGTGAATTCCGATCACCTTCTCTGATCAGCCAAAACTTCAAACCTGCAAAAATCAAAGAAAACAAAAACCACCTAGATCCACTAAATGGGATGCTGCAAATCTAGTGGTGTGGTTAGTTTTGTCTGAATCGGCCTATAGCCATGCATACGATGAAGCAAACACTGTGCCCTAATAATGGTGAAACACGATTCTAGCCTCAAACCTTGCAAACGATGGTTCTAAACAATCTCAAACATCAGTATGAACATGTATATGAATTGAAATAGTTTAAATTGCATGAATTAAAAGTTTGAGATCCATGAGTTTTACCTGCAAAAATCAAAGAAAACAAAAACCACCTAGATCCACTAAATGGGATGCTGCAAATCTAGTGGTTTGGTTAGTTTTGTCTGAATCGGCCTGTAGCCATGCATACGATGAAGCAAAAACTTCGTGCCCTAATAATGGTGAAACACGATTCTAGCCTCAAACCTTGCAAACGATGGTTCTAAACAATCACAAACATCAGTATGAACATGTATATGAATTGAAATAGTTTAAATTGCATGAATTAAAAGTTTGAGATCCATGAGTTTTACCAAATCGGTGCAACTTGGTTGGCACGTTCTGGGATGCTTCAGGCTTGTGTAACGGTATGAATCGATCCCTGGGGACTTCAAGAGGGTGATGTGATGCTTGGAACTTTTTGAGAGCAGCTGGAATTCGGAATTCGAGTTTGCAAGTTTCCTTTGAAAGTTTGAAACAAAACCTTAGTCTCTTGGCTGCAAGAATTTTTGTTCTAATGGTATGAATGTCTTGTGTATATATAGGGCAAGAAAATTAGGTCAAGATTTATGAAGAAAATATAATGCTTTGAATAGAAAATATTTGATGTTCCAATCTTTCAAATTTGCATCAAAATCTTCCAAAATATTTGATATTGGCCAGATATTTGTGCTTGCTTGGAACTCAAGAAAGATAAATATCCAACCTTGCATTTATTAATTTAATTTTTGGCATTTATTTTAATTAAAATTGGATTTAAGTGAATAAATTCAAAAATAAATGAAATAAATTGAAGACAGGCGTGCAATTGGTCTTGGAAGTCATAGACTATCTTAGAAATAAGTCCAAACTATAAAAACTATGGCCCATTTGAAAGAAAAAAAATTGAATTTGCTTAGTATTTCCCTTCATGCACATCTTGAAAAACGGCAAACTTGCACAAGTTGTAACTTGCTTAATTTTTAACATTTTGAAGTGTTCTTGGACTTTTAGAAACCTAAATATGTCCTCTAAACACTCCTTTTGTTTTGATATTTATTGAATCTTCCATGTTCATGTACACTTCTTTTGAAAAATATGACTTTTTGTTGACTTTTAGAAGGACCTATAATGTCTTGATCCGTAACTCTCAAATGAAGCATTTTTGGCCAAAGCTTGTGAGACACAAAGTTGTAGAGAATTTAATTCTCTTCAAAATGAGATTTTATGGAAAAACATCTGATAAAGTATGTGAAAGTTATGTTTGGTCAAAGTTCTATTGACTTTTTACCAAGAAACCCTAATTTAGAAACTTTGACTTTTGATCAAATCTTGAGTTTTCTTGATGAATCATGGTCAACCCTTGACCAAATGATGAATGTGACTTAAAAATATTGATGTTTACCAAAAATGATGAAGTTTGACTATATGTTGACCATAGTTGACTTTTTGTCCAATACAACTGATTCTCTATCATATGAGCAATTGACTAAGCAAACTTGAGCTGTGAGGCTTGAAACTTGGCATGGTGATACCTTGAGACATATGAGGAGGTATGATGATCACTTGAGGCAATAGAATCCATCTTTTACGTGAGAGAATCAAAACCCTAGTTATGGGTTGATTGCTTAGGAGAGGGTTCATCTGGTCAACCCTTGAGGAACTCTTGAGTATGAAGATGTGTATTGTCTTGAAAATAAGAGGGAAAATTTTGGGATATAACAGTTTCCCCTGTTCAACCTTGTTGTACTTGAAGGGTTAGATTTGTATGCTTGCCTTTCGTGACCTGAAGGTAGAAGATGATTGAACACTCGAGTGCCTTAAAATTTGCACTCGTCGGTGTAAGGAATGAGACCGTCTGCTGACAATGTAATGGAATGGGATTATAGATGCCATTTGGAGAAGTTGATGTTAGGGAGCGAGTCGTACGTTAGACTCTATTCTCGTCTTTGAATGGGGTTACTAGTATGTATTGATTTTTAATCCGATATGCAACATTTTGCAGGTGGAGAGATATCAACGTGTAGTTGGAGATAGGCTTAAAGATGCCACCTGGAGTAGTTGATGATAAGAGAGTCAGAATAAACCTTTGTCTTGGATTTATCTAAAATACGTATTCGTCAGGATGTAGATAGTTTTCCCGTCTTGTTTCGGGTATTAATCTGTATCATGTTGTCTATTGGTAAACTCGTCTGGTCGTTCGGATAGTTTTCCCGTCTTGTTCAGGCATTAATCTTTGACCTTTTGTCTGAAAACTTGTGAATAACTTTCACCTGTTTAAGAATTGAAATTGAGAGAATGATATTATTTCTATGCAGGTTATGATGCATGTAAGTATGTAATGATGCTCATGAGTGATATATGCATATGTTATGATTTTTTTATGAATGATGTATGAATGTAAATGTTGTGGTATTTCAAAACATATCCATTTTGAAGAAGATGAGAATGTTCTGCCGGGGATCTTTGATTTCTACTTGGGGATGTAGTTGCTGGAGACCCTGATTGGGGAATAAGAGAGATGTGAATTCCTCCAATGCATTATCTGACCAAGTTTCGAGTCTGGATATTGATGTTGTTGGGGAATGATAATCTTGGAGAGATACTCAATTGGGGATGAACATCTCGTGTACGAATTTTGCCAGGGAATAATGTGATCTTGTATAACCTATTACTGCTCGGAGACTGACATAATAAGTTGGTTGATGATTGGTTACTACTCGGGGACCAACGTAACAGGGTTGACGTTCACTGTGCGGGGACTGACGTGACAATGTAGACGATCACTGCTCGGGGACTAACATGATGAGTTGATATAATCACTACTCGGGGACTAATGTGACGAGTTGATAGGATCACTGCCCGGGGACTAATGTGATGAGTTGATAGGATCACTGCTCGGGGACTAATGTGATGAGTTGATAGGATCATTGCTCGGGGACTAATGTGATGAGTTGATAAGATCATTGCTCGGTGAGTAATGTGATGAGTTGATAGGACCACTGCTAGGGGACTAATGTTATGAGTCGATAAGATCACTGCTCAGGGACTAACATAACGAATTTGAGATGATCACTACTCGGGGACTAACGTGATGAGTTGGTAGGATCAGTGCTCGGGGACTAACGTGATGAGTTGATAGGATCACTGCTCGGGGACTAATATGATGAACAAAATTTGTCTTGCTACCGCTCGGGGACTAATGTAACAAACAGAGATGTGGATGCTGCTAAAAAGGGGATGGTAGAGTAGTAATTTTGTTGGAGAGATCTGTCTCTATCAAGGGAGTGATGGCTCTGTGGGGATGTGTTGGTGACTTTGGTTGTCATCTCAATTCCTAGAGCCTGTAGTAATTGTTGTTTCTGTTCGCTTTTCATATATTTGTGAATAGATATTTATCGTCATATGCATATAATCATTCAAAGCAATCATTGGACTTTTGCAAACAAAATAGATAAAAGTAAAAAGTTTGAAACTGGAAAAAGGGGAATTGTATTAATTTTGAAAAGGGGCCTATAGACAGGCAGTTCGTATGCAGAGAGACAAATACCCTAGTAAGAGAAAATTGTCTAAAACATTTGGAAAATAGTAAAATCTATGTGGAAACAATCTTGTCGAGTTTCAACTCTATTATTGCTCATATATTTCCGACTATCTCATCTCCTTGCTGCCAGAAAAAGGTGATTGAACTGATCTGTGCCATTTGAAGTTGATAGTAGTGTAGTATGTAATTAGATGATCTTGACGAGACATAGTCGTACGCTTTAATCACTAACTTTTTCCTAGAACTCCCTTTCGGGTTTTCAGTCTACCGGGATATCCTTTTTTCCCCAAGTCGCCTTTGCAGATTTTCGACTTGTCGGGTGTACATTTTTTATATATATGTCCCTAACTTTTTCCCGAACCTTTTCGGTTCGCCAGGACGCCCTTATTTTTGCATAGGTCAGTCGACCTAGCAGGTCTCATTTATGCATAGTATTTTTTGACTATGTATGCGTTCATAGGGTGCGTGAAGTCTTCTCCATCCATACTGCTCAGTATCATGGCTCCGCCAAAAAATATTTTCTTGACTACTAATGGCCCCTCATAGTTGGGAGTCCATTTTCCCCTGGGATCACCTTGTGGTAGGATGATGTGCTTAACTACTAGATCGCCAACTTGGTATGCTCGGTGCTTGACTTTCTTGTTGAGGGCTTTAATCATTTGTTTATGATATATCTGTCCATGGCAGATGGCTGCAAGTAATTTTTCATCGATCAAGTTTATCTGGTCAAGTCGAGTCTGGACCCATTCGTCTTCATCTAACTCTACATCCTTCAATACTCTGAGGGAGGGTATATGAACCTCAATAGGTAGAACCGCTTCTATACCATACACGAGAGAGAATGGGGTTACCCCTGTAGATGTTCGTACTGTAGTGCGATAATCATGGAGAATAAATGGTAATATTTCATGCCAATCCTTATACGTCACTGTCATCTTCTGTATAATCTTCTTAAGATTCTTGTTGGCGGCTTCCACAGTGTCATTCATCTTTGGCCGGTATGGAGAAGAGTTATGATGCTTTATCTTGAACTACGTGCAGAGTTCGGTGATCATCTTGTTATTCTTCTGGAGAGAGTAAGTTTCTCGCATATGTATTTTATCGGACCCATCTTAGAGATCAACAAGATAGTGTGATTCAACATATACTGTCTTAGTCGGCGTGCAGCCCAATCCAAAGCGCTACAAGTTTTCTCGAGTTGCGAGTATCTTGTTTCACATTCTGTAAACTTTTTGCTAAGGTAGTATATGGCATACTCTTTTCGACCAGACCCGTCATGTTGCCCCAACACACATCCCATTGAATTCTCTAATACTGTTAAGTACATGAAGAGAGGTCTTCCCTTAACTGGTGGCATAAGGATATGAGGTTTCTATAGGTACTCCTTGATTTTGTCAAAAGCTACCTGGCAATTGTCGTTCCATTTTACTACTTGAGCTTTCTTCAGTAACTTGAAGATCGTCTCACAAGTAGCAGTTAGATGTGCAATAAATTTGGCAATGTAATTCAGTCGTCCTAAGAAACCTCTAACTTCCCTCTCGGTACGGGGAGCTGACATTTCTTGAATAGCTTTAACCTTAGCGGGGTCAACTTCGATAACTTTACCACTGACAACGAATCCCTGGAGTTTGACGGATCTGACTCAAATATGCATTTGCTCGGATTCAGTCTCAATCTGTATTTCTTCAGTCTATCAAACAACTTACACAAATGACCAAGATGTTCTTCTTCGGTTTGTGATCGAGCTATCATATTGTTGATGTAAACCTCTATCTCATGATGGATCATATCATGGAATAAAGCCACCATAGCACGCTGATATGTTGCTCCAACATTCTTCAACCCAAACGACATGACCTTGTAACAGAAAGTGCCCCACTGTGTAACGAAAGTAGTCTTTTCCATGTCTTCAGGAGCCATCTTGATCTGATTGTAACTAGAGAAACCATCCATGAAGGAGAAAACTTTGTGTTGAGCAGTATGGTCAACCAGAACATCAATATGTGGAAGCGGAAAATTGTCTTTCGGGCTCGCCTTATTCAGATATCAGTATTCCACACACATACCGACCTTGCCATCCTTCTTAGGTACGGGCACCACGTTCTCCACCCACTGTGGATAAAAAGTAACAACTAAGAAACCGGCATTGAACTGCTTCATAACTTCGGCTTTAGTTTTCTCAGACATCTCAGGATGCATATGACGAACCGTCTTCTTCACAAGGAGAAACCTTCCTTCGTGGGTAATCGGTGTACCACAATATCGATCTCTAAACCTGGCATGTCTTCGTATGACCAAGTAAAAATCTCGATGTAATCTCACAACATCTGGATCAATCTTTCTTTAACACTGTTCTCAAGACCCGCTTCTATCTTGATTTCTTTCATGTCTTTGTCAGTACCTAGATTCACAACCTCAACTGGTTCTTCGTGTGGCTATATAGCCATTTTCTCTTGCTGTAGTAGTCTGGCATGTTCTCATGGCACTTCGCAATCTTCCTCATCTTCGTCTTTGACTTGATAGATCGGATTATCAAAGTCATATTTAGCAATAGCAGAGTCGTTATCGACGTGATTCGGAGTGAATGTGGATCTGTAGTTTATTACGTGGGTGTGTGTAAGAACACATAGCTTTTGAAAAGGTTATAAGATAAAAAGAAAGATATGTAGCACAATATTTTAATGCAAAAGTCCAATGATTTATTGAATGAAAATATGCGAATGACAAATAATAACCCTCACAAACGAGTTGTGGTGCCCCGGGCAAAACACTAGGCTTAGAGTTTTATTGTTCGAAGCGTAAAAGAAAAAAAAGCGTAAAACAGAAAAACAATTACTCCTATCTAAAGGAGATTGGCATAACATCCTTAGTCGTCCAATTGTTGAGGCATCGCCAGGAGTTGGGAAGATCCAATTGTTGATGTCGAAGTCACCATTATTGTCTTCTATAGCATGAACTCCATTCTTGTTGATGCGAAATGGAGATCCGCCGGCACGTTCACGGCATATCATCTTCTGACCTTTGGAAGTGAAGCCCAAACCAGTCTTGTCAGGTTTGAATGGAAAATTGGGTAGCTGACCTCAAATGGTACAACCTCCTTCTTCAACTACAACTCTGATATCTTTTAGTGAGGCCATCTTTGGTGGGACTCTAGTAACTTTAGGAGTGACAGGAGAGTTGACAGGCATGACTCGTGGAACTACTTCGAAAGCTTGACAGGGATTTTCGATAAATTCACCTTCCATTTTGATGTATCATAATGACTACAGATGGCTTACCATGTATTCTTCTTCTCCGCATACTGTAACAATCTTCCCTTTCGTTGGGTATTTCAGCTTCTGATGTAGAGTAGAGGTAAGCCTGCCCCATGTATCCAAGAAAGTAGAGTCAAAAGTCTGGGGACTTACTTTCATCGGCAGGTTGAGCTCTCCAAGTACTATTCTCTTCAAACCATCAAAAGCTCTTACGATTATGTCACTGGGTTTCATGACCACTTCTTCAGCATCAAGTCGGTCGAGAGTAATTTTTGGAAGGACATTCAGAGCAGAGCCAATATCCACCAATACATGAGAAAAATTAATGCCCCTACACCCTATATTAATGTGCAAGGCTTTGTTATGTTTCCTTCCGGCATGAGTTAGATCAGCATCGGAAAAGCCTAAACCATTGTCTGCGGTCAGGCTAGCAATACAACTTTTGAATTGTTTAGTAGAAGTGTCTTGCGGTATGTGAGAATTCTTTAGAAACTTCACCAAGGCTTTATGTTATACCCCAAAATTTTCCCTCCTATTTCTCAAGTCAATCCACATCTCCATACTTAAGAATTTATCAAGGGTTGACTAGATGAACCCTCTCCTAAGAAATCAACCCACAACTAGGGTTTTGATTCTCTCAAGTCAAAGATGAGTTCCATTGTCTCAAGTGGTAATCATACCTCCTCACATGTCTTAAGGTATCACCATGTCAAGTTTCAAGCCTCACAGCTCAAGTTTGCTCAATAAATTGCCCAAATGGTTGAAAATCAATTGTATTGGACAAAAAGTCAACTGTGGTCAACATACAGTCAAACTTCATCATTTTTGGTCAACATCAATATTTTGAAGTCACATCCATCATTTGATCAAGGGTTGATCATTATTCATCAAGAAAACTCAAGATTTGATCAAAAGTCAAAGTTTCTAAATTAGGGTTTTTTGATAAAAAGTCAACAAAATTTAGACCAGGCATAACTTTCACATACTTTATCAGAAAGTTTTCCACCATAGCTAATTTTTAAGAGTATTAAATTCTCTACAACTTTGTGTCTCACAAGCTTTGACCAAAAATGCTTCATTTGAGAGCTATGGATAAAGACATTATAGGTCCTTCTATAAGTCAACAAAAAGTCATCTTTTTCCAAAGAAGTGTACATGAACATGGAAACTTTAATGAAGATGAAACCAAAAGGAGCTATTATAGGACACCTTAATATTTCTAAAAAGTCCAAGAAGACTTCATAATGATAAAAATTGAGCAACATACAACTGGTGAAAGTTTGGCATTTTTGAAGAAGTTCATGAAGAGAAATAGCAAGCAAATTCAAATTTTCTTCAAATGGGCCATGGTTTTTATGATTTGGACTTATTTCTAACATAGACCATGATCTATAAACTCACTTGCACGCCCTTCCTTCATTTATTTTAATTTATTTTTGAATTAAATGATTAAAATTCAATTTTAATTAAATAAAATACAAAAGTAAAAGGCAAGGCGTATTGGGCTTGATTTTTGTATGACTTGAGGTCCAAGATAGTTCATACAAGCTGGAAAAAACGCATGGAAAGCATTAGAGGAAGATTGAGCAAGGAAAAGAAAAATTTGATTCAAAAACTTCTATCAAATATCTTTCATTGAATGTAATATATTTTTCACTTAATTCTTGACCTAATCTCTTGCCATATATATACAAGATATTCAGACCAAAAAAGACACAAGTTCTTGCAGCCAAGGGACTAGGATTTGTGTTCAAAAATATTCAACAAACTTGCACTTTCAAAACCCTAGTTGCAACCTCTTTCAAAGGCTTCCAAGCATTCCATCGTGCTCCTGAGGTATAGTAGGGTAAGAATGGATCATTATCCATGGTTAAAACACACTGAATCGTACCATGCATGAACTCAGTTTTGCATCTTTTTATGTCAATCGTATTCTGCTTTTTATTGTGTTTTGATTGAAACTAACTATACTAATCGTTTCATGAGGTTCATTAGAGCAGATTAGAGCCATCTTTTGCAAGATTTGATGGCTGAAACACAAAATTCCATTGTTAGGGCTTCACGCCTGTGAAGCTTCGAAACTCAATTCACAACCACTTTCAAGATGAAATAACCCCACCATCGTGATCGCAAGGTCCAAGATAATTGATCTGGACTTTTGGTTTGCATTAATTGATTGAGTTTACAGGTTTTTTAGCTTTAGAGCAGTTAGAGAAGACGACTAAAGCCCTAGCTCCAGCGAGGGACTCCGGCGTTGAATCTCTAACTCTGGCGTGGCACGATTTGATTGGTTCATTCAAACAGCCATGGGTCCCACACGTATTTTGTGTTAAAATCTGATTTCTGGAAGCAATATTCACACATATATTAATCCTTGTATCTAAATATATGGATGTATCACCACTCCAATGGTTAACCATGCGTGCTAGTCCTCTTTGTCTCTCAAGGCGTGGGTTCGATCCCTGCCTTTTGCGGTTTTTCTCAATTTTTCTGATTTTCACAGGTTTACACTTACATACAATTGGAAGCAAGGAATTAACATCACAAACAGATGGTGTGGTGGCTAGCTTTTGGCTCCATAACCTTCAAGTCCTGGGTTCAACACTTCTAGGGACCAAACCTATTTTTTAACACTTGTTTGGTTGCATTTTTTCTATTTTATTTTATTTTCTAACTATTTAATTTCTTTTTCAATAATTTTCAAACTATTTTCTAAATTTTCATCTTTACCATTTAGTAAAAGTGTTTCTATTTCATATGCACCTTTTGACTTAGTTCACTTTAATGTATGGGGTCCATCATCGCTTCTTACTAAGGGTGGACCTAGATATTATGTTTCATTTATTGATGATTATAGTCGTTATTGTTGGGTTTATCTTATGAAAACCCGTTCAGAATTTTTTGACATTTATTGTATGTTTCGTGCTATGGTTAAGACTCAATATAATGTTGTTATAAAGTGCTTCCGTTGTAATTTAGGTGGTGAATATACGTCGAATAAATTTTTTGAATTGTTTGCTTTTGATGGTACAATTTATTAAACATCTTGTACTGATACACCTTAATAGAATGGAGTTGCTGAAAGGAAACACCGTCACATTATTGAGACTGATCGCTCCCTTTTGTTGTTTGCTTCGGTTCCTAGTGAATTTTAGGGTGAATCAGTTCTTACTGCTGCTCATGTTATTAATAGAATCCCTTCGTCCGTCACATCAAGTTTTTCTCCCTTTGAAAAATTGTATAACTCTATCCCTAATTATTCATCTTTGAAAGTGTTTGGTTCTACTTGTTTTGTTCTTCACCCCCAAGTAGAACGTAGTAAGTTGTCTTCTCGTTCTGCTCTATGTGTTTTTCTTGGTTATGGGGATGGTCAAAAGGGTTATCTTTGTTATGATCCTAATGCAAGGAAATTGTATGTTTCTCGTCATGTTGTTTTCCTTGAACACATTCCTTTTTACTCTCTTTCTTCTGATTCTTATATTACTAACAGTTCAAAACTCACTCATATTGATCCTTTTGATCATAATGATAATATTTCTAGTGAATGTAGTTTTGAGAATTGCAGGACTGATACTACTTATACTCCAGATACTAACATCCCTCTTGTCCCCACGGCTACCTAAGAACCTCCTATGAGTGTTGATCCTCCTCCTCCTCCTCGTTATCATTCTCGTGACCGTAAGTTTACTTAATTGTCTAATTTTGTCTATTCCACTTACTCTTCTTCTTTTGCTCTTTTCTAACCTCTATCCACTATTTGTTTGAGCCCTCTTCATATAAAGAGGTTATTCTTGACCCTCTTTGGCAGCAGGCTATGAAAGAAGAACTTTCTTCTTTGCATAAAATAGATACTTGGGAATTAGTACCTCTTCCTCCTGGAAAACGTGCTATTGGATCTCGTTGGATATACAAGATCAAAACTAAATCAAATGGATCAGTTGAGTGCTACAAAGAACGTCTTGTTGCTAAGGGATTCTCTCAACAATATGGTATAGATTATGAAGAAAATTTTGCCCCGGTTGATAAGATGACTACTATTCGAACTCTTATTGAAGTTGCATCTATTCGTCAGTGGCATATTTCTCAAATGGATGTTAAAAATGAATTTCTTAATGGTGATCTTCAAGAGGGAGTTTATATGGTACCCCCACAAGGTGTTTCTCATAATCAAGGGGAAGTGTGTAAGTTGAGAAAGGCAATATATAGTCTGAAACAAGCTCCGCGAGCTTGGTTTGAGAAGTTTACCATTGTGATTACATCTATTGGCTTTCACTCTAGTGATCATGATTTTGCTTTATTTGTCAAGACCACTGATCATGGTCGTATTCTAATATTATTATATGTTGATGATATGATTATTACAGGTGATGATATGGATGGAATTAATGATTTGAAGTTACAATTAGCCAAACAGTTTGAGATGAAGGACTTAGGAACTCTTCGATACTTCTTGGGCATAGAAGGTGCTTACTCTCCTAGAGGTTATCTTCTCTCTCAATCTAAGTATATTGCCAACATTCTTGAACAGACTCGTCTTTCTGATACTAGAGTAATGGATAGTCCTCTTGAGTCGAATGTGAAATATACTCCATCTGATGGAGTTCCTCTACCAGATCCCACCTTATATCGTACTTTAGTTGGCAGCCTAATGTACCTTACAATTACTAGACCAGATATTGCTTATGTCGTTCATGTTGTTAGTCAGTTTGTTGTCTCTCCTACTACAGTGCATTGGGCAGTTGTTCTTCGCATATGTCGTTATCTTCGGGAAACCCAGTTTTAGAGCCTTCTTCTTCCCTCATCCTCCTCATTAGAACTACGTGCTTATTCCAGATTGGGCTGGTAACCCCATAGATCGTAAGTCTACCACAGGGTTTTGTATCTTTCTTGGAGACTCTCTTATTTCTTGAAAGAGTAAGAAATAAGATATTATCTCTCGCTCTTCTACAGAAGCTGAGTATCGTGCTATGGCATCCACCACTACTGAAATAGTTTGGTTACATTGGTTACTTTCCGATATGGGTGTCATTATTTCTGAACCAACTCCCATGTATTGCGATAACAAGAGTGTCATTCAAATTTCCCATAACTCAGTCTTTCATGAATGTACCAAACACATTGAGATTGATTGTCACTTCACTCATCATCATCTTCACCATGGAACAATTACTCTACCGTTTGTCTCCTCCGCCTTACAGGTTGCTGATTTGCTCATGAAGACACATATTCCATTAAATGTTTTTGTTTTTTGATTGACAAAGTCTCAATGCTTTCTACTAATATATCGTGAGTTTGATGGGAGATGTTAGTTATTATTATTATTATATATTAGTTTATTATATTTTTTAAGAATAATTTGGTACATTACTACCATATAGTATTTATACTCTAATGTAACCCTTATTCTTTAGTTTTTGCTCATTCTATTGAAACCCAAATTAAAGAGTCTTTTCTTTAATTTCTCCATATTTCTCCGTGTTTACTATTGTTAGCATTTATTATTATATAAAAACCTATAAATATTTTTTATAAAATTGCAGGCACTTACCAACGGTGTCTAATAGAATAAAGCAGTCTTATACAAATGTTTTAGGATTCAAACTTTTGTTAATGAGATCAAATGACGCTACGTACTAACTTTGTTATTAACTAAATAAAAATATTAATCAACAAAGTAAATACATTTAATATTATACTATGTAGTATTTCTGAATATTTGGTTTCACTTCAAATATTTGCTTTACGCTTATAGATATGTGGAGCCCCTATTTGCCATGGACTGATCGAGTCGGTAACGCGGTTGGGATGGAAATTCACAACATGTTCCATGTGATATAAATGAAGCAAGCACTTATCTCTTCATGTTTTTTTAATTCTTATTTTTTGTTATTAAAAAGTTAAGTTTGTTGATATTCATTGATCACTCTTTAGTGGGCCATTGCCATCATTTTATTCATAATCAATTCGGCAATGCACTCACTCACTCACAGCATATATGCTTGGATGAATCATGTTCTTTGAAATAAAAGTACTACTTATTAAGAGTATGAAAAAAAAAGAAAAAAAAGAAGAGATAAGGGATAAGTCACTGCCCCTTGCTATCAGCCTATGAAGTGTTTTTCTATAAAAGGATTGATCAAGAGTAACAAATAAGAAATTAGTTGGAACCCTATCTTAAGAGGTCACTTTAAAATACTTATTTCCCTCAGTTTAATTATTCGTCCTTACTCTTTTATTCAATCCAACATGCTCATTTTTTACTCTGCAACAAATTGAGTTCAATTACTATGTTATATTAACACATGGATAATGTTGGTGAATATTTGTAAATATTTTTGTAAGTGTTCTTTAGATTTAAAAAAAAAAAACATCAATTTTGTAAGCCATTAATATTTAACTTGACTACATTTTATATTAGATATAAGGAAAAAAAACTAAATTTTAAGAAAAGTTTATTTCTTAAATCCAAATATAATGCTGATTTTTTTAAAAAATAACGGTGTCAAGGCTACACCAATAGATATATAAAAAGATATTACAAAAGAAAGAAGGGACAGATCAAATTCTTTAAAAAAAGATGAATTAAAAAAAAAGTAAGACTAAATTCTTTAGGAAAAGATGAATTAAAAAAAAAACAAGCCTAATATATTATGAACAAGTTCGAATCTGTCTAAAGATGACATCAACCCAAATAAAATGGGAGGAAGTCACGCTTACATAAGTTAACTTGTCAATTAAGTTATTCCATCCTTTATGTATATGTAAGATAATGACACTCCTAAACAAATGTCAAATATTCTTTATATGGTTTTTCGAGTATCATGGGACCATGAAGGGAGATTTATAAACAATATCGACTAACCTAGAGTCAGAATCAATTCATAAGTTTAATAAGTTTTTATTGTGACCAAGTTCAATTGTAAATTTCATCCCAGAAAACTATGCATAAAAAGTAGTATATTGGTCTAAATTTAAATGAAACCTCCTATAAAAGTCGCATTAGATCCTCTAAAGATATTTGCACAAGAGGTTTGACGAAGACACCATAAGACAACACCATTTATGTTATACAAGAGAGGACGAGGCATCCATATGACTTCTTTAGTGGAAGGAGTTCTATAAGGATGCATGGTAATATTAAAATCTATAAGGAACCTGAAATCAAAGATAGAAGAAGAAGAAGAATATGCTAGATTGGTAGCATTATAAGACATGGTAGTATGGATCTATGTGCTTGTAGGTATTATCAAAGTGATCTAAAATGGTGGAGTTTATTTATAGCAAAGTTGAAATCACACTTTTTAACTTTGCTAAGGAGACTATGAAGGACAATATTATGAACCACACTTTTCAAACGTTGAGCATCTCTACTACGGAAAGAAAAGATGTTTTCTAAGTCATGAGCTTGGCCCTAATTTTGTCAGCAATTGGTATTAAAAGTCTTGCATTATGCACACCCTTAAACATTGGCAAACTAAGGTACAAGAGTGGAAAAGTGTCAATGTTAAAGCTATGCCTATTGGCCATGTTATACAACTTGTGAATAGAAATTGAGTTTGCATAGATGGTTGATTTTGAAGGGTTAATGCTTTTTTCGGTCATGACATCATCTGCATATAGAGTGTCAAAAAGGTGGACGAGGGCTTCAATATTATAATTTTTCCTTTGTAGAAGATCATGACATTATTTGCATAGAAAGTGTGATGAGGGAGATCCATAACTCTATAACTTTTGATTAAGTCCAACTTTCCTTGATCAACAAAATTAGAAACCCCTTTGCTCAGAACCTCCTCAACGATGCAAAATAACAAATGGGACAAGTGGTCACCTTGTCTCCCCATTTGACAAGAAAATTAGTCATGATACACACTATTAATTGAGACAGACAGTTTTGCTGACTTGATAATGATTTTGATCCAACTACAGAATTTAGGGCAAAAATCAAAGCATTTTAATACTTTTACACCAACCAATACTAAAAAAAAAAATATGACAACAATTTCACCTCACATATCAAAAAACGAGGTATAATCCTTGAACACGACAACCAACATGTATTTTTCTTAGAAAAATATAAAACTAATTATGTCGTTTTCTTTAATGAAAACCGAGGGGTAAACTAGATCAGTGCACTTGCTTTGAATCTCATCAACTTTAGATTATTTTTTTATTTCATTAAAAGTGTCACCTTCCTGAATATTTTATTTTTAATATAAAATTTATTTCGGCAGTTTTTTAATGAAAATCGAGGGGTAAACTAGTTCAATATACATGCTTCAAATTCCAACAACTTCAGATTATGTTTTTATTTTATTAAAAGTAGCGCCTTCCTGAATATTTATTTTTAATATAACAATATGTCACTTTTTAGCATTCATTCTCACTTTTCTAAGGAACATAAACAGAACCCGAACAAAGAGCCCTTAAAAAGATAGCTCTAAACAACGAGAGTCATAAATACATGTCATATTCAATATGAAGATAATATAAATCATTTTGCTATTGTTATTATTATTTATGAGATCCAAAAACCTAGAGATTTATCTTGTTGTTGTTAATGTTTAAACATGTTTATGTGATAAGTTTATTAATGTTGTTGTTGGTGTTGAGACCTGTTATTGAGACCAAAAAGCTTAGAGGTTTTATGTTGTTATTGTTGTTTAAACATGTTTATGTTATACGTTTATTAATCTTGCTATTGTTGTTGTTGTTGTTATTGAGACTCGTTGATGATGTTATTGTTGATGTTGATGTTGTTATTGTAGAGTTTTAGACTGATAATATTGAGTTTATATTTTTTGTGCAACTCTCATCTTGTTACGTTGAGTTTATTAATCTAATGTCAATTGTTTGTTTTACTAACCCCCTCTTTGAACATATAACATATTAAATCTATATTAAAATAATTCTATGAAAAATTATGTTGTATTTAAAACATTTCTTACACTGATTAATGTTTTTCTAGCATTTTGCAAGTCATCATTCATCTCATGTTATTTTATAGTTAAAATCTCTCCTACATTTATAGTTTTCGTTCAACTTTCTTTCATATTTATTGAATAAAAAACTTGAAATATTGAAGAGATTTTAACCATGAAAGAATGTGAGATGAATGATGAGTTGTAGAATACTTGAAAGCATTATCATTGTAAATTGTTCTTCAAATATAACACATTTGTTCATATAACTATTTTTCTAACCAATTTTAAGAAGTTACATGTTCAGTTAGGATTTAGTGAAATAAGCAATCCACATTTGATTTAATAAACTCAATCGTATTTTAGCCGAAGGTTTTAGGTCAGAACCGATGGGTAAGGTGTTATATCCGTCAGTGGAAATTCAAAACCGATGGGAGATGTGTTATTTTCCATTTAAGAATTCTAAAAAGGATCTCCATGGGGATCAAACCCATACGAAGAACACTAACCCCTCGAATATTTCAAAACTGAGGGATAAAATGGCCAGTTTTCATGATGCCCTTTGTTACCTCACCTTTGTAACCGAGGTTAAATCCCCATCGTGACTGAGGTTAAATGTATTTTTTGTAGTATTGAACCTAAAGTGTCAAAAGTTTTAGAAATATACATTTTAAGTACCAAATTACCACTAAAGGCCTTGTTGTGAAAGAGGGTTACTTACTTAAAGGTGAGGCATATGTTGTCTCTAATAAGCCCACCATGGAAGAACCTTTTCTACTAATAAAAAATACACCTTAGAATGATGGAGACTAGTTTTTATGCAAGGATCTTAGAAATCACATTAAATTTGTAATTAGCCATAACAATTGGCCGATAATTCTCTTCATCATCAATATTATCCTTTTTGGCAATAAGGATAAAATAAATCTCCAGACCCATCAGATCCTACACCACCATCGATAATATTGGAAAATATTGCATGCTTAATCTCTTCATGGGAAGGCAATATTGTGACCAATTTGTTGATGTCCCATCAGATCCTACAGCCACTGGAAAAATCACGTCACCATTGCGCTTGCCGAGTCTATGATAGGCTTGGATAAGTTGCATCGCACGTGTGATACATGTTAACGTGCGTACAATGGCCCTTTTCTGATGCGTTCTGACACTTCTTGGATGCTTTAAAAAGGGTTATTGGAATTGTTTCGGGAGTCTGCGATTTTACACTGCAAGTGATGATTTCTAACACCGAAGGGAATATTTGGAGCGCATTTAGAGCCATTAGAGGCCTGTTCTTCAAGGGATATTTTATGAAAACCTCATATAATTTATTGGTATTGTAATTTGAATTATGAGTAGCTAAGTTTCTCATAGGTTATGTTATGTTTTGATGAACCTTTTTCAATATTGTTGTAACACGTGTTTGTTTGATATTGCATAAGCTTAATTAAAAACAAGATTTTATATACCATATTTTACATGACCAACCAAGTTTTAAGAGAAATAATCAACGTGCATGGTTCCATTTCAAATTGCACATCCAAGTTATTATATTCATCACTTTTCTAGGATCATAACATAATTACGAATCAAGTTTTTAACACAAATTTCATGTCAAACAATCTAAAGCAATAAACATGTCAAACATGAATTACACCTATCACACTTTTTGTGCAAGTGGAGATCATGTGGGATTTGAACTATCATATGATAATCTTGCTAACATCTAGATCAAATTATACATTCTTCTAAGCAAAGCATTTTGATATGCAGAAACATAAATCACTAAGGTCTTTACATGGTTGTAATGGGGTTTAGGTACCAAGGAAGAGTCATTTCTATGGATAATGGTAACAAAAAATGGTTTGTGATTGCTCTTTATTTAGAAGAGCAACCACAAGATTTGATATTCTTCAATCTATTACTTATCCAAAACTTTCTTGTACCTGCATTGCACACATTCTTATATTCACTTTCTTCCTCCATTTACCTTTTTCCTTTTTCATTTTCCATCTTTCTTTTTCTTTCATCATTTAATTTTTTCATTTTTCAGTTTTTCAATTTTTAAAAATAGGACTTTTTCTTTTTCTTCCCAACTTGAATAACACCTTACTTTTTCTTTGAATCCTCTTCAATCATTGGCAAAGTGTACCAGTTTGGTGTCAAGGTTGGATTCAAGAAAAAATTTGAATCAATCATGGAAGAACTTTATTATTTTGAATGAAAGAGAATAAATCCAGTAAGTGGTTTACTTAGTGAGTTGTTCAGTTCATAAATGATAGATTCATGTCATTTTGGCTCAAAAGGGGTTTTCAAATTCTCACTCACTCACAAGAGAAAATGAGGCTACATTTGGTTTGATGGTTGTGCCATATTTCAAATATGTTCCTTGATCCTTTCTATGTTTCCACAAAGATCAAAATTAATGCAAGATTAAGCATGAATCAAACGAGTTAAAACAATAAATTATAAGTCTATTGAGCATGTGGTAAACAATGGAAGGCTGCCTCACATTTAATGTTATTTCTAAAGTGATTCAAGCATGATACATGTTATTGTAAAAGACTGTACAAATTAATTTTATCTAGACCACCAATTTCATATTCATGCTAAATTCCTAGAAAGAAATAATCATGTACAATGTATTGTGCAATTATTTCAAATTGGTATCATTACCATTGCATCGGCTTATTGATTCATGTAAAGTTTGGTAAATCCGCTCTTTGCTTTTTCAACCATTTAGAGGACCAATGTTTGAACACAAACAACATGGATTAAACATAAGACAATTCCAGACTTACTACTATTTAAATACTGAAGGGGAGTAAATGGCATGAACAACATTTTTGTTGATTCTGCTACTTTCGCTTAGCAAGAACAGGGATCGCTTAACGAACTTTGAACAAAAACATCTTGCTTAGCAAACTTAGCATAATGTAGTTTTATGCAGCATTATCTTGTGTATCGCTCATGCCATTTCTTTTTCACTTTTTGGAATCTGTTACGCAAAGAAAACTATAAATATTTAAAAGGTTGGGTTGCCTCCCAACAAGCTCTTGTTTAACATCTTTAGATCAAATCCTATTTCGAATAAAATCAAGGTGGTTTGTATGAAGTTATCTAAGCATTTTCACCACTATCATTTGACTTTGATTTGTCCTTCATTTTCCTTAATCTCATGTCTGCTTTTTCAGTAGCCTCTATTTTGAAAAAAAATCTTTGTTTTTCAAATGTTGCATTGCTTTAACCAAATTGAACTTTAACTCCTCATTTTAGACCCTAACTTTCATTACTCTTTTATCAATATCAATCATAATTATGGTTGTAATATTAATCATCATTCTAGCTGTTTTCATGAATGGTCGGCCTACAATTAGAGGAACGTCTTCTTCTTCTTCAATGTCCAACACAATAAAATCTAATGGAAATATAAAATTTTCAATATTAACCAGTTCATATTTCACTATTCCAGATTGTTGTGAGATAGATTTGTCTATCAGCTGTAAATCCATCTTTGCAGGTTTCAAATCGAGATCACCAATCCTCCTAAAAATAGATAACGGTAAAAGCTTTATGCTTTATCCCATGTCAATCAGAGCTCTATCAAAGTTTATATTTCCTATGGTAACATGTAATGTAACTCTCCCTGGATCTTCTTTATTTTCTTTTTCCTCCTTCTCACTCTTTTTCTTTTCTTCTTTATTCATTCTCATTTCAACAACAACCCTCTCTTTTTCTAAATCTCCATTGGTGTTCTTGTCTAATACTCTTCTGCTCCTTGTTGTATTGGTGTTGCAGTGTTCCTTTGGATTGGTTTGAGTATTTATTGTAAATGTCCCTTGTTGTTGATCTACTAGTTGTTTAGCTAATTGACCAACTCGTGTTTCAAGTTTTTTGATCGATCCATCCATATTTTTATAATTATCCATAAACATTTGCATAAATTATGTCAAAGTATCCTCCAACCTTGATAGTGTATTTGGTCAAGGAGGGTTCTTGTTGATGTTCTGATGTGGATTTTGTCTATTGGATGGCTCTCCATCTTGCTTACACCCTTGACCGTAGTTTGTATTCTTTCCACATTGATAACCTTGATTATTTTGATACGGTGCTTGCCTTTGTTGGTTTTCTAAATAGCTGACTTCTTCATTGGATGGAGGAAAAAAACCAATAGGATGATTACTAGTGCAGAGTTTGCAAAACAAACTACATGTTGAGGTTTACTAGGTGTTTCTTGCATCTGCTTGAGTTGTTATGGAAGTTTTGAATTTTTCTTGGTGAGTTCTTCCACTGTTTGAGTGAAAAGATTATTTTGTGCTAATATTGCGTCATTTGTGCCCAGTTGTATTGAACTTGGTGATTGTTTAGAGTCATACGACCAATAATAGAAATTGCATCCTCTGCACTTTTGGACATTAAGGAGCCACCATCAATTGCATCTAACTGAAACTTTGGTTGCGGTTGAAGTCCATTACAGAATATATAAATCTAGGCGAGATTATTGAAGCCATGCTTTAGAGATTTAGTAACATGGATTTCTAATGTTCCAATGCTTCACATAGTGTTTATGTTGCCCTTTGTGGGAATGTAGTGAAAATTGTCTTTGCATCCATGGATCTGTTATGTGGAAATAATCGATTCAAAAAATTTTCCAACGAGGTATTCCAGTTGGTCATGACTTGATTTGGCTAGTCTAGATACCAATCATTTTCTTTACCGATTATAGAATGTCGGAATAATCTCATGAGCATCGCTTCTTCTTCACCTTTAAATGCCCCAAGCGCATCGACAACTTCATAAAACTTAGTAAGATGAGAGTATGGATCTTCATGGTAAAGCCCTCCAAAAATATTTTCGTAAATAGTTTGAAGCAGTCCAGTATTTTTCTCTATACATTGGTTGTTGGGGTTGTTGGTGATACAAACTAACCGTCTTGGATTATTCTAACACGACATCCCTCTGTTGTTACTGACGACTTTCGGTTCACCTTCAAGTTGCACAATTTTTTTCCTGATTTTGGAGATGTTAAGAAGGTTAACATAGAAGTTCCTTTCTTTTGATTCTTTTTCTTGGCTAGTTGTTATTGTTTCTTTGTCTGTGTTTTGTTTCTCCAAGTTGTTCTTTCGATCTCGGGCTAAAAAATTAACTGCTCTTCCAAATTTTTACCTAGAAACATAAAAAGAAATTACACATAAATAGAAATTACACACCTTAAAAAAGTTCAGTATATAGACAAATTTACAAAGCTTAAAAAGATAGAAACTATTACTTTATTTCAGTTGGCAGAGATATGACTGGTAAACTCAGAATTTCGTTACCATCGTGCGTGCGATAAAGCCCAATACGCGCATGATAAGTCCCAATACGTGCGTGGTGGATTTTTTGGCTTTCCAATAAAAGGGTTGCAATAATCCTGATTCATTTATCTCATATTTTCATTCAAATTGCTTACGAAAATTCTTCTCTCACTCATAAATTTTGGCATATTTCCTTGCAAACTTTGGTTTGTTTGCTAATATTTTGCAGATGGATCCTGAGAGAGAAAAAGTGCAAAAAGGGTCAACTTCAAACACGCTTGTTACTTCATTTATTCCAGATTTTCCCAATCTTAAATTCCATATTAAGACCAATGCAAAGAAATATCTCAAGTTTGTGGATTACCATGTTGTACGAGAGAGAGCATTTGATTGTACAAATTTGGAAGGTTTTTCGGAAATAGTAGAGTTGCTACAACAAAGACAATGTGAAAGGTTTAACAGTTTGATTAAAGAAACAAATAAGATCATTGGCTTGGAGTTCTATGCAAATTTCATTCTGTAAGTGGTGATTCTCATACATCATATGTGCGAGGTAAACTGGTTGACTTTTCTTCTGCTGCAACAAATTCTCTTCTCCATCTCCAACGCCCTAAGGTATGTACTCTTAGAACTTATAGAGACAGACATCGTCAGATTAACGATCAAATAGGGCAACCGATGCTCGAAATGTTTTGTAAACCTAGGGCTGAATGGGAAATAAGGGCTTTTCTCAAAATGTGACTTAAAACTACATATTTTCATCATGTGCCTAAAGCATGGGCATCCTTATTTGTGAAAACCCTAGAAGTTGCTTTTATTCAATCACAATTGATTGTCAATCGGTTTTTGATCTTGTTATCTCTTTTGATAAGGGAGCCTATGAATGTGGATTATTTAATTGTTAAAAATATTAAATATATGGCTTACTCGGCGCACAAAGCTTGTGGGAATTTTTGTATTATTGATGAATTATGCAGATTAGTTGGAGTCCTAACTCATCCTGATGACAAAATGATAAGCCCTATGGAGCCAATTAGTGTTACAACAATTAGAAGGATTTAGCAAAAGCATATATAAATAGACACCCAACCAGAATGGGAAAATAATAAAGCATAGGACAACGTCGAGGGTAATCATCTGGATATTCAAGAAGCACCACAAGCAGAAAATCAGAAAACCAGTAAATTCCAAAAGAGAATGGAAGCATATGTAGTGGGAATAACAAGTTGGGATAATGAAATTTCAACCACCTTATATGTCGAACCACCACATTTTGCATAAATATTCGAAGACTTCTACAATAAACAACAAAATAACATGCCTGTAAAAGATTTAAGAATCAGTTTGAAGCTGCAGAAGACATGGAAAAGTATTTTAGGGATCAAGATAATGCACAATCCATAAGAAGAGAACATGTGAGAGTATAATGAGAAAGATAAAATATAAACTTTCACAAATCAATGAGCGACATGCATGGATTTTTCAGCTTTGATAACAAATAACAAAGAAGAAGAATAAACTTTTAATTTCCATAATTTTTTATTTAGCTTTAGTTCAACATGCCTTGCAAAAATTAATACTTATGAGTAATATTTATTAGTTTATCCTCTTATGTTGCTTGAAATTAATAAATGAGTTTTCTGTTGTTATTTCTTTCATATTTACAAATAATTGCAACTATAGCATTAAACAAATGATCCAAGAGCACCATCAGATAGAGCTTGATCATCAGGAAGATGACTTACTAAGAAAAAGAAAAAGATGGAAACAAAATCAACAAGCTTGTACTCAATCTCCAGATACCTTAACTAGAAAGGTTTGAGCCAAATACTTTCATTGTTTACCAATTCTTTCTTTGAGTGTATCCATGCTTTACTATTTTATCAAGTTTGATCTATTTCTGATTTAGTTTGTCTAGTTTGATTTACACCTACCGAGGCAATTTCTTATTTTAACACTGAGCCTTTTAGGGTAACATGTATATTATTAAATATCCTATACTAATAATTTGAGCCTAGACCTTTTGTTTCAGTGACATAACCATAAATTTTATCCAATTAACTTGAAAGATAAATTATTTCCACCGTCTCTTTGGAGTTAAGTAAAATTGTTTAAGTTTTCTTATCACAGGCAAAAGAAAAAGTTTGGTGTTACTCTTGGAAGTGAGCAAAATTTAAGTTTGGGATTGGTGTAGTAGAGATAATGGTCAAAATTTAAAATAAATAAAATTATTAAGAAAAATCAAGAAGTTAAAACAATTCTAAAAAAAGGGGAAAATAATGAGAAAGACATAGACCACAAAAATGCATAAATATCTAGTGCCAATTAGAAGGAAGGGAGTTAGTATGATAATGATAGGAGAACTATAAACCTAACTCCAAAGTTTTAAACTTATTTTCCCAAAATTATCCTACCTGAATCTAAGTCGCGTTATATCCAAAAAGTACTTAAAGTGTGTGTGTTTTGATTACTGTGGTGAATTTTCTTAGAACATGATCAAACTCAGTATAAGTAGTTTTGTATGTTGATTGAGAGATCATCCTATCAATTGAGCGAATTATATTGAGATGAGAGACATGTTGGGTACTTGCTAAAAGATGAGGAGGTTTCCTAATTTTGTTGGATTGCAGTTAGAAGCTAGAATTGTGACCCGTTAAAAATAATTATGGAGATGTTAAATTATTGTTGTAGTATTTTGTGTTTATGTTTAGAATTTTCAGTTGCAAGCGAGTTACTTGAGGGAAATGAACATATTAAGTTTGGGCTCGTTTTTCTTTGTTTCTTCGACATAATATATGCAGTGACAGAGTGTCATAAAAAACAATCATCTTTCAATATAGAAGAAGAACTAAAAAGGTTAGAGAAATGAGACACTACATGCTCAACAATATATGTTTGATTAGTCAAAAGGTTGCCATCAACTATTAAGGAGATTATCTTCTTTGTTACATTATGAATCTTGGAAAGTATATGGTATTTTTATCACATTCCAAGGCCCACTTCACTCTGTATTGCTCATTCCGAAAAGCCTCTTCAATGTTCAAAATATGCTCAAGCCCAAATTAAGTTTGCTTCTCTTGGGGAATTAAAAGGTTGGAGTGGCCATTGTAATTAATGGTTTCTTGAATAATAATGGTTTTGTCCTCATCTTTTTTGAGATGATTGTGGATATTGCCAAAGACTTTTTTGTTCTAGGTTTTTAAATTGTCTCTTAGAATCTTCATCTTTTTGTTGGGAATGTACATAAGACGGTATGTTAAATTGATCTTCCAACTATCATCAATGATTCTTTTACAATCATATGAAATGTCCACATGTTTATGAACGTGAATTGAGAGGCATGTTTGATGTCACTAGTTTGAAAATCAAGCAGAAGAGGGAAGTGAACAAATACACCCTTATGGATGGTTGAGCAAGAGATATAGTGTTGGCATCAATAAAATTCAAATTACAAATACTTTTTTTTCTAATCTCTTCTATGTGTGACTGATCGGAAAAATAGCAAGTGTACTATTTTGTCTCTTGTAATATTAGGGAAATTCCCCGAATATCGATCTCGAGGACTGCGTAGTAAATACCTATTCGTGCTCTTAATTCAATTGAACAAAAACAATGGTTGGGTTGATTTTAAGACGTTCAATTACGCTTGTAACAAGTAATGACTGATGAAATATAGTGAGAATGATTCTAGGGTGAGTGGTTGATTTAACAAAACTATGACCCGAATTCAGATTCCCTCATTGCAAATGAATACTATCAATTACTTATCTCTAGAATGTTCTTCCTTAAGTCCTTAATGAAGACACTATTAAAACCCTAATCCTTGTTCAAATGTCCATTCAAACAAATCTTAGTTTTAACCATAAAAATATCAAGATTTAAAGTGATTAAAAAGAGTTCCTAGTCCTAGGTGAGACTCTAATAACCTAATTGTGTAGAAACCTAACAATCACAATCCGCCAATTGTTAGTCATAGATATACATGTATTTGTCCGATACATAACCATAAGAACCCCACACAATTAAATTGAAGCAGTAAACATGCATTAAGGAAATCAATCATCGAATTCACAACATCATCAAACCAGACCACCCCCAGCATTGGGGTTTAGCCTCATAGTATCGAAGAAAACATGGCATAAAAGTTAAACATTACAAAGAAGAGTGATGACTTTGATCTTCAATGGTGGCTGCCCTTGAATCTCGCCGTCTCCGAAATCCTCTCCGTAGCGTTCTTTTTCTCCTGATTTCTTTTCCCTAATTTCCAAAAGTCCCCTCTCTCTTTCCCAAAATCCATTCTAATAGTCTCAGCCACATCCCAGTATTAGCCAAAGTCCAAAATGCCCTTAATGAAGAAAAGATCCAAGGCTCAAAATAAGGTTTTCTTCACGCGTCCAACAACACGGGTGTTCTTTGAACACGGTGCCCGTGTTGGTCTTTAACTCAGGATAATTGTTCCAGGCCATTCAACACGGGCCGTGTTGATGAACACGGGTGCCCGTGTTGATCCTCTGACTTGTGCAATTTTGCGCTTTCCACTTGCTTTTCAACACGGGCCGTGTTGCTTAACACGGGTGCCCGTGTTGATCCCTCTAGCCTCTAATGTTCGATTTTTTGCACTTCTTTTGTCCCGATTTGTTCTTTAATTCTTCTAACCCTGAAAACATTTAAACACACAACCAAAGCGTAAAATGCGATAAAAAGACATATAACACTAAACAAATAAAAGAAATGATAACAAAACTCAATGCTAAATGGTGTAAAATCCACCGATCAAATTCCCCAAACTTAAATGTTGCTTGACCTCGCGACGATTATGAACTAATGAAAATTCAAGCGATCGGTACTCATATAGTTCGCTTATTGCTCGTAGTGCGTGATTCACATGACACTGAAACACCTTCCAACTATGCTTCGCTTAAATACTCTCTTTCCGCTTTTCCTCCTCTTTCATTCGCACAATCAGATTAAGGCACTGGAATTATGATAATCATCACATGCATATGACTAGCCAAGAATTTCACTTATTTAGGCACCAAACGAACAGATTTGCCATTTTCTAATATCGATGAAATTTTCAAACCTTTTGGTTATTTATTGTCCTTTTCTCGGACGACGTCGGGGATCAACCCCTTTGGGCTGAATAACTTTGAGGTTACCCAACTTAGCGGGCTGGTTGCCTTTTTTTTTCATCATCCACGCCATTTTATTTGATTTTCAACCCATCATACCTGCATGTGAATCAAAATTATGCCAGACTGTATAGATAAACTATTCAAGGAGTACTTCGCAGACCTTAAGCACTTTGGTACGAATCGACACGTTGGATTTGTATCAATGTCACATTATTCCGACTTTCCTACCTTCAAACAACCATCCCTGCATCTCACACAATATCAACCCCGACCTTTGTTGAAATACAAGCTCTTGTGTAAAACAAAACAAAAATTTCGGTCAAGAACTCAGAAGGTTTAGGAGGATTTCTACTAGTGTTATTACACATCATTTATCATCAACTTAATCAAACAAAGCAATAAATTCAAACAAAACAATAAAACCTCCCCCAAACTTGAACTAAACATTGACCTCAATGTTTCAGATCAACTCGAGAGAAGTGACTCACAAAGGGTGATGCAACACCAGTTGCTACCTCCTAGCTTTCGCCAGATAGGATCCCTTTTTACTACCTGCAAACAAAACACAAAGGAAAACTAAGTTATGAAAAACGTGGGTTGCCTCCCACGTAGCGCTTCGTTTAACGTCGCATGGCTCGACGGGTCATCCCCTTACGGGGGGTACTTTCTCTTCCACACCTTGGTGCTTGTACTTTCCGCAGCCCAAAATTCAACCCCCTCAAGAGCCCGAACCACTGCGTGATTCACGTTATTTCTAACTTTCATCTTCTCAACTTTGTCTACCTTCTTCTTTCCCTGCTTGGCTTCTGGACTGAACTTAGGAACTTTAATTGATGCCACCTGAGAGATTTTGCCTGAGCTTTCTTCAGGGAGTGATTTTGAAATTTCGCTCTCTCCCTCAACTTTGACCATACCAGCTGAAAATTTATTATTCTCATCTGGCCCTTGTTTCTTGACCTTAAACACCTTCAATGTTATCTCCTCATCAAAATATTTTAAAGTTAAATGACCTGTCTCGATATCAAAATTGCACCTGCTAGTCAAAAGAAAAGGTCGACCAAGAATGATGGGGGTCTCTTCATCTTCAGGTATGTCCATGATCTGGAAATCCACTGGAAAAGAAAAATTTTCAATCTCGACCAACACATCTTCAGCTATCCCATATGACTTCTTGATGGTGTGATCAGCAAACTTTAATTTTGTTCCACTCCTACTTATCTCTTCAATACCAAGCCTCTTGAAAATTGATAATGGCATTAAACTCACACTAGAGCCAGAATCAATTAGAACCCTTTTGAAAGTTCTACCTTTTATGGTGCATGGTATTGCCACTGATCCAGGATCCCTCTGCTTGACAGGTACTTTTCTAACGGGCGCGATTGCGCACAACTTCTCATCAATGAGTACCTGTTCATCATCTATTCGCCTCTTTTTTGATAGGATCTCCTTCATGAATTTTTGGTACAAAGGCATCTTCTCGAGTGCTTCAAATAACGGTATGTTGATCTCTAGCTTCTTGAACAATTGGGCAAATTTATCGAACTCTTTCTCTTTTGTATCCTTCTTTGCCACTCGCGAGGGATATGGAAGCCTAATCGCAGGTTTACTCTTTTCTTCAGCTGGCTTCACAGGTAGCACCACTTCCTCCTTTTTCCTCTTGTTCTCTCTCACTTCTAAATCCACTTCTATAAGTTCGTCATCAACTTTTACCTCATCTTCTCTTCCTTTGGAGACATTTGCACCTCTTGTTGTCACAGCATTCACATTCTCATGGTTCTTTTGATTGCCTTGTGCTTGCATCGCTACTTGTTGCACAATTTGTCCCATTTGAACCTCCAAGTTTTTAATTGCAGCTGTAGTGTTCCTGTGATTGCTTCGTGTTTCTTCTTGGAATTGGGAATTATGGGCAGCCATCTTTTCAACGGCCACTTCCCATTCTGCCTTCTGAGGAGCTTGTTGTTGTTGATCCTTCCAAGCAAAATTCGGATGATTCTTCCACCCAGGATTATAGGTGTTAGAATAAGGATTATTCTGCCTCAAGAATTTGATCTCCTCAATTTGTTTTGGAGTTGCAAGACATTGTGCAGTCATGTGTGGTCCACTACAAATGTCACACACCACATTTTCACTGTTGTGAGTTCCCACATTCATAGCTTTAAGCTTTTCTCCATGCTATAGCCTCTTGATTTTGAGTTGTTTATTCACTTCCAACTTTAGATCAATCACTCCCTCTGGTTTGCTTGCACCTGTCATATAATTCGGATGCTCATTTGCTATAGCTTCATAATCTTCTTGATACCGGGTGTTGAGAAGTTGGATGAGCCACCAGTGTCAATGAGTTGCTTTGTTTTGATTCTCAAACCATTCACAAACATACGCATCTGCTCGATCTGATCCAGTTATGGGTAGGGCATGCCACCAAGAGTCTTTTAAATCTCTTAAAGAGTCTCCTAATGATTCACCCTCCTTTTGCTTGAAATTCAAGATCTCATATCTTTTCCTCATGAACACGGATCTTTGGAAAATACTCATTGAGGAATCTTTGTTCCATATCTTCCCAAGATGTAATACTTCCTGGAAGAGAATAGAACCACTCCTCGCTTCATCGCCAAGGTGAGCGGAAACATTCGCAACTTTTACATTCTTGAAGATGTCCATCTATCTTTAGAGTGGTGCTCATAGTCGAAATCTTTGTAAATGCTTGTTGGCATCTTCATTAACCCTTCCAGAAAAGGATCTCTTCTCCAACTGCGTGATGGTGCTCGGGTGAAGCTGGAAGTTAGGAACATTAACGGGTTGGTTGACGATGGTCATCCTTCCCCCTGGTGCATTTGTCCCTCCATAATCCCCTAGCAATCTCTCTTGAGGTGGATCCATGGGTTCGTCTTGTCTCTGGAGTGTGTCGAATTCCTGTCTTCTTCCTCAGCCAGTCTTGCTTGCTTCGCTACTCTTCGCCGAGCGCGAAGGGTTCTCTCTATTTCTGCGTCAAAAAGATATTCTGCTGAGGTCTGACCTCGCATACAAATATTAGACACGATATTAGTTCTAATACAATATAAAAGAAAATAAATAAACAAATGAAAAGAAAAATTTTAATTGCAGAGCAATAAAATTTCAAGCAAATTAAGAGTAAATTGGTATTTTGGCAGTCCCCGGCAACGGCGCCAAAAACTTGATCGGAAAAATAGCAAGTGTACTATTTTGTCTCTTGTAATATTAGGGAAATTCCCCGAATGTCGATCTCGAGGACTGCGTAGTAAATACCTATTCGTGCTCTTAATTCAATTGAACAAAAACAATGGTTGGGTTGATTTTAAGACGTTCAATTACGCTTGTAACAAGTAATGACTGATGAAATATAGTGAGAATGATGCTAGGGTGAGTGGTTGATTTAACAAAACTATGATCCGAATTCAGATTCCCTCATTGCAAATGAATACTATCAATTACTTATCTCTAGAATGTTCTTCCTTAAGTCCTTAATGAAGACACTATTAAAACCCTAATCCTTGTTCAAATGTCCATTCAAACAAATCTTAGTTTTAACCATAAAAATATCAAGATTTAAAGTGATTAAAAAGAGTTCCTAGTCCTAGGTGAGACTCCTAATAACCTAATTGTGTAGAAACCCTAACAATCACAGTCCTGCCAATTGTTAGTCATAGATATACATGTATTTGTCCGATACATAACCATAAGAACCCCACACAATTAAATTGAAACAGGTAAACATGCATTAAGGAAATCAATCATCAGAATTCACAACATCATCAAACCAGGACCACCCCCCTAGCATTGGGGGGTTTAGCCTCTCATAGTATCAGAAGAAAACATGGCATAAAAGTTAAACATTACAAAGAAGAGTGATGACTTTGATCTTCAATGGTGGCTGCCCTTGAATCTCGCCGTCTCCGAAATCCTCTCCGTAGCGTTCTTTTTCTCCTGATTTCTTTTCCCTAATTTCCAAAAGTCCCCTCTCTCTTTCCCAAAATCCATTCTAATAGTCTCAGCCACATCCCAGTATTAGCCAAAGTCCAAAATGCCCTTAATGACAGAGAAAAGATCCAAGGCTCAAAAATAAGGTTTTCTTCACGCGTCCAACAACACGGGCCGTGTTGCTGAACACGGGTGCCCGTGTTGGTCTTTAACTCAGGATAATTGTTCCAGGCCATTCAACACGGGCCGTGTTGATGAACACGGGTGCCCGTGTTGATCCTCTGACTTGTGCAATTTTGCGCTTTCCACTTGCTTTTCAACACGGGCCGTGTTGCTTAACACGGGTGCCCGTGTTGATCCCTCTGTAGCCTCTAATGTTCTGATTTTTTTACACTTCTTTTGTCCCGATTTGTTCTGTTTAATTCTTCTAACCCTGAAAACATTTAAACACACAACCAAAGCGTAAAATGCGATAAAAAAACATATAACACTAAACAAATAAAAGAAATGATAACAAAACTCAATGCTAAATGACTGTGTAAAATCCACCGATCAGTGACTAATTCCACATCTATCATTGAACCATGTGAAATCCATATCTCGAATTGGAAAATGGACAAGATTGTTGGAGTTGCTCTAATGACTAAAATCTTACATGGATAAGTCATATATGAAATGGGTGTCTATGTGCTCACGTGCACTAAGAATGGTATTAAAGTCATTAAGATGGTATCAAGGAGTCTGATAGAAGGCCAGCAAGGAGCTCAAAGTGGCCCAAAGTTCCCTTCTTTATAAATAGTTGGTGGAAGCGTAAATAACTAAGAAGTTTAAATTGACATCATTGAAGTCTAAGAAAAAAGAAATGTATTGCTTATCATAAGCAAGTAAGGGTGGCAAACTGACATATTCTCCTTTTTGAGGTGTGTCTCACAAAAGCTCATAAAAAAAAGAGTGGGACAAATATTGTGTAGGGTGCGGGGCTAAAACTTTACTTTGTTCCATAAAAAAAATAGGGTGAGGCGCGACAGCAAAAACAATACATTTTTAACCTTAAAAAATGTTAATATTTAGAAATGTTTTAAAAAATTGCACTTTCATATAAATATCATCAATGATTTTAGTAGTGTTGTGTAGTATGACATCAACATATTGTTAATTTAGAGTGTGCATGATAATTTGGAGTCGAAAATTGATTTTTCTGGATTTGAATCCTCTAATTTATTTTTGGGTTAAATGCCTTTTACCTCCTGCAATAGTAGCGAAATTTGATTTACCCCCCTTTTAAAAAAAAAATCTTTTTGCCCCTTATAAAATAAAGATTCTGTTTCCAAACACCCCTATTCCATGTTTGGCTGATTGGGCGTGAAGAATCTTCCTAAGTGGCATTACTTTTGCTGACTATGTATTAATTTTATTTATTTATATAATGACATGTCAATATTATTTGTAATTGTAGAAAAATCTTCTAAAAAACTGATTCCTATGGGAATTGAACACAAGTTTCTTCACTCAATAAGGAAACATCTTTCCACTGCACCATGCTAATTCATTTGTTATATTTTCTCATGAATGTTATATATTATATACATTTTTCATAAACACAACATAAAACCAAATCTGCATCTTCTTCCCTAAATTGAAAATCTTCCATGGTACTTTCTACAGTGGACGGTATGTGCAATTTGATAAAAAGACAATTAGGGCGAAGGATCCGATTAAGAAGTACCATATGAATCTTTCTGTTTTCACCTCAATTCCTGATTTTTTGAGCATAGATCAGTGGTGAATCTTTCCGTGTTCACCTTCCTATTGGGGCATAGAAGTACCATATGAATCTTTATGTGTTCAACTTCATCGGTGGTGAGTCAAGCTTGTCGCTTCATGAATTGGAAGGACACGGCGAAGGATACTATATGTGAATGTTCTTCGGCGGGGCTTATGAGGAGGCGCTTGGTGGGTTGCACAACTTGTTTGGCGGCTCTAGTGTAGTTAGGGTGTTACAGAGCGACGGTCCACGCGACTTCACTATTACGCGGGCAGTTGCTGGACCGTCTTGTACATATGTCTTATGAGTGATGCAGCACGAGCCACAACTCATGTTTGAGACGCTTAAGCACCGCTCACTTGAGTTTTATGGACAACATGATGATGACATTATAGTGGATGCAGGGGGCTGGAAAATAACTTTGCTCAATCCTTTGATAACATGCCTTATCTGGTTTCAACCACAACCTGTTGCTTGAATGCTCTCACGAAAAATTATTATTTTTCTGTGAAATAGAGAGAGACGACGTTAAGATGATTGTTCTATCTATGTTACAAATATTTTCAATTTTGGGAAGAAGATGTGGATCTGGTTTTATGTTGTGTTTATGAAAAATGTATATAATATATAACATTCATGAGATAATATAACAATGAATTAGCAAGACGCAGTGATAAGATGTTTCCCTATTGAGTGAAGAAACCTGTGTTCGATTCCCATATGAATTAATTTTTTTTAGAAGATTTTTTTACAATTATAAATAATATTGACATGTCATTACATGAATAAATAAAATTAATACAGAGTGCAAAAGTAATAAAGATGAAGAGGAAATAAGAGAAACGAAGGAAAGGATCCAAAATAAATTTTTTCTTAATTATTTTTATAAAATGAATTCAGTCTAAATTTGAGTTAATAATAAAATAATTTATGTTAAGAATACATGGACAAAAGTGGATTAGATAATAAATTTAAGTGTTACCAATTTTTTTATTTAAAAAAAGTAATTATACTTTACAGAAATCAAACCCATCGAATCAATTTTACGTTTTTATAATTATTTTTACCTCTTTCAAAATTAAAACTAAACATACTTAATTTAATGCTCATGTAGTTTAACTATTTATCTACTAAAAAAGCCCTTTGAAGTATGTGATGCCTTTTTTTTCCTTCTCTTTTTTTTTTCTACTACGTTGAACTTTAAAAAAATAAAATTGGTAACAAGTTCAATTTATTTATTTGAAATATTTCATCATTACAATATAATATGTGATAAAATGACTAAAAAAAGGTGATATGAAAAGTTAAAAGTGGTGATAAATTTGAAGTAAAGTTTCAATAATAATTGTATATTTTTAAGTATTTTAATTATTATTTTCTTAAAATTGAAAACATTAAAAACTCCAAATATTAAAAACAACGTTTTTATTTGCACCAAAAATAAATCTTAAAAAATATTATATGAGAGAAAATATCATAGTACTAATAATTACATAAAATAATAATTACACAAAGGAAAGCAGCAAAAGTAGTTTTACTTTGAGCTGAACAGACTTCATTTCTTTTTTGACGAAGAGCAGACTATATTTCAGAGTTGTCTTTTTTTTCATATTCTTTTATTTATATGAAAAGCAAAAAAATAAAACTTTTTTTCAAGCTTCGAAACATCACAAATCAAACGAAAGATGAGCATGGTGTTGTTAGTCACATGATGCAGTTGCACTACAGCAGATTCCTTCCTCTAAATTGTGATATCATCATTATATAGGGAAGTGTGAGAGAAAGTGTAGAGAGAGAGAGAGAGTGCAGAAAAACACTACAGAGGAGACAAGATCATGGGATCTGCATGTTTTTATTGCACAAGACCTGCAAACTATAGATCATGCAAATCCTCTACATTTAAAAATAACAACAAACAAGGAAAATTAAAAATTAGAAAACCAACCATTGCTATCCCATCCATCAATTTACTGACATCTGAAAAAAGTAGCTAAAAATTTCAATTAGCTATTTAATTTGAATTTTTTTCTCAATTGCCACGTTCTCAAATCAAATTTTCTAAACTGTCACACCTGAAAAAATATTTTTCAAACTGTCACATTGATCTCACCTTTTCTCCATTTGAAATGGAGAAAGGGTTTTTTATTATTTTTTTTTTCGTTTTTTTTTCCTGATAAATATTTAAATGATTTTTTAATATATTTTTATTAAATAATTAATTAGATATAATTAATATACTATTTAATAATTAATAATTAATTAAAATATAATTTTAAATAATACTACCTCTGTTCCTATATATAAGAGACAATTCATTTTTTAAATTCATTGAATAATCAATGTATTTGGTCAATTTATAGACTAGGTACATTGATTATTCAATAAATCTAAAAATTGAATTGTCTCTTATATAGGAACGGAGGTAGTAATAATTAATTAAAATTTAATTAAACATAATTTTAAATAATAATAATAATAATTAATTAAAATTTAATTAAACATAATTTTAAATAATGATAATATAAATAATAATAATTAATTAAAATTTAATTAAACATAATTTTAAATAATGATAATATAAATAATAATAATTAATTAAAATTTAATTAAACATAATTTTAAATAATGATAATATAAATAATAATAATTATACAAAATTTAATTAAAAATAATATAAATAATAATAATTATACAAAATTTAATTAAACATAATATAAATAATAATAATTATACAAATTATTATTGATGTTGGTGTTGATGATGCAAACGAGAACCGGAATGACAGTGACGCGGTACTGGAACACGAAAACCAAAATCATATTGTTGTGTTGGTTGAGTCTCTTGTGTTGGATCTGGGGGCGGTGAATTTTCTTGTGCGGGAGCGTTATCTTGTGTTGGAGCCACAGGTGGATGTTGAGCAAAATGGGAATGTTGGTGACGATAGCGAATCGGACGACGCTAGCCAAATTGATTTGTTTGGTGATGGGTCGAGTGATGACAACATAACCGATCAAGAACCGACTGTTATTCCTGATTTGTACAACCCACCGTATCACCTCAGAAATGTTTCTTTTGAAAATGAGGAACCCATTTCAATCTTTGAAACCAGAGATCAAGTAGATTCAAGTGGGGGCTTAAAGGTTGGAATGACGTTTCAAAGCAAAGAAGTTTGTCAGCACGCTATCCATCTATGGCACATCAAAAATAGTTATGACTATGATGTTTATAAGTCTGATAAGAAACGATATCTGGTTAGATGTGACAAGGAAGGGTGCAAATTCACGCGAGCATCCATACGAGATGAGAGTGGTCGGGTTATTAGCAATATCGGTGGACAACACACATGTATGTCATCCGCTATATCTCAGATCATCGAAGCTTACCTCTAGAATGATCTCTATAATCATCGACCTCTTATGGAAACCGACGTCACCAAGGTACGCCATATTATCGCGAACCATCCGTGACGACAATTACACAATATCATATAAGAAGGCGTGGTTAGCAAAACACAAGGCAATTGAAGCTATCTATGGAAATTGGGAGGGCTCTTACAACGCCTCCCAATGGTTGATGGTAATGCGAGAGTGCACCGTCAGATCTCAAACACTCCCGTGATTTTAGATGATGGAACACGAATATCCGCCAAAGAATATTCCATCGCCTATTTTGGGCCTTTCAACCTATTAGGGTTATAATGTAAACCGATTGTCGTAGATGGAACATGATACGGAAGATATAAAGGCACTTTGCTTTTGGTCATGCAAGATGGAATGGTAACATTTTCCCTATCGCATATGCAGGGTCAAGGTGAGACAAGAGGGCTTGGAGCTTTTTGAAAAACTTGAGGCGACACATCACACCTCACCCAAACATATGTTTGATATCCGACCGCCATGAGTCCATCAAGAGTGCCTATAATAACCCGAAAATGGTGGCAAAACCTCCATCTTCTCATGTGTATTGCATCAGACACATCGCCCAAAACTTTATGCGAGCTATAAAGGATAAAACCCTCCGCGAGAAAGTTGTAAACATGGGTAAGTTTTTCTCTATTTTTACAGTTACGATTATACTATTATGTTTGTTGTAGTTCTTTTATATTGATGTTTTAAATACATTTGCACAGGTTATGCGTTGAATGAGTCTACCTACGCATATTACCGGGAGGAGATCCGCCAAGCAAATACAGAAGCTTTCAACTGGGTGGAGAATCTTCCAAAAGAAAAATGATCGCGAGCTTACGACGAAGGAGCAAGATGAGGACACATGACAACCAACCTTGCTGAATCGTTGAATTCGGTGCTGAAAGAAACTCGCAATTTACCTATTACGGCCCTAGTTAGAGCAACCTACTTCAGGATTGGAACATTGTTTGGGAAGCGAGGACATGATGCGACAAAAATGTTGTCATCGGGGAAGGAGTACACAGATAATTGCATGAAAGGGATTGCCGAAGAAGTAGAAGAGTCCCACAGTTATAATGTGTTGAACTTTGATCGTGAAAGACACTATTTTGTGGTACAAGAGACGATTCATAATAAACATGGTCGGCCACCTAGTTATTTCAACGCCAACCTCCACAAACAAACATGTGACTGTGGGAAATTTCAAACATTTCACGTGCCTTGCTCCCACGCTATTGCAGCTTGTTCTAGCATCAACCACGATTATACTTCATTTATTCCTCCAGTATATACGATTCTATCAGTCTTCAAAGTTTACGAGATGAGCTTCTCCGGTCCTCCCAAAGAAGAAAAATGGCCTGAATATCTAGGTCCTACAATCATACATGATGAAACGATGCGACGAAACAAAAAAGGTCGTCCCAAGAGTACTCGCATTAGAACTGAAATGGACACAGTTGATAAAATCAAAAGAAGATGTGGTATATGTCAAGGACTTCATATGCGCAAAAAATGTTCGCATCGCCCCAATGCTGCAGGGCCTTCTAATTAGTTATACCTACTTAATTTTTAATTTTAATAATTATAATAATTTGTATAATTATTATTATTATTTATATTATATTTAATTAAATTTTGTATAATTATTATTATTTATATTATTTTTAATTAAATTTTGTATAATTATTATTATTTATATTATCATTATTTAAAATTATGTTTAATTAAATTTTAATTAATTAATATTATTTATATTATCATTATTTAAAATTATGTTTAATTAAATTTTAATTAATTATTAATTATTAAATAGTATATTAATTATATCTAATTAATTATTTAATAAAAATATATTAAAAAATCATTTAAATATTTATCAGGAAAAAAAAAACGAAAAAATAAAAAATAAAAAACCCTTTCTCCATTTCAAATGGAGAAAAGGTGGGACCCATGTAGCAGTTTGGGAAATATTTTTTCAGGTGTGGCAGTTTGGGAAATTTAATTTGGGAATGTGGCAATTGGAGAAAAAATTCATTTAATTTGTGTTTATCATAAAAGTAACGGTTAATAGTAGTACTTAAAAGTTAAAACTAGTAGTAAAATGTTGTCCATTTGTGCCAAGGACTTTATAATACCAATATTGGAACTCGAATTAGATTTGTATTTTGTACTCCGATTACTATTATAAGTACTGATTCCTTTTTTAGATTTATTAAATAATTTATGTATTTAGCTTCTACGTAGATTACATACATCAATTATTTATTAAATTTTTTTGCATATAATAATGATTGGAGAGAGTATGTCTTAACTAGTGGATTTTTCTGATGTTGTTTTGATCTGTTATTGAAAGAAAAATTCATCACATCCAAAAGAATTACGTGTAACCAATCTTTAATCTAGTAGTGATGGAAAAGATTACGCTTCGAGTCTCTATATGATTGATATTATAACTAATCTTCAAATTGAATTAATCAATGTTATAAGAAAAAAAAGTTATCTTCATTACTTGGTTATAATTGAAACACGTGTATATATATATATATATATATATATATATATATATATATATATATATATATATATATATATATATATATATATATATATATATATATATATATATATATATATAAAGTTATCTTCATTACTTGGTTACAATTGAAACACGTGTATATATATATATATATATATATATATATATATATATATATATATATATATATATATATATATATATATATATATATATATATATATATATATATATATATATATATATATATATATATATATATAAGGCATGAGGAGTAGGATAGTTATGATAGGATGCAAGTAGACTATCATAACTACTATAATTAACTAAACTAACTTGTTAGTCACCACTACTATTTGACTCTTGGTGTAATATCCCCCACAAATTGGAGGATATATATTGATCATCCCCAACTTGGATAAAAGACTATGAAAAGGTTGAGGCAAAGTGATTTAGTGAAGAAATCAGCCAATTGGTCTTTGGAAGAAACCAGTAGCAGCTTGAAAACTTGAGCTTGAAGTTTCTCACGAACGATGTGGCAATCAATCTCCAAATGCTTGGTGCGTTCTTGAAAAACAGGATTGACAACAATGTGTATGGCGCTTAAGTTGTCACAATATAAAACCGGGGGCTTGGATGTGTGAAGGTGAAGATCACGAGTGAGATAAATCAACCATTGCAGTTCATAAGTGGTTGCTGCAAGAGCACAATATTCAACCTCAGATGAAGAGCGAGAGACTGTAAGTTGTTTCTTCGTACGTCAGGACACAAGGGATTTGCCAACGAAGAAACATTGGCCTGAGATGGAGCGTTGTGTATCTATACAACCGACCCGGTCTACATCGGAGAAACCAATTAACTGTGTATGAGATTCTCTTGGAAAGAAGAGACCACGAGCAGGACACCCTATGAGGTAGCGAAGAACACGTGTAGCGGCCTTGTGATGAGTAATGGTGGGATTGGTGAGATACTGACTTAATTGTTGTGTGATGAAAGTGATGTCAGGGCGTGTAGCTGTGAGGTAAAGAAAACGACCAACTACGCGTCTATAGGCAGAGATGTCAGGGTAGGCTGGACCAGCATCATGGTGTAACTTTACAGTTGGATCAATTGGTGCGGAGACGGGTTTGGAACCAAGATATCTTGTGTCAGATACGAGATCAAGACAGTATTTGCGTTGACAAACTATGATCCCTTGACAAGAGTGAGCTACTTTGAGGCCAAGGAAGTATTTGAGCCGACCAAGGTTCTTAATTTAAAATGTGTGGTGCAGAACAAATTTGATATGCTCAATTTCAGACCTAGAATTTCCATCAACGTACACTAGGAGAAGTGTAAAATTCTAATTACTTTGCTTTGTAAGCAAAGAATGATCTGAGTTGGCCTGTTGATACTGTTGAGCAAGAAGTGTAGCAGTCAACTTTCCATGCCACTTGCGACTAGCTTGCTTGATCCCATAGAGTGACTTGATGAGTTTGCAGACTTAGTTGAGTTTGCTTGATGTAATGCCTGGAGGAAGAGCCATGTAGACATCCTCTTGCAAATCTCCATGCAGGAAGGCGTTGTTGACATCTAAATGATGTATGAACCAATTGTGAATGGATGTAAGGGCAATTGCCATTCGAACCGTGGTCATCTTTGCAACAGGAGAATCAATATCAAAATAATCGAGGCCTTCAATTTGATTGATGCCTTTTGCTACTAAGCGTGCCTTAAACCTTTCAACAGATCCATCTGCATGAAATTTTTCCCTATACACCCATCTGCACCCAATAGGTATGATGTTAGGAGGTGCATCAACAAGTTTCCATGTGCCTGTTCTTTTAAGAGCTTACAGTTCAGCTTTCATGGCATCATTACAACACTCAAACTTGCTAGCTTCAGCATATGTCCTTGGCTCATGGATAATATTGATGGACATGATGAAATGATGAAAAGAAGGGGACAATTAAGAATAAGACAAATAGTGAGATAATGGATATGAAGTACCTGATGATGGTTGATGAGCTTGATCAGTGAATGAATTTCACAAGTAATCTTTGAGGTAAGTTGGTGTTTGTCTTGTGCGGGTGGGAAGTTTAGGTGTTTGGTCAGTTTGGTTGGTGGTAGTGTTGAAGGTATCGGGTGAGGTAGGTATAGTAGTATCATCAGGCTCATTTGAGGTCAGAATTGGAAGGTCAGTAATGTGAGTGGATGAAGTATCAATAAGATGGGTTGATGGAGTGGCAGGGATTGGTGATTGGTAAGTCAAGAGTTGGTAATGGTGTATTAGTGATGTTTGAGGCAGGTTTTGTGGTGTGGTATACTTGCCACTTGGAAGTGAAAGTGGGATTTTGAGTGGCATATGGTATGATGGTTTCATGGAAGGTAATGTTTCTTGACACAAAGATCTCATGGTTATGTAAATCAAGAAGTATGCAACTTTTGAACCCTGCCTTATAGTCTAAGAAAATAACTTTTATGGCTCTTGAGTCAAGTTTATTTTTGTGGTTTTGAAGGGTAGAGACATAGGTTAAACATCCAAAAACTTTGAAGTCCTGAACATCAGGTATTTGGTCATAAAGAATGTGGTAGGGTGATTTCTGGTTGAGTAATGGTGAAGGTACCATGTTCATGAGGAAAACAACATGTTGAAGGGCATATGACAAAAAATGTCTTGGTAATTTAGATTGGTAGAGCAATGCTCTGCCTATGTTGAGTATATGCTAGTTTTTTCGTTCAACACGACCGTTTTGTTGAGGTGTTTCAACACACGATCTCTGGTGTTGGATACCTTTAGAATTGTAAAATTGTGGCATAATAAACTTAGGGCCATTCTCATATCTGACCGTTTTTGGTGTAATATGGTGTTGAGTTCTAATCATAGTGATGAACTCTTTGACACACGAAGCAACCTCATCTTTGGTTTTAATACAAATGATCCATGTGAATCTACTATGATCATCAAGGATGGTGAGAAAATATTTGTGACCATGAACATATTGAATGGACATAGGGCCCCAAATGTCAAAATGTAGCAATTCATATTTGGATACAACATGAGATGTGCTAGTTTGAAAGGGAAATTTCTTTTGTTTGGCAAAATGGCATATATCATAAATGTTAGCTTTATTATGATAAATATTTGGGTACAATTGTGTCATTTTGGACAACCTATCACTAGAAAAATGGCCTAGCCTAAAGTTCCATAAGGAGGAAGAAAGAATGGTGTCATTACAGGGAGGAACATCTAATGTGTTGACATTGGTCTGGTGGCAGGATGAGTGGTTGGATTAATGGTTGGTAATGTCTCGATGTACTTGCAATTGATAAAGTCCATTCATTGAGTCATCCAAATCAATCATCTGAGATGTTTTCATTTCATGCATGTGACAAGAAAAGGCAGTGATTATGAGTTTACAATTAAGAGATTGACATAATTTTGATACATAAATCAGGTTTAATCGAAATTCAGGTGAAAAGAGTACATTTGTGATATATAATTGAGGTGAGAAATGGACACTACCAGCATGATTAACAACAACAAAGTTTCCATTTGGCAAGTGTACTTTAATGGGCCTAATGCGATAAAAGGTGGTAAAATAAGATTTAGAGGAGCAAATGTGATCATTTGCTCCAGAATCAAGAAGCCAAACTATCTTGCTATGATTCACAAAACAAGTAATGATACTTGGGATACCTGGATGGTGAATCTCATCTGATGAAATATCAGTATGAGGAAATATAGAAGTATGGATTTGGTTGGTGCTTGAGCCATTTTCAGGACTTGCTGAAGGAATCAAGTTTGCTTGTTGGAGTAAGGTCATGAGCTGATCATACCTCTCTTGAGTCAGACCAGGGTTAACAACATCATGTTGAGCAGAATCAGAAGCACTAGATTAAGACTCAATGTTATTGCTGTTGAAAGAATGAGATTTGCTGATATTTGGATGTTCATACTTTTGATAGCAAAATTCCACAGTGTGGCCATACTTGTGGCAATGTGTACAATACCTTGAATTCCCTCTTGTTGTACCCCAAAATTTAACCTCTTCTTTTTCGGGCTTTTGGCTTATAATCCGATTGCATAAACATACATGTAGTCGCATGCATAAGCATTGATCATGAGGATTACCCTGTTCTAGGTATCCCAAATGGCAAGACAAAAAAGGAGTTTCCTCGCTTATCCCTCAATAAAAAGCGGATTTCGGGTTTTCAGTGCATTTTGGGCACTCCATAAGGCGTATCTCTCATCTCCTTGGGTATTTTCTGTTGATTTTCGACTGACATTTCCTTCTCATTATTATCTACAGCTTTTGTTTGAAAGTCGAGAGCAGATTTTGTGAGGAAGGTTCTCAAAGGAATTATTTTCTCCAGTGGATCAAGCTGAATTTTAATGCTGAACCGTGCGTTCTATCCAATAAATAGTCTCTATCTCCTAGCTGGAAATTCGGAATTGAGCGAGGCCGATTTCTAAAATTCCGTATCGAAACCCTCTGCAACCTTCATTTGCAACTCGGGAGTTGATTCCTCACTGATCAATACCAGGAATTTGTTCTTTGAAGTTGATTTTGAGCTGAACCGAGCAATCTTCATCTGATGCGGAAAGTTCGAAAAATCATATCTCGCTTGATTTTCATCAAAACGAGATGGGACCAGTGCCAAACGCTCACAAGTTTTGTTAGCTTCGATTGTCTCAGAAATACTCGTTTGCAATTTCTGATCAGAAGATCCTCGTTCGAGGTATTTTCTCGGAAGAGCGCAAATACAATTCTGCATGTGTCAGTTGTCTAAAAATTGTGCTGAAACTTCAAAAACTTCGTATTTCCTTGACCGTTCATCCGATCAAGTCGAAATTTTAATTCTCGCAATCAAAATCAAATTCCAGACGCTTTTTATTTGCAGTCCAACTCCAAATTCCGCACGGATTTGGCTATTTTAGATTAATTACGAAAATTACTTGAATAATCATGATTTAGGCTTGATTATGGTTCTTAGGCTCAATTCCTAAAAACTATAAATAGATTTTTCACTTCACAAAAAGGGGAGAGGACAATTTTTTTTTGCTAAATTTTTCACTACCATTCACACTCCAATTTTCTCAAAATCCAAAGCAACCACCGACCGCCATCGGACCTCCGTCTAATACCTATCTCAGCCACAGACCGCGCTAAGCACGCCCTGCGATATCTGGTTTTCCTTCATCGCAACTTCCCCTATTTGAATCTCAATCTTCATCTCGTTCTTCTGTTCGAATTTGACATGGAATGAACTATTTCATCTTGATTTCTCCTCAATTTCAAGATTCAAGGATTTCTTCTTCATCCTCTGCAATCCTCCATTGAAGATTTCGAGTTTTCTTCAAGAATTCAAGATTAACTCCGAAGATTATCATCGATTCGCTACTGATTTGGTATTTTCTTTGAAGAGCACAAGTAATTCCTCATCAATTTGATTCAAACTTCAAGTTCAAGTAAGTGTTAGGTTCAATTAAGCACTTATTTTAAGCTGTTATTGTTTTTCAGCTTTTCTGGAAATTGAAAACTGAAATTGCATGCAAATTCAATGTAGATTCTGGTCCTTGAACTTTTCCTATGGAATTCTTTGATTTGAATTGGATTTTGCCACCTTATTTATGTCAGAGTGAGGATTTTGTACATAGCATGCATATGTTCTTGTGCATTTGTATCTTCCTTGCAAATAGCTCACCAGTTCGTGTATCTTGCATCATCCACCACATGCTTATGCATTGGAGAGCATTTAGTTTGATTTAATTGCATCGATTCATGATGATTTGAGGCATAATTTGCATTCGAAGTGTGTCGACATGTAAATATCCAAGCATCTTGATCACTAGGCACACAATACATTACACATGAATCCATTGCACATGCATTCCAAGTGTTTGTGTTAATGCATAACCTAGATTCGAAGGAAAGCTTCTAATACCTTTAGGTAGCATGACTAACTTACATGGTTGCTTCTTTACATGAGAATTAGGATTGTTATCGTAACTCGCATCCTTAGCATGTTCATGCATTCCTTCTCCACATGAGAATTAAGATTGTTATCGTAACTCGCATCCTTAGCATGTCCATGCATTCCTTCTCCACATGAGCATTAGGATTGTTATCGTAACTTGCATCCTTAGCATGTTCATGCATTCCTTCTCCACATGAGCATTAGGATTGTTATCGTAACTCGCATCATTAGCATGTTCATGCATTCCTTCTCCACATGAGCATTAGGATTGTTATTGTAACTCGCATCCTTAGCATGTTCATGCATTGCTTCTTTACATGAGCATTAGGATTGTTATCGTAACTCACATCCTTAGCATGTTCATGCATTCCTTCTCCACATGAGCATTAGGATTGTTATCGTAACTTGCATCCTTAGCATGTTCGGGCATTGCTTCTTTACATGAGCATTAGGATTGTTATCGTAACTCGCATCCTTAGCATGTTCATGCATTCCTTCTCCACATGAGCATTAAGATTGTTATCGTAACTCGCATCCTTAGCATGCTCATGCATTGCTTCTTTACATGAGCATTAGGATTGTTATCGTAACTCGCATCCTTAGCATGTTCATGCATTGCTTCTTACACTTGAGCATTGGAATTGTGAATTTCACTTGCATTCTTGACATGTTCATGCATTGATCTTACACTTGAACATTGATTTTATCGATTCGATTTGCATTCCTCGCATGTTCATGCTTGTACTCTTCATCTATGAACATTGATTTTATCGTTTCGATTCACATTCCTCGCATGTTTATTTAACTTTTACTTGCTATGGGGCTGTGGCCTAACTGTATGGGTCGAGTTTTGGCATGAGAACATCATGGACAGGTGATCCGGACCAAAAACAACATTTTTACAGGTTGCAGACCACGCTTAGCGCCACCAGGAGAGCGCTAAGCGCCAAACGTATTGATTTTTGTTTTGCAGGACGCGCTTAGCGCGGTCCAAAGTAGGCTGTCTTGGGTTGCGCTTAGCGGTAGCTTAGCGCGCCTGGTGCATTTTGTGTTCTTTCTGATTCTAACAAAAACAATGACGCTAGCCATGCCTAGCTACTGTTTGGGCTCTGTTCGATGCAGGGGCTTGTGTTGCATATACATACGACATATTTCTCCGATGTTTGTGTACACACATATACATTCTTTTGCTTGCTTTTTGGGTCTAACTCCCTTTCTGCAGGTGTTTTGCGTTTGTACACCTACGTGTGCATCCCTCCTATCTTGTTTTGCTTGGTCTAATCTTGTTCTTGCAGGCATTATCGCTTCGGATGCGTATCGACACGTATTCCGCTTGTTTGATGCTTTGAACAATTCTCATCGGTTTACTCTTATTGCATGGCTGCAGTACTTGAAGTTTTTCGGAGTATTTCTTTAGCTCGCAGTGCTCTTCGAATTCTATATCCGTTCGGTAGTTTCTACACCATTTATCGCATTCTCTTACAACTTTCCTAGATATCATGAGAAGTAGGGCTTCACAGCTTTCTTTTTCCATGAGAAGTAGGAATAAAGATGCATGATGGAGTTTCCGTAGTTGGAGCATGTTCAGGAACCCCTCTGGTTTATTTAAAGACCCGTTTAGGGCAATTCTACTTGTGGATTGTGCCTGCTTATTTGTTTCTTCCAGGTTCTCTAGCCTAGACATTAGGATCCACATCCTTTGCATGTTAACATAGGTAGAGATTCCCTTACATCCTAAACCATAGGTCCAACCTTTGCATGACAACATTAGGGTTAATACTTAGCTAGTCTCCCTTTTGTTTTGCTAAGTTTCTTATGCATCTTTGCATGTAATAAAACTAAAACTTGCTTTTCTTTTCCATTTGAAAACAAAACACTTAATATTGGTTTAAGCTCATTTCTCAAGGTAAAAGCAACCAACCAACACAATTTTTTTGCCTTCGTGCGCACCTTTTCATTTGTGTTTAAAACCTTTTTCACAAGTAAAAAACACAAAATCCACCAAAACAAGTGAGCCGAACTACGACGCTCTGACTTTTCCATTGCACGCAGAAATAAATAGACATTTTGTCACGGGGCTTGATCGAGCAAACTTCGTAAATACTTCCTTTAATTATATTGAGATGAAGTTGTGTCTACTGAAACATTCGATTAATTATATTGTACATTTTTTTAGCAATGAATATTTATTTAAATGAATGTGATGATTCATATTTAAAATTAAATTCCAGATAAATTTTTTTTAAATGAATGTAATATTATAAAATATTTCTTTATTACTACTAGTATTTAAACAAAATAACATAAAAAAAATTCCTTTTTACTGTACAAATACGTATATATACGGTGTCAGTATTCACACAAGAAATGTTTAGTCATCTTTTCTCTAAAAGTAATACAGTTACAAAATTTTAGTAGTATTAATTAGAAACTTTTTAAAGTGCAGCATCCTAATTTTTAATAATGTGGATATGATGTTATTAATTCACCTTGAGTGAAAGAAAAAAGAAAAGAAAAAAAGGAAGTGTACCTGTAATGAAAATTGACAGTGTGATTAAGCAGAAATCAAAAAAGTTAAGCATTTTCCCAAAGTTAATTTGAAAAAGTCACTTTCATTGACAGAAGTAACTAATAAAAAGTGTTTAGGTTAGTGTGCTTGTAACAATAGAAGAGACAGAGCTATAAAGACTAGGCATAGCAACATAGATAGTGTGTTTGAAACTGAAAGCCAGTAGCAACAGCAACAGCATCAGCGGGAGAAGGAGGAGAGAGTATCTTTAGCCAAGGTCAGCATTCAACACAACATATGTATACTTTACTTCCTGTGATAAACAACCCAACGTTGTTCATTGTTTGCGTGTATTATCTTCTTTTTCCGTTCCTGTTCTCTCTCTCTCTCTCCCTTTATTAAAAAACATAAGAGGAGAGAGAAAAACTATAGGACCCTCTAAGCGTGCAAATAAAAGACTTAAAGCAAACCAAAACAAAACTATATCACAATCTCTTGCTATTATTATTATTATTATCACTCTCCCTGTGGGGTTTTTCTCTCATCTTCTCTCTATAATATTTCTACTATCGCTTCTTCTTCTTTTAACCTTTCATTGTACAATCTTTCTCCCTCTCTAATTCTCTCTTGTTTTTTTTTCCTCATAAGGGTATGCATGCTAACTCTAACTCTAACTCTAACTCAAACTCAAACAAATAAAACACACTTGTTGTTTTTTTCACTTTGTCTCTAACATGTTTTTCTTCCATTTTTGTCTCAGGTTTATCTTTTTGTATCTCAAACTGTTCAACAAAGTGATGAATGAAATGTCAAGAAATGAGAGAGAATCATCAGAAGAAAGAAAGCTAGAACTAAGGCTAGCTCCACCTGGTGTTGAAAACTGGTTTCACACCAACAACAAACAAAGAGATCTTGATTTTGATACAATTCATAAACTCTCTCTTGGTAGTAGTAACTACTTTTCAACAAACAATACATCATCATTTCTTCACTTTCCATCAACCCAACATGTGAGAGGCAAAGAATCTTCATCATCACAACCCTCTTGTCCTAAGCTAGTAGACTTACAGAATGGTGATAATAACAAAGTTACAGCTGTTTCCAACACTTCTCAGAAAAGGTACTATACACTTTCTACATCAAACTTTTTATTTTTTTTATTTTTATATTTCTATTTTTTTTTAAAAACTTTTAGACAGAGGATATTCATTTACACTGTCACTTTGTTTTTTTCCTACTGTTGTGGACCATGCAAGTTTTCATTTCTGTTCCTTTCTACCAGTTTTTGTGTGTAGTAGTAATAGATCTTGTGTTCTTTTGTTACACTTTTTAATGCAAGATTTTAATATCATGTTTTTCCATTATTAATTACTACATGCTATTTATATACATAAAACTTGTGTTTCACAAAAACATGCAAATCTTCATGTACTCAATACTGATACAATTAAAACTTACACAATTTTTGCATTGTTTTTACAAGTTTCACTGTTTATTATCATGCTTATCTTTGTGCAATGGTCCCTACCATGAACAGAACTGCTCCTGGACCAGTAGTAGGTTGGCCACCTATACGTTCATTCAGGAAGAATCTTGCATCAAGCAGTAATTCTAAACCAACATCACAAACTGAATCTCAGACTCAACATCAAAACAAGGTGGTTGCTGGTAAAAAACATGTTGATAACAACTATGGTAGTAAAGGTTTGTTTGTTAAAATCAACATGGATGGTGTTCCTATTGGTAGAAAAGTTGACCTCAAAGCTTATCATAGCTATGAAAATCTTTCCATAGCTGTGGATGAACTCTTTAGAGGACTCCTCAAAGGTAACACTTTTTGTAACACTTATATATATTTTTGTAACACTTTAATATTTTTTTGTAACACTAAAAATATTTTTTGTGACACTTTAATATTTTCTGTGATACTTAAAATATTTTTTGTAACACTTAAATATTTTTTTATAACACTTTAATATATTTTTGTAACACTTAAAATATTTTTTGTAACACTTTAATATATATTTTGTAGTAACATTTTAATATATATTTTGTAGCACTTAATATATATTTTTTGTGACACTTGATATTAGTTTTTATGGTGTATTTTTAATTATTGTTTAATTGTGTACAGCTCAAGGAGATTCTTCTGGTTGTGGAAGTAAGAAAAATGATGAAGATGAAGAAAAAGTGATAAGTGGAATATTGGATGGAAGTGGAGAATATACTCTTGTATATGAGGATAATGAAGGAGACAGGATGCTTGTTGGAGATGTCCCATGGCAGTAAGCATCTTCATTATCACTTCCAATCTTATGCTAGTATATTAAAATAATTTATTTACAATAATATATTCCAATACTGTAACAATTTGTTAGATTCCTTGTGTTTGTTAACAATATTCATATATATGCAACCATTTATATTTTGACAAGTGTTAAGAATAAATCTATAGCACTACATGCCATAACATAACGTTTGTTCTATGTTCCCTCTCTTAAAAATAATACAAATTAACTATAGTATAACATTGTACATAATTTCTGCATAGTACTATGTTGTAATTATTGGTAGCAAAGATTTATATTATATGCTTTATTGTTATTATAATAATTAATGTGTTATGTATGTGTTTGGCAGTATGTTTGTATCAACAGTGAAGAGGCTTCGAGTGTTGAAGAGTACAGAGCTTTCTGCATTTACACGTGAGTTAGAATCTTACCTAATTTATTATTTTATTTTCATATTTTTATTTAGTTAGTTTGGGATTGAAGATTTGAATAATTTGTTGATTTTTGTGTTTTCAGTTGGGACTAAGCAAGAGAAGATATGTACTTGATTTGGCAATGGAATGAAAGTGTATGATTATGAATGTTTTTTTATTTATTTAAATGAAGATTTGAAATGTTTATGAGTTTTGTATAAATAGGGAAGTACAACTTCAAGAATGTGTGTACTCATGATTTACTGTGGAGTAACTATTAGCTTGTTTTGGTTTGAATGTTGAAGTCAATTTTGTACATTGTTGTTTTTTTTTTAACTTGCCAATTTTCTCATCTTAAATTTATCCAATTCATATGATGACGAATCTCAATTTTATGCCAACACTAGTATACACATAGTTATAACTCAACAAAGCTAACATGCTTTAGAAAAATTAACATAATCAACTGAGAAAAACCACTCTAAGATTTTTTAAATTGTCTTCATTAACAATCATGTCATATTTCAAAAGAATTATTATTCTCTAATGAAGAGTTTACTCCCTTGATGAGAGACATATAATCACACAACACCTTGATGTCAATTAAGTTTCGTGTACTAATGTTGGAACAGAGGATAAAAAAATAGTGTACTAATGTTGGAACAAAGGATAAGAAAATAGTTTTGTAAAGAAGAGAGAATGATTATCTAAATTGAATGAAAAATGTTATTGATTGTAACTGGAAAAACTATTTTTGATTACTAAAAAATGCTCCTTATATAGACACATTTCTTAGGTTCAAAGAGAAACTAAATTAAAGTCCCAAAACATACAAATCCCGCAACATTATGAAATCTGCAATAATGAACATTTCGTCCTAACAGCTATTTCGACACAAACACTACTCCTATTTCGACTATGTCGAACGAACATGAATTATACTTTCTAACACACCCCTTAATTCATGTTCTCGAGACTTCTCATCCAAATGTTTTTCTTTAACTCTTCGAACCTAATTTTCTTCAAGGGTTTGGTGAATATGTTAGCTAGTTGAACTTCAGACTTGCAGTGCCTTATTTCGACCTTCCCTTTGTTGACTTGATCCCTTAGGAAATGATACCTTCTTTCTATGTGCTTACTTCGACTGTGGCACACAGGATGATTCGCCAGGTTAATTGTTGATTTGTTGTTGACAAATAGCTTTATCTTCTTAGGCTCTATTATCTTGAGTTCTTCAAGTAACATTTCGATCCATGCTACTTGACATGCAGCATATGACGCAGCTACATATTCTGCTTCGCAAGATGACAAAGCCACAATGCTTTGTTCCTTTGAACTCCAGGAGATTGGAGCACCTTTGATCAATAAAATGTAGCCTGCATTGCTTTTCTTTTCGTCTTGATCTCCATTGAAATCTGAATCAGTGTATCCATGAACTTCGACGCTTGTGTTGTTCTTCGACTTCTTGGGCAACAACACGCCATGGTCGACAATTTCCTTGATGTATCTCAGCACCCTCTTTACTACAATGAGATGACACTCTTGAGGTTTCTCCATAAATCTGCTCAGCAATCCCACACTTTGGCAGATATCTGGTCTTGTATTGCAAAGATATCTCAAGGATCCAATGATTTGTTTGTACAATGCCAAATTTACAAACTCATCATTCGATTCCTTCTTCACTTTATACATCTCTCGACGAGTGACACGTTCTGATTGCTCATGTTGAATCTTTTCAGAATATCTTGAGCATACTTAGTCTGATGCAAGAATACTCCTTCTTCAGTATTTTTGAATTCCATCCCTAGGAAATATGAGAGATTCCCTAAATCAGACATTTCGAATTCTTTCATAAGCTTCGACTTGACTTTCATTATCTCAGCTTCGTCTGCTCCAGTAATGAGCAAGTAATGCACATAGAGGCATAAAATGATCCGACTGACACCGTTGACATCATTTACATACACTCCATGTTCAGAGACACACTTTGTGAAACCTGCTTCGATCAGGAAGCTATCTATTCTCTTATTCCAAGCTCGAGGAGCTTGCTTCAAACCATAGAGAGCCTTCCGTAATCTGTACACCTTCGACTCATGTCCTTTGACGTCGAATCCTGCTGGTTGAGTGACATAGACTTCTTCTTCCAATGGACCATTCAGGAATGTTGACCTTACATCCAGCTGATGCATCTTCCATCCCCTGTATGCTGTTATCGAAACAACTATTCAAATTGTTTCCAGCCTAGCAACCGGTGCATATACTTCGTCGAAGTCTATTCCAGGCTTTTGTAGAAAGCCTCTAGCCCCCAACCTTGCTTTGTACTTAGCAATTTCGCCATTTGGCCTTCGTTTCACCTTATATATCCACTTTACATCAATTGGCTTCTTATTCGTTCTTTCGATAAGCTCCTAGGTCTTGTTCTTCTCAATGGCTCTGAGTTCTTCTTTCATGGCTTCACACCAATTCGAATTACTCATGGCTTCATTCAGATTGATTGGTTCTGCTTCAGCCACCGTCATGGATTCTTCGACTAGATCACCATCAACATCAATAGCCTGGTATGGAAATCTTTCATATCCAGTTAGCCTTGTTGATTTAGTTCTTGTTCTTGTCGACCTCCTTTCAGTTTGTTCAGGTGGTTCTTCATTTCGACTAGTTGAACTTTGCCTTGTTCGCTTCGACTATTTGAGGGCTCATCCTGTGGATCTTCTTCGAACACAGTTATAAATGTGTCTGATTCCTGAGTTGAACTTCGACTCCAGTCCCAACCTTTGCTTTTGTCGACACGAACATCTCTACTAATTACTAGTTTATCTTCGATTAGTGAATACAATTTATATGCACCAGTCGAATGATAACCTATGAGAACCATAACTTCACTTCAATCATCCAGTTTATTTCTTAATTGTTCAGGTACATGCCTGAAGCACATTTATCCAAAAACTCTAAAATGAATCACACTTGGTTTCGATCATGTCCAAGCCTCATAAAGTGTTTTTCCCACTATCTTCTTTGTTGGACACCTGTTTAGAATGTATACAGTTGTTGAAGCTGCTTCAGCCCAAAATCTTTTAGGCATATCTTTAGATTTCAACATATTTCTCTTCATGTTTAGTATACTTATATTTTTCCTTTCAGCTATGCCATTATGCTGAGGTGTATAGGGTGCAATAATCTCATGCTCTATACCTTCATCATTACAAAATTTGGCAAATTCAGCAGACTTATATTCACCACCACCATCAGTTCTTAATTTCTTTAATTTGCAGCCACTTTGTTTTTCAGCATGCAACTTGAATTTCTTGAACTGTGTGAATACTTCACTCTTCCTTTCAATGATATAAATCCATATATGTCTAGTGAATTCATCAACAAAAGTAAGAAAATATCTATTCCCTCCATTTGACTTCACTTCAAATGGTCCACATACATCAGAGTGAACTAGCTCCAACTCATGTTTGAATACTTTTCTCGCTTGCTTAGCTTTGCAACATTCCTCACATACTTGCTTTGGTTCCTTGACATAAAGAAAACCAAGCACCATCCTCTTCTGATTGAGCATGCATAAACTTCTGAAGTTTAGATGTCCATACTTGTGGTTCCATATCCAGTTCTTGTCTTCTTCCGTAGTCGAAGCAAGACACTTGTGATTTGATGTGTTAAGTTTGACTTTGAACGTCTTGTTTTCTACCAATGGTGCTTTCATGATTAGCCCTCCCATCATCCTTATAGACTTTCATCTCATTCCTTTCAAGCTGCATCTTGAAGCCTTTTGCAAGTAATTGACCTACACTTATCAAATTACTTGTCATAGAGGGTACATACAATAGCTCAATGATAGTAGCTTTTCCACTATCCTTTCTGACAATCAAAATATCTCATTTGCCTCCAGAATTGATGTGTCTTCCATCAGCAAACTTTATCACCTTTTTCACCAACTCATCTAACTTGGTGAACCAATTTTTGTTGCCAGTCATATGGTTGCTACATCCTGAATCCAAATACCACATGTTGGTTTTCTCAGTGTTTGACTGGGAGTTTACCATCATCAGCACATCATCTGAGCCACTGTCTCCTGCATGTGCATATTGAGCTTCATCACTTTCTTTCGCTCTTGCTACTTTCCTCCTTCGACAGTCTCGAGTGTAGTGACCCAAACCTTGACAATTGTAGCATTGTGCATCTTTCGTGTCCACTTTCCTCCCAAAGTACTTGTTGCCAACACCTTTCTTGCTCGAATCATCATTCTTGCTTGACTTCTCATCACCTGCAAGATGCTTTTGCTGCTTCAACTTCTCAGCTTTCTTGCTGAATCTTGATTGCAATGCTTGTTCATCCACCTTTTCTCTTTCTGAGTTTCTCTACTTCAATCTCATCTCATGAGCCTCCAGTGAAGCTTGAAGTTCTTCTAACTTCATCTCAGATAGATTCTTGGCCTCTTCAATTGTCACAACAATATAGTCAAAATCTACAGTTAAAGATCTCAATACCTTTTCTATTTTCTACAAATCCATGACCGTTTCTCCACATGCTTTCATTTGATTCGTCAGTGTCACAATCCTTGTGAAGTATGCAGAGATAGTTTCATCATATTTCATTTGCATTATTTCGTATTGCTTTCTCAGCGTCTGTAACTTCACCTTTTTCAATTTCTCGCCTCCTCCATACAAGTTTTTCAACTTGTCCCATGCATCTTTCGCTGATTCTTCTTCAATTATCTTTTCGAATACATTAGAATATACACACTGATGAATCAAGAACAATGCTTTACAATATTTCTTCCTCTGATCTTTGTGCACAGCTTTCTGGGCTTCCGTCGCATTTGCTTCCAGCTCCGATACACCATCATTCAAGATTTCAACAACATCTTGAAATCTGAAAATGACCTTCATCTGTGCAACTCATCGTTGATAGTTTTCTCATTTGAAAACTGGTAGATTCGCTGGAATCTGTGTCGACGTTGTTGTTCCGTTTGCCATTAGATTCTCTCTGAATCGCAACCGAGCTTCTTGATACCAATTTGTTGGAATAGAGGGTAAGAAAATAGTTTTATAAAGAAGAAGAAGAAGAAGAAGAAGAAGAAGAAAAGATAATGATTATCTAAACTGAATGAAAAATGTTATTGATTGTAACTGGAAAAACTATTTTTGATTACAAAGAAATGCTCCTTATATAGACACATTTCCTAGGTCCAAAAAGAATCTAAACTAAAGGCCCAAAACATACAAAGCCCAAAACATTACGAAATCTGCAATAATGGGCATTTTGTCCTAACAGCTATTTCGACACAAACACTACTCCTATTTCGACTATGTCCAACGAACATGAATTATACTTTCTAACACTAACCATGAACTTGGTGTAATTGTGTTTGTAACAACTTACTCCCACCGGTCACTATTATAAGCAAAGATTCCTTTTTAGAATCATTAAATAATTTATGTATCTAACATCAATGTAGATCAGATATATCAACTATTTAATAAACCTAAAAAGAGAATCTTTGCTTATAATAGTGACCAGAGGGAGTACCTATGACTTGAATTTTCCAGAAGAAAAAATGATTCTATGATTCTTCTATCTACTTTCTCTACTCCAAATTGTAATCAAGACTTGTTTGATTAAAGGTGCATCCACATAAAAAATTGTAACCTAGAGAAGTTCTATGAAAAGAGAGGTAGTGTTACAAAAATCACTCTAAATTATTGAGTTTTCTTGCGAATGTTGAGGTAGTTACTTGGTGAACAAGTAAGAACCACTTTGTATATAAATAACTCGTGTATTTTAATGAAATAATCACCTTTCACTCTTTCAATTTGTTAGCGCGCGAGACACTTTTATTGAGTAGAGAAAGAGAGAATAATAAAGGAAATAAGGATTTGTATTATTGAATTGTGCAAATATTGATACAGACTAGTACTATTTATATACAACTCTAATTAGGCTTGAGTTTACACAATTTGGATTATATTTAAATATTAAATCTAATATAATATAATATTTTAACAAATCTAATTTAATATTTCAACACCCCCTTAATCCAAGTTGTCGAACATCCTCAAAAATAGTTAATCAGAACTATTCCTAATTTCTTTCCCAAATTCAGGAATCTGTCAATCTTCAATCCTTTAGTGAAGATGTCGGCCAACTGTGCTTCACTTGAGCAATGCCTAACTTCAAATTTACCTCGACTTACCTTTTCCTTAGGAAGTGAAATCTAGCTTCGATATGCTTACTCCTTCCATGCAGAACTGGATTCTTCGCCAGATTTATGGTTGACTTTGTAACACCCTTCTAAACCCCCCGCAGAATATAAAAAGAAATTCAGAGTAACATGTCAACAAGGATGCTACAACACACTATAATAAAAGTTAACACTAATCATGCTTATCTGAGGAACATAAACCAATTTAAATAATTTAATAAACATGTTTCAACATAGCAAAATAGTCTTCATAAACTTTTGGATAAATCAAAACATCATCAACATCAACAATAAGGTCACTGCCTTAATTCAACAAAACTATTATCCAAATAAAACATCAAATGAAAAGAAGAGTTTAATAATAACTCTAAAACAAATATTCGTTCTCCAGTGTTACAAATTAGAGCAAGACACCAGATTCAATATAACATAATGGATTAGCTCTACAAGCTATCCTCACCAAAGCGCCTAAGCCGTTATCTTGAATCCGAAAATGATCAACAGTAAGGGTGAGACTAAATCACAATTATTATACATTATAAGCTCATAAATAATTAGAACTTCATAAGCAAATCATTTCACCCTATTCAACATATTTCAGATTTATCATTTTATCACCAAAACAGTTCATAAACCAACAATCAACAATAACATGCAACATTACATAACACTGGAATTCTACTAATCATGTTATAACACATACAACTAATACAATGAGACACACAAACTCTATGCATGTGGTACCAATTGTGAAATCCATTCACTCCACCGTTTCATTCCAACTTGGACACGGTTAACACCCTCTGTTCCATTCCAACTCGGAAAAAGATACCACCTTACCGTCCATTCCAACTCAGATACGGTTATGGAAACCTCACAATTCCACACAATGGGAATTAGCTACCTAGAACAATGATATGTATGCATGCACATCTTTAAAGCATGCAATATCAACACTGAATATGAAAACAAATCCTATCATAAACCACCTCTATTAACACGCAACATCTAAAAGAAATTACATTCATAACTAGTAATGCTATCACCATCATACACAATCCAACAACATCATGTATTCACAATAACACCTCGAACACCACATTGTCTCATATATTCAAAGGTATGCAAACAATGTATAAAAATAACTTAATTAAATAAAATCGGGACTTTTTAAAAATAAAATAGAGCTACTGCCAATTTATCCATTTCATAAAATAAAATATTTTATTTGAGTCAAAACGTTCAAAACGGCGATTAAAATGGACTTAAGGTTTAGAATTTATAAATTTTTAAAACATCATATTTTTTCCAAAAGCTTCAGTGGTAACCGGTTACCACCAGGAGGGTAACCGGTTATCACGAGACAGAAGTGTGATTTTATTTAAAGACAACGCGGTAATCGGTTACCACTATGGGGTAACCGGTTACCGAAGCCAAAAATATTATTTTTCAGAACATCAATACAGTGGTAATCGGTTACCACATGGGGTAACCGGTTACCACGTGACCTGTAGCAAAATTTTGTATTTTGACAGCAACAATGGTTCCCAATTCCAATCAAATTTCGATCCCAAACATGTTATATCACCAAAAAAGTTCCAAAAACATGATTATAATGCAATTCTATCATGGCACAACATCACCTAATAACACTATAACATCAATTTGAGTCAATTTCACCAAAATCATACATTAGGGTCCAAAATTCTTAAACCTTAATATCCTAAATTGGGATATCTAATCTACCAAATCCATTCCTATTATTCTTAAACCGATAAAGCATAATAATCAGATAAACTCTCCTTACCTTTAGCCAAATTTCTTGAGTTCTTGAACTTTTGAGTTCCTCTTCTCCTTTGCTCCTCTTTCTTTCGTACGTTCTTTCTCTTCTCTCACTTTGACTTCCAATTTTTATTTTCTTCCCAAATCCTTATTTTTATCAAATAATACTAAAATAAATTAGTAAGCTTTACTTACTTTACCCCCTTTCTACTAACCACAACTTAAGCCCAATTCTTTTATTTTCCTTAATTTCCAACATTTATTTTAATTCCAAATAATTCGAATAATCCTCCAAAAATCCAATTTAATTAAATTAATAATTAGAAATTCTAAATTATTAACAATTGATAAATATGGGGTGTTACAGACTTGATGTCAATTTGCAACACTAGAGGTTTCTTCACTTCGATAACCATTTGTTCAAGTACTGAGCTTATCCAAATTGCTTGCACACAACGTAGGATCCTGCTATATATTCAGCTTCGCAAGATGACATTTCCACCATAGATTGCTTCTTCGAACACCATGAGATTGGGGCACCAAATACTTGAAAGAAATATCCAGTTGTGCTTCTTCGATCTTCCTTATCTCCACACCAATCATCATCTAAAAAACAATTAACTATTGCTTCATTATCTTCAGAATTTCGTCGAAATAGTATTCCACAGTTTATCGAACCCTTCAAATATCTCAAGATTCTTCTTGCAACCTTCATATGTGACACTCTTGGTTCACTCATATATTTTCTTACTAATCTGACAGCGAAACCTATATTAGGTCGAGCGTTGCATAAATACCTCAGAGATCCCACAATTTGCTTGAACAAAGTTACATCAACTTTATCTTCCTCTCCATTCTTCTCCAACTTCACATTTGGTTCGACATGTGAGGATGCAGGATTTGAATCATCCGTTATGAATTTCTCGAGCATCTCTTTAACATACTTCCTTTGATGTAGAACCATACATTGCTTCGTTATTTGAAATTCCATGCCTAAAAAATAAGACAATTTTCCCAGATTCGACATTTCAAATTCCTTCGTCATCAACTCTTTGAACTTCGACAATTTCTTTAAGTTATTTCCAGTTACTAGCAAGTCATCAACATATAAGCAGATAATTGTTATATCTTGTGCTACAACCTGAACATAGACACCGTACTCTGATTTGTATTTGACAAATCCTAATTCGACTAAGTATGAGTCGATCTTCTTTTTCCATGCCCTAGGTGCGTACTTGAGACCATAGAGCGCTTTGTGCAACTTATATACTTTATTTACTTTCTTCTGAATCACAAACCCTGGAGGTTGTGTAACATAGACCTCTTCATCTAAAAGACCATTCAGAAATGTGGAATTCACATCTAAATGAAATATTGACCAGCCTTGGTTGCATGCCAATGCTACTACTAGTTGAATAGTTTCCAATCTTGCTACTGGAACAAATACTTCAGAGTAGTCAAGTCCTTCTCTTTGAAGAAACCCTCGAGCTAGAAATCTTGCTTTATGTCTTGCTATCGAACCATTAGCATTGTGTTTCAACTTGAACACCCATTTCACTTTGATAGCTTTTGTATGTGCTGGTAATTCGACTAAATTCCATGTGTTGTTTCTTTCAATTTCCTGTAACTCTTCAACCATAGCTAACTTCCACTGTTTAGTCTTCAGAGCTTCGCTATAGTTAATTGGTTCAGCACCTGCAAGTAAAGCAAAATAAACTAATTCTCCATCTGGTGTAACTTCATCATCACAGTCACTTCATAATCTTGAAGTCAAGTTGGGGGAACTCTATTTCTTTGAGGTCTATGACTTGTGTTAACCACACCCTATTCGACTTCGACATTGTCTGGAATATCAACATTTACTTCATCTTCGATTTCGATTGGATTCTCAGTAATTCCTTCGACTTCGACCTCATCAATTTCTTCGTTGAAATAAGAGATCATCAGTGGCTTGTTAATTTGAATTACTAGAATTCCAATCCTAGACAAAATTTTCATGAATTACAATGTCTCTACTCAACACAATTTTCTCATTAATTGGATTGAATAACCTGTAAGCACCAGTTTTATGATATCCTACCAGAATCATAGGTTCACTCTTGTCATCGAGATTCCTTCTTCTTGCATCAAGAAAATGCTTATAACACATAGAGCCAAACACCTTCAAGTGACTTACTGATGGTTGTTTGCCACTGCATACTTATTTAGGAACCTTGTTCTTCAATATCTTGGTAGGGCATCTGTTCAAAACATAAACTGCAGTCGAAACAACTTCTCCCCATGAAGACTTTGGCAAATTCTTCTACTTTAGCATGTATCTTGCCATATCTAATATGGTTCTGTTTCTTCTTTCAGCAATTCCATTATGTTGAGGCATATAAGGAGCAGTTACCTCATGATATCCACCATGTGCTGCACAAAAATATTCAAACATCTTGGAAGTGTAATCGCCACCTCTATCTGTTCGCAGTACTTTGATCTTCTTCTCACTCTGGTTTTCAACAAGTATCTTGAATCTCTTAAAGATTTCAAATACTTCATCCTTTCGTTTGATCACATAGATCCACAACTTTCGACTGAACTCATCGGCAAACAAAACAAAATATCTATTTCCACCAATGGTATATTCTTCGAATATACCACATACATCTGAATGTACCACTTCGAGAATGCACGATGATCTCATTGGCATCGTCGAAACAAAAGAATTTCTAGATTTCTTTCCAACTAAACAACCCTCACAAAGTTTTTCAAGCATCTCAAGACTTGGAATTCCACTAACCATATCTTGAGTAATCAGTTGATTGAGTGATCGAAAATTCAAATGTCCAAACCTCAAATGCCACAACCAACTATCCTTGTGGTCAACAAGAGTTTTCAAACATTGAACTTCTGTCGAACTGATCATAGTCTTAAATGTCCTATTCTTCGACAACAGAGATTTTAAGACCAAATTGTTCTTGGTGTCGAACAATTTCAAAGCTCCATCCTTTATAACAACCGAGAAACCTTTTTCGACCAGTTGTCCAACACTTAGAAAGTTTCACTTCATTCCAGGTACATAAAGCACATCTTTAATCATAACTTTCCCTCCATTTTTAATTTGAAAAACTATGTTGCCAATACCTTCTGCTTGCAACGAACTATTATCAACAATTTTTACCTTGCTCTTCTTCGACTCGTCGTAGTCTGCCAACCACTTCTTTCGACCAATCATGTTATTCGAGTAGCCTGAGTTGAGGAACCAAATCTTGGAATTGACATGGGTATCTACAAATGCATCCATAATCACCATACCACCTTCAAAATCATCTGAATCTTGATGTGCAAGGTACGCTCCTTCATCCTTGCCTTCTGTAGATCCATTTTCTTTTTTGTACCAACAATTTTTGGCTACATGGCCCCATTTTTCACAATTATAGCAATGTACACATTTTTTATCTTCTTTTTCCTTTCGATAGTTTCCTCCTCCCCTTTTCGAGGGTTCAAAATATCTATCTTTGACCTTATTTTTGTGGAGATTCGATCAAGGCTTCTTGCCTCGAGTCTTGTCGAACTTGCCTTTGAATTTGTTGGAACCACCATCCTTTTTCCATGACCGAGCTTGCAGAGCCTGTATCGAGTCTTGAACTCCCTTCATTTTGATAATCCTCATCTCATGCGCCTCCAACGAATCAACCAAATCTTCCACTTTTGTGATTTCAAGTTTTCTGGATTCTTGAATAGCTACGATAACGTGATCAAAGTGAGAGATCAACATTCTCATTACCTTCTCAACTATCATCTTATCAGTTATGGTTTCACCATAATCCTTCATGAGATAGACAAGTTTCTGAACCTTCGACACATATTCTGCAACTTTTTCATCTTCTCCCATCGACAATAATTCATACCGTCGATGCAAGGTTTGTAACTTGAGAACCTTGACTTTGGCACCTCCTTCGTAATACTTCACCAGAATATCCCATGTCTCCTTCGCCGTTTCAGCATGAGAGATTCTGTCGAAATTAGTAGTATCAACAGTCGTTTGAATGCAGTAAGCAGCCTTACAATCTTTCTTGTTGACTTTGTTGTGGGATTTTTTCTGTACCTCGCTTGTATTTGCATCCAGCACGGGAACACTGTCGGTAACCACCTCTAGGGTTTCATGGAAGCCAAACAAGGATTGCATCTATTTTTTCCATCGTATACAATTTTTTCCATCAAGCATTGGAAGAGAATTCAAAATGCTCATATCACTAGCCATCTTTGCATCAGTTGATTCACTTGCCCTAGAAATACGATCTCTAACATGAAATTCTTGAAAAATCGATCAAGAACAATAATTGAAAGCTCCGATACCAATTTATTGGTGCGTGATAACCCGAAAATGTATCGATTATTTGGATCAATTTATATGAATTTTATCTGTATTTTAATTAATTAAATTACTCTTTATTCCTATTATGCTGGTACTTTCTATGTTTTCAGGTTTTTACCAATTATAAGGCATGTGTGAAGAAAGTCCAAAAAAGTCAGATAAATCGTACTTAAAATCCACGAAAAAGACAAAGTATGCAAGTATGTGGTGTAAAGAAAAATGGGGGTGTAAAAGAAGTAAGGCTGAAAAAAAGAAATGAAAAACAAGGCCCACCCATTTCCACACGCCTCCCACCTGGCCCAAAGGTGTATCGACCGTTACACGCTGCCAAGCAAGCCCTAACGGCAGCGGCGATTTTGGAGGCGAGGCTTCCTCCCCAAGGAAGCCTGTGACGACCGTCACACAAACCCTAACAGTCCGTAGCGATCGCTATGGAGGAGAATTCGGTGGCGAGAAAATCTCAATAGCCAAGCAAATCCTAACTATATAAATAGGCCATTCATTCTCCGGTTTCAACACGCTTTTTCTTCTACATTCTTTACTGTTACTCTGCCAAAATTATTTTTCAGTTTAGTTTTATTTTACCGATGTCGGTTTATTTAGTCTAGTGTCTGCTTTCTTTTCTCGTAGCAATTTCCACATCGGGGATTGCTGCGAACCTTTGCTGATTCTAACCTTACATTAGAATTGGGCCTTTTAATTTCCTTCGTCGCATTTAATTTTCGGAGCAACGAAGGGAAGATCTCACCGACCTGTGGGAGACACGTGAAGTTTACCAAATATTCTGACTTTTTATTTTCAGGTTTACTTTAACTATTTAATTTAATTGTTGGTTTATTTTAATTGTTTATTTATTTATTGGCTTATTTGAATTGTTTATTTATTTCATGCCTAAATTATCTGAATTGCACGTGTTATTCGAACTATCTGATATTGTTTATTACCGTTGCACTATAACTGAATCGTATAACATGCTAGTCTAAGTTTAGTTATCGGTATGTAAGGTCATATAGCCGATGGGGTTTAGCAACGCCATTCGATCTATTCCATTTTAAAAAGATTAATTTTTTGGTTTTAATTACTAGTTCTTAATGCAAACTATTTTGTTACGAGAGTAAAATACAGATTAGAAGTTAGGATCAATAAAACGAGAGTTTGAGATAATAAATGGATATTAGTAATTGTGCATCAACTTAAAATACAACGAGAGCGCTTTTAAGTTGATTAAGTTTTATTTATTTTCAAAAACTATTTTTAAACTCTAATTGAAACAGCGAGAGCACTCACTTAGGTTTGATTATAGGATCTGAATCAATAAACACGAGAGTGTGAGAAGAGGGTTTTCAAATAAATATTTCCTACTGAAACTGTTTTGATAATACGAGTTTAAGTCGATGAGTTGCTAAATCCTCGAAGTCCGACCATTATATACCGATACTTTCCCCTATGAATCTAAACGAGATTATAATCAGTTAGGTTCTCTAAACCCAAATCATTTACATTATTAGCCTTAGATTTACGTAGTAACCATAGATAACGACCGATCGATATTTAGTCCCTTGGGATTCGATAATCTTTAAAGCTACACGCGATAGGACTGTGTACTTGCAGTCTAGATTCTTTATGACACATAAAGTCGCGATCAGTGCGTGAGACATTTTTAGTGAGGAGAGAAAGAGAGAATAATAAAGAAAATAAAAATTTGTATTATTGAATTGTGCAAATAATAATACAAACTAGGACTATTTATATACAATCCCAATTAAACTTGAATTTACACAATTTAAATCATATTTAAATATTAAATCTAATCTAATCTAATCTAATATTTTAACAAATCTAACTTAATATATTTCAACACAGTCTTTCTTAAACTCTTTCTTGTCTTCTTCTCAACTGTTATTCCCAATAAATTGAAATCTAATAGGGAATTCAAGTGATTGTAACAGATAATTTGAATTAAGAAGGGATGTTGAGTTTAATCCAAACTATGTTAATAGAAGTTAGTTATGTTAATAGAAGTTAATTGGAGGTAGTTTCTTTGATTTTTTAGTTTTTTAAGATGCAATTACTTGATAAACAAGTCATAAATAACTCATACATAGTTCAATGTAATAATCATCTTTCACTCTCACATATTATTCTCAAACTCGCTCTTCTCAACTGTCCCCAAAAACGAAATCATGTACAAAACAACACACAAATCTTTTTAAATACATTTTTGCATCGTTGCCACTCTTTTTAAATGTGTAGCATCAGACAATCATACAACCAGAAAATATACCAACAATTTACATTCCCGGATCGAGCAAAAAATTTAATACTAGTTTTGTTGAGAAAAACCGACATATTTAAAGCAAATAACACAATTAAGACAAAAGATTAAAGTTATAATGTGAAAACTACAAATATGACAAAAACCACAACTATTATCCAATAAGAAATAGAGAATAACATTATGACAAAATAACTACCATACGTAGACTTTTCTTTTATACACCTCATAATCTCCATTACACAAATAAATATTCATTTCATTTCTTTTTATAAAAGAAATTTGACTATTTAAATTTATTAAATAATTAAATATAATAATTAATATATTTAATTAATATATTGATGAAATACATCATATATTCAATAAATAATTAAAATTAAAATTTGTTTATAATAAAAATAGAATACTTAATTAGATTTTACAACACTATAACAAAAACATAAAGATGAGAAAAAGTCAAATACATGAAGTTAGGTAGCATTGTCAATTTCACTTCTAATTAGTGAGTAGTAGCATAATATCACGTGTGGATTAATTTAGTGTAACCGACAATACTTGTCCTAGTTGACGGCCAAAAGATTGGGGGGAGAATTGAATGGTCGTTGTCTTTGAGTCGTGTACTGCCTAACTTTGATGGCTGCATAAATATCATCACACTGGTTTCTTTTCTAGACCAATGTATATGGGAGTCACCTGAAATATAACATCAAGGGGACAAATGGATGATAAATAAGCTACTTAACTTTGCGTGACTCAATTGTATTATCATACTGTATTTGAGTACTCCATAGTATATAATGTCCACACTTTCTTTAGGAGTTGGAATCATGCACTGTTTCACCACTTTTGGGAACTAAAATGAGGCTTAAATTCAAGGGCTTTGCTTCAATTGGGCTGCTTTCGGCCCTAATAATAAAAAAAGGACTAATTTATTTCACTACACATTAACCTACTATGCATTAAAAATCAATAGCATAAATTTCTTAAATTGTTATTTCATCACAAATTATTTACACAATAAAATAATATTTAAGTAATCAACTAATATTTACTTTTTCCATTCTCCTTCACGTGACATTCATCTATTTATTAAAATCCATCTATGTATTAAAAATCAATGGTGTTGGTTTTATGGATTAGCAGCAATTTTGATAAAATATTCTACTCAGAAAATGTCATGAAGTTTACAGAAGTAACAAATGTCACAACAGATTTCTTGACATGTGAAACTGACAAAAGTGCAGAATTTTTAGGAAGTCTGTCTGTTTGTTATTTGTATGCTTCGACTAAGGAAGCTTGAGAACGCCTTCAACCAATATATTTGGAGAGTTAATGTCCTGCTTTCATGGAGAAAAGACAGGAGGCGCTGAAGAATTGTGAGTAAAGCAACTCTAGTTGTTGTTACTCTATTTAAAGGTTGTAAACCTTGTTTTGCAGTTTGACCGTTCTAGATTTAGAAGTCTAGATTTTAATTGTTGATTTTTTTATTATTTTGGTTGTTAATTGTTCATTGTGAGTCTCTCTCGTATTTCTACTTGAGTAAGACATTTTCTTTGAGTTGTAAGTTGTCAATCACCATAAGCTTTGAAGCGAGTGTGATTGTGTGTCTTTGAAGAGTGCCTTCAGATTTGATTTTGTTAAGTGTCACAGTGTGCGACTTAGGAAGTGAGCAGAAGTTCTCATATCTAAGTGTGATATCTTAGGTAGAAGGGTCATTGGGTAGTTTGATTAAGTGAGGAGTGTAAACATGGAAGATTTACTTCGAATTAATACTGCTGATAGTGAACTTCATCCTTGGCTTGGAAGTCCCTAGACGTAGGTTGATTAGAATCGAACTGGATTAACAATTATCTGTGTTTTTATTATTTTTTACACTCTTTAAAGTTCTGTTTAGCTGTGTTCATAATAGATATTAATATCGTGACATTACATTCGATATCTCTTATCTGATACCAGAATTAAAAATATCATAAATTTTCTGAATAATCCTTTCACCACAAATTAATTATGCTAAAAATAATATTTAAATATTTAAATAATCAAATAATCTTTACTTTTCCATCTCAGTTCCCATTATAACATGACAAGTGACATTTATTTTTGAAACTTTCATCAATTAAATATCACACACATTCATTTAATTTTTCCTCACACTTTCTCATTTTCATTTTAATTTTTTCTCTATTTATTTATTATCATTAAAAGTAATAATAATATATTTTTTAGTTTTAATAAAATTAAAATTTTATTTATCTTACGAGTTACTATCAACGTACTCTTCGTCCCATATTATTTGACGCAATTGACTATTTCACACAGATTAAAAAACTCTAATAAATGAAAGAGAGAATAATGATTTTAACAAATTATCATGATTAATCATTAGTGTATTGAAATTAGCATTAATATCAAGTGGAAAAACTATAAATTAAAGATATTTATTAGAGAGCATAATTGGAAAATTAAATATAAAATTGTATTGGTAATCTAAAGTCACAAGTATTTTGAGACAATTTTTTTTCTTAAATGCGACATTTATTTTGAAAAAGAGGGAGTAATATCTATTTTATTTTAATCAATTAGTGTCTTAATTTAAAAAACAAAATTCTTATTTTTAAATATTTATTTTTTCTTTCTCTATCTCACGATTCCTTTTTTAAAAATAAAAAATTAATATTTAAAAATAATTTTTTTTCTTACAAATTAAGACAACGATTAATTAAAATAAAAATAAATATTATATAGATAGTAACCATGATTAAAATAAAATAGATATTATGTTGCTAGTAAATTAAATTTATATAATTATTTTTTTATAATAAAAAAAATTATTTTAAATTTTGCGTTTGTATCTAAACACATTTTATATCACATCAAATCTTTTTTTATCTACGAGTCATTATCAACACAATGTCTATTTTTATGTTAACAATTTATCTTTATTTAAAAGAAAAGATATTTATTTCAAAATATACTTTTAATTTGTCTTTCTTTTTCTTGTGAGTCTTTTTTTCCTTCTTTTTACATGATTATTTAATAAATTGAGTTTATATAATTATTTTTAATTTTACAATTAAGTAACTCAATTCAAATTTACATCTATATATAAATATATTTTATATTATATCAAATAAAATTTTTATTTCATGTATTACTATCAACATAATTTATATTTTATTTAAAAGATAAAATATGTATTTTCAAATATTAAATATTTCTTTTTCTTAATCCCATAGGACTATTTTTTGCTTTGTATTTTAATACAATTGAATTTATATAATTTTTGTTTAAATTTAAATATATATTTAAATAAATTTTATATCGTATCAAATAAATTCATCCGTGCTGCCACACGATTTATGTCGTTAGTAATGCAATGAAAAGTAAAAGGAGATTTTTAATACACCAAAGTTTTTTTAAAGTTCATAAAAACTCAATTTTTGTCCATTCTTAAAAGGAAGTTTTGATACACATTATGTAAGCTTTCGAACACCTTATATGTTATCAATAATAATTAAAATTTAAAATTTCTTTAATTATTCAGATTTTTAAATCTGATATTTACTTATTTTATAGTTAAAAGTTAATAGTTAAATTAGTGGAGAATCAGTAGGAGATTTGTGATACTAATCCACTCTAAATTAGGTTTATCAAACATGTATATATTCACAGCTGTAAACTAATAGAAATCATCAATTTCATTCACCTTTTTGCCTCTCTATATGGTATCAGTTGGAAACAATTCAACCCTATCCTTCTAATTCAGAATATTGTTTCTTATTCTTGATGTCAACCTCGCCTCCCATGGCCACCGGAAGTTCCCACTACATCACCAACCTCTATGCACCATCCAAACCCTTTGCGTGCTTCACTCTTAGCAGTGTCACCAAGCTTCCTCCCACCAATTATCTTAATTGTCAACTCTAAGTTGAAGCTTTTTTTGATGGATTTGATCTCCTAAAATATCCAAATGGATCTTTCCCCGTGCCATCGACAACGATCTCTACCACTGCGACATCTTCAATGACAAAAAAATCCTTCTTATCAAACATGGCGTCGACAGGATCGCCTAATCTATGGTGTCATCCTCTCCATTCTCTCCAATAAAGTGGCCTTTCTGGTGTCTCAGACAAAGACTTCGCATAATCTTTGGACTCTCCTCAAGAACACATATGCCAATGCCTTTCGCAGCCATCTCAAGCAACTTAAAAAGCGTCTTCAAATGACTTCCAAAGGTACCCAATCCATCATAACGTATATGCACTCTCTGAAGCAAACATCAGAGCTTGTTGCTTCACTCGGATCTCCTGTTTCGGTTGAAGACATGATTGACCATGTTTTTCAGTGTTATACCCCAAAATTTTCCCTCCTATTTTTGAAGTCAATGCACATATCCATACTCAAGGATTCCTCAAGGGTTGACCAGACAAACCATCTCCTAAGTAGTCAACCCATAATTAGGGTTTTGTTTCTCTCAAGTAAAAATTGACTTCTATTGCCTCAAGTGAGCACCATGCCTCCTCATATGTTTCAAAGTACCACCATGTCAAGTTTCAAGCCTCATAACCTAAGTTTGCTCAAACAGCTGCTTAGATGGTTGAAAATTAGTTGGATTGGACAAAAACTCAACTATGGTCAACATATAGTCAAACTTCATTATTTTTTGTCAACATTAAAATTTTGAGGGCACATTCATCATTTGATAAGGGTTGACCATGATTCATCAAGAAAATGCAAAGAATGATCAAAAGTCAAAAGTTTCTAAATTAGGGTTTCTTTAGGGAAAGGCAATAGAACTTTGACCAAGCATAACTCTCACATACTTCATCAGAAATTTTTCCACCAAAGCTCATTTTAAAGGGAATTAAATTCTCTACAACTTTATCTTTCACAAGCTTTTCCCAAAAATGCTTCATTTGAAAGATATGGGTCAAGACATTATAGGTCCTTCTAAAAGTCAACAAAAAATCATCTTTTTCCAAAGAGGTGTGCATGAACATGGAAGCTTCAATGAAGATTAAACCAAAAGGATCTCTTATATGACATCTTGAGCTTTCTAAAAAGTCCAATAACACTTCCAAATGACAAAAATTGAGCAAGTTATGGCTTGAGCAAAAATGAAAATTTTGAAGAGATGCGCAAAATGTCAATTGAGCAATTTTGACTTTTTGAGTTAATGGGCCTAATTTTTTAGGTGTGAACATGAATATAACATGTTAGAGTACCTCTAAGCCCATTGGTGCATGGCGATGATTTTTATTTCATTTATTTTTGATTTTTTATTCAATGAAAATCAAAATAAATCAAATAAAATATGGAAATAATTACATGAGGCGCATGAGATTTGTTTTCAATCAGAAAATCAGTCTAAAATAAAGCTTGAGGATAAAGTAAATCACTAGAGCTTGATTGGCACAAGATTGGCCAAGAATAGAAATATTTCATGCATGATTTTCAATCAAATACACTCACATCAATGTAAGATATTTTCTACACATTTGTTGACCTAAATTCTTCCTCTATAAGTACACAACGCCTTCAGATGCCAAGGGGACGAAATCCTTGCCTCAAGAACCCTAACCAAAACTCCAAAAAACTTGAGAAAAAAGCAACTTCAGATTCAACATTGCAGTCCAATTCAAGGAGTTTTGAGGATCAATCGAGCATCACAGAGGTCCCAGGAACATTTTCCAATCATGACACAAGCCTGAAGCAAGCCAAATCGACCAAACAGAATCACGGTTTGCACAACTTTTTTCAAAATTGATTTCCATGATTCATACATGTTTAACATAATTCGATTACATATTTGTGTTCATGATGATGTTTGCAAGCTATATGGGTCGTATAATCTGAGTTTTAGTGCAAGTACAAAGATTCACCATTGCTAGGGTTCATAGCTTCAAATTAGGGTTTTTTGAAATAGCCAAATTTGGACAAAACGATGGGTACCATCGTGCTCAGAGCATCAATTGCAATCGAACCATGGCCTCACCTTTGATTTATATTGCATATATTTGATTTTGAAAATGTGCAGGTGCTATAGTGACGGACACGACCTTAGGTAAAGCCTTTACCCACGAATTGACCGTCGATAAAAGTCTCAGGAAGATTCAAACGGGGACGAAGACCCCTTGGCGCGTTTTTGAATTTGAAATATTTTAAATTTTTGTTTTCATATTTAATTAATTTGTTTCATTATACTAATAGCTAAGACATCCATCTCAATTAGCAAGGGAAGCGCGCATGTGACTTAGAGATCCTGGGTTCGATCCCCAGGGACTACCTCTATTTTTTTGACAATTTTCCTTACTAACCTATTTCTTCTTATTTTTCTATTTTTAATTTATTTTCTAATTTAATTTCTTTTAAATATAATTTTAAATACAACAAATTATCATTAAAATATTTTCTTTTCTAGATTTAGGTCATAAAAATACTAACTTAATTTTTTACACCAAAATATTTATTTTTCCCTTTTATTTTAATTAAATCTTTAATTAACCATAAATTAGCTTTTAATTATTTTCTTAAATAAAATCAATCCAAAAAATACAAAAAATATTTTTTTTTCTAGTAATTAGGTTTTTTTTTTAATCTTAAACTTTTTATTGATTTTTAAAACATTCTTTTACTAACACAAAAATCTTTTTTTCCTAACATTATGTTCTCTTCTTCCGATTTAATCCTTGTCTTGATATCATTTTCTGATTATTATAATTGCTTCCAAGTTGTAATAGCTAGGGTTAATTTCTCGTATATTTTTATTATTATGTATCTGCTCACATGATGTAATAGCCTAATTAGGGTTTACTTTCCGTATTTACTTTCCACACCTCCAATTATGTATATGTCCCAAAGCCTTGTAATAGCGTAGGGTTTACTTTTCCGTTTTTACTTTCCGCACTCTATAACTGTATATAACTACTTAGATGTATGGCTAATAGGAATGTATGACAAGACTAGTCAATCAATCTTCGAATATTTTAATCTCCAAGATAAAATATCCGAATTGAACACATTTTTCACACTTGCACCCCCTAGGGTATCCTCTCTTGTTGCCTTCGGATAAAAATGGTCACATCCCTCGAACGTAGGGGTACCATTAGCAAAAGTCCCTCGATTCAAAAATCATCACAAAGATCATAGTCCCTCGATAACCCTCGATGTTGCCTACGAATATATGATGTCGTCCCTCGGTTGTCGCCTACAAATAAGTGATGATCGTCCCTACAAATTTGCTAAGGTATCCTTACAATGTTGCCTTCAATGAACATACGATGACCCTACGTCTGTCCCTTCATATCCAACAGATAGAGTTACTTACCAACCAATGGTATGGATAGATCTGTCCTAAAGGAGAAGGAAAATAACAAGAACGACCTTCTGAGTATGTAATAAGACTTTTAATTGCTTGCTCCAATCAATAAAAATACTTTTCACACCTCGCACTTTTTTCAAAATTACTTTCAAACAAACACTTTGTATACATTCATACGAGAATCATTACAAAGTTAAAAACTTTCAAAATATTTTTAAACACTTCGTATACATTCTTGAGGACTGATACAAGAATAATTACGATGTCAAAGTCAAAATATTTCCAAACAAATCACAAATACACAAAGCGAGTTTTCAAAAAAGTGAGCTAAAGCAATTAAGAGCCCGTAGATAACTATGGATGGAAATGGTGCGAATACCTTCCCTTTCATAATTACCTCCCATCGTACTCAAAATTTATGAAAGGTCTTTCCTGTTCTATTCACCTTTCCTTTATTGAATAAAAGAAAAGTCGGTGGCAAATCTTGATATCCGCAACATTTGCGATAAAACAAAAAACAAACAAGTCAGTTTTTCCACCATGTTACACACGGTCTCGACAACGACTATAGAGCAATCATTGATGGAATAAATTCAAGACATACCCCAATTAACTTTAATGATCTCCTCGAGAAACTTCTTATCTAGGAAATCTTTATTGTTGCTTCTCAGAGATAAACTCATGTCCGGTTAGAGCCTTGAATTCCCAAGCTCGACCCAACTACAACAACAAGTCTCGATCTGGTCAATCCCTTACACCGTTTAATCAACACACCAACAATCGTAAACCATTTCTCGGGCGTTGTCAGTTGTGAAATGTCAAAGAACATGTTCTATCTCAATGCCAACTCTTTAAGCAATAACATCCCGGTATCGTGCCACCGTCTCAAAACTTTAGGGCTCACACTGGACTGGCTCAGGCCAACATTGCAGTTGTTGGTTCATCTCATACTGATTTCTTGGTTGATAATGGAAGAACATATCACGTAAAAAATGATCTTGGAAATAAGGCACTTCATCATTCGTACACTGGTTTTGACTCGCTATTCACGGGTAATGGTTCAGGTTTAAATATATCTCATTCTGGAACACTCTTACTTCATGATTTATCCTTGTCTAATGTTATGTGTGTTCCTTCCATGAAACATCAAATTATTTTTGTCTCTAAAATTACTAAACAAACTGAATATGCTGTTGTTTTCCTGCCAAACTCTTTTTACGTAAACAACTTTCAGATAGGCCAAACAACCCATAAGGCTCATGTGTGGATGGACTTTATCTCTAGATCACCTCCCCCACCATCACTCCATACTGTCTGCGCAAAATCCTCTGCATCATGGCACCATTGGCTTGAGCACCCTTCATCCTTTATCTTCAAATTTATTCAACAACATTTTGCTTTGGGTTCAAATAAATTCCCGCAGTCCGATTGTAATTCATGTCAAACTAGTAAGAGTCACAAACTTCTTTTTCATGAATCCACTCTTAAATCTTATACATTAGAAACAATTTTTTCCACATGTATAGACTTCCCCTGTTTTATCTATTGATGGTCTTCTTTACTGTTGTATCCCAAAAATTCCCCTATTCATTTCAACCTCATTTGGTTTATAGTTCCATCGTTATGAGCATGCATGCATATCATTGATTTCATGGTTATGAGATCAAGGTATTTCTCCCAAGCCTTGTTAGGTTTTGGCAAATGGTTATCTCACCAATGGATGCACTCAAAGGATTTTGTCAGTGAATTGTCCAATCATTTAAGCCCCAAGCTTGCATATGTTCCAAGGTATCCCGAGTTACAGTCGAAACCGGGCGTTTCATCCAGTTCAGACTATCTTGACCAGAAATCAGGATTTCCCGAAGGTTGGGTGGGGTTGGATATTTACGCATTAGAACCATTTCAGTATTTTTTTTCATTTTATATGTTTGGACCAAAGACCGATTCATCAAGGAAGAGCTTCAGATGATTTATTTTCCTTGAAGCGGAACTCAGTTTTATATGCTTTTCGGATGCTCAGAAACTCATAACTCTCACCTCGTTTGGAATTTTTGGCTGATTTTTGACTGGCAAGTTTATCTCGATATTATCTCCAACTTTCGTTCTCGGGCTGAAGGCAAATTGTGCGAAGAACATCTCTAGAAAATTAATCTTTGGGAAGCAGTAAACTTAATTTTTTAGCTGAACCGTGTTTACGAAGATATTAAAAAATTCATAACTTTTTTACTGGAACGTCGAATTTGAGTGGCTCAGATGCCCAAAATTCTATCTCGACATCCTCTTCGAATTTCGTGTTCGGTCTGAGAGCTAATTCGTTAAGGAAAATGCCCCGAATTTTAATCATTGGAGAAATATTTGAGATTCTATCTCGACATCCTCTTCGAATTTCGTGTTCGGTCTGAGAGCTAATTCGTTAAGGAAAATGCCCCGAATTTTAATCATTGGAGAAATATTTGAGCTTAACCGAATATGAGTTTCTCTAATACGCGACATAAAAAATTCATATCTCCCTCGAATTTTATCGTATCACACCAACTCTAGAGCCAAAGTTTCACAAATTTCGCTAACTTCGACTTTGATTCACAACTCGAGTTCAAAATTTGATTAGAGGATTTTCATAACTCCTTCCCCGTTTGTCCGATTTAGCTGAAATTTTAACCTCGGGCCACAAACGTCGTTCCAGACATTTTTGTGTTGAGTCTGATTCCGAATTTTGCACGGTTCAAGATGACCTGGTCAGTCAGACATTTTTGACTCAGATAAACCCGAATTGGGCCAAATTTGAACCCAATTTCACATCCAAGGCCCATTTCCACTCATTATATAAACTCAAATATGATTTGTTTTCTCTAATAACTCACCAATTCTCACAAACACCAAATTTCTCTCTCTCTCTCTCTCTCTCTCTCTTATACACACACACACACGTATTCTCGCAATGATAAAAAGTGTAATTGTCTCAAAAAACTCAAGAACACAACAACAACTTCATCCAAGTTCATCAACTTCGACTTGAATCTTTTTCATTTTCTTCCTCCTCGGTTCGCCTTGGAGTGTCAGATTCTGACCAGACACCCTGAGGGCCACGGTGTTGCTGCTGCAACCACCGCACCGCCGTCGATTTTGCCAGAAAATTCCGCCCGACGCTGAGATTTGCGCAGAACTCCCTCCCTCTACTTTCGTGTGTTTTTCTCATCCGATTTCTAATCCGAAAGTTGGGATCTCTTCATCTTAACCTCATCTTTGCTTTTATAGTGAGTTTTTCTTGAATTAAGCTCTTGTTTGAATAAGTGATTTTCATAATTAAGCATTTTGTTCTTGATTTTGTTGTGAATTGAGAATTTAATTGGTGAATTGGACATTAATTGTTGATAATTGGATTGATTTATGGTTATGTTGTCAAAATTTTGAATTTGTTAGTGAAATAAGTGCTTATGTGATTAAGTGATTTTCATAAAAGTGCTTATGTGAAAATTAAAGTATTGTAGATTTTGGATAATTGATTGCAAATTTAGATTAACATGTGTAATCAATTTACATTGATTCTTGAATGCTTAAATTCACATGTTAATTTCCATATTATCCTATATTCTGTATGATCTGTATTTCGTGCAGGTACCGTGTTTGTGATGCGGATATGTACGACACATTCCGTACCCCCTTGTGTCTGTGTTATGTCTCGATTGTTAGCTCGTGCAGGTGTTCTGTTGATATTCAGATGTGTGCAACACATTCTGATCTTACTTATTGATGCTTTGACGCATATTTTGATTGGATTTTCTTTGTTGATGCTAGCTGCTTGCGAAGTCTTTGGGTTTCTTTGGTGATGTTTAGTATTTACGGTTTGTTATCTGTTTGGTATACACCTCTTAGCTATTTATTTTTCACATTTTACTACTTTCTAGAGATCATCACAAGTACGGAAAATAAGAGCGTGCACTCGGAGTTGTTGTTTAAAGTCCTTTAGCAGGCACACCGCACTTGTTTGATAATTGTGTTTGTGTTTGCAAAAGACTCCAAAAGGGAGCAACTAATTGTGCTTGTTTAAAAGACCCCAATTGCATTATGTCAAGACCTCTAAAAGAGGAATTCCCATTCCCCATTTGTTTGTGTGCTTGTTATCGAGTCAATGAATGGAAAAGGGATTTGTAATCGATCCCCTACGCTTTCAAGTACAAGTCGTTCGTTGGCTCGCGTCCTACGTTGATGCCCGAAACCGTGCTTAATCATATTGTCATTGAGTAAATAAGCAGAAAAGGGATTAGCAATCAATCCCCTGCACTTTTTCATTCATACTCACGATGTTCATATCACATTTGTCCAAACATTGATGTTATTCAGTCTTGTCTCGATTTTATGGTGCTCGAGCAAATCAAGGTTGAGGAGAGTATCACACTCACATCTTATTGTTTTACGAGCTTGCACCCGATGTTTATTTTGGTTTATTTTTTTATTGGTGTGGCCGTATATGTGTGCGTGCATTCCCTTAAGATTTTCTCTGCTCCCTGTAACACGGTGAGAGAACTGACTTTGTTTGTTTTGCGTTTGATCGCAAATGTTGCGGATAGCAAGAATCGCCACCGACTTTTCTTTTATCCAATCAAGGGAAGGCGAAAAGAACAGGAAAAGACCGTAGTTCTCTACGAGCTCTTAATTGCTTTAGCTCACTTTAAACTTCTTTTTTTGTGTGTGTGTTTGAAAAGATTTTTGAAAAGGCATTTCGCTTTGACTTTGTAATGATTCACACTGGAATGTATACGAAGTGTTTGGAAATGTTTTGTTTTAGAAAAGGACTTTGTAATGATTCACGCTGGAATGTATACAAAGTGTTTTGAAAAAAAGTGTGAGGTGTAAAAAGAATGTCTTAATTGAGCAAGCAAAAGAGACTTATTACCTACTCAAAACGGTCGTTTCCGTGTTATTTTGCTTTTCTTTAGAACAACGCTATCCATACCATTAGTTGGTAGGTAACCCTATTCGTTGGATGTAAAGGGACATTCGAAGGGACATCGGATGGTCATAGAAGGCAACTTGTAGGAGTATCCTAGCACATTCGTAGGGACGATCATCACTTTTCGTAGGCAACAACCGAGGGACTAGATCATGTGTTCGTTTAGGCAACATCGAGGGAGTATGATCTTGTAAGTCGAAGGGATTATGATGATATTTCGTAGACAACCGTGCTAAGATACCCCACGTTCGAGGGACTTGACCATTTATAAGGCAACGAGAGAGAATACCCTAGGGGGTGCATGTGTGAGAAGAGTGTATTGTTTTCAGATATTTTATCTTGTATTAGTTGTCTAGATTGATTTTATCTTTCCATACACGCCTAATTACTAGCAGTTTAATAGGTGCAGAAAGTAAATTGCAGAAATATAAAGGGTCCTACGCTATTACATGGCTTTGGGGCAGATACATAATAGGAGGTGCGGAAAGTAAAATCCTATGCTATTATATGATAAAAAATTTGCAGCCTATATATCCTTTCTAGAATTTAAAATGCAAGAAAAAATAAATAGCAGAAAAGAAAACTAGTCCTAATATTTTTGGTGTTTTTGAAATTAGAGTTTATGTGAAAAAGCAAACTAGATCTAGTTGATTTTAATTAATTAATTAATTAAAAAGAATTATTGGTGAGTACTTACCTAAATTAATTAATTAAATTAGATGAAAGAAAATATTAGTGAAAGTTATCTAATTAATCCTAAATTAATTAACCTAATTACTAATTAAATTAATTAATTATTAAAAAAAGAAAATAAGCAAAATATGAAAAAGCACAAAATAAAGCAAAAGAGAGCTTCTGCCAAAAGCTATCCTAGAAGCTGGAGCTTCTGGAAGTTTCGTTGTTGGAGGCACCCAGAAGTTGGAGCTTCTGGGGTTTCTAGTGTTGGAGGCGCCCAAAAGCTAGAGCTTCTGGACACTTTGGATCTGGGGCGCCCAGAAGCTGGAGCTTCTGGGGACTTCACATCTGGGGCCATCCATTAGCTGGAGCTTCTGGAGGATTCTGCGTTGGGGAGACCCAGTAGTTGGCACTGGTGCTGGTGAGGCCCAAAAGCTGAAGCTTCTGGTGCTGGGGATGCCCAGAAGTTGGCACTTCTGGAGGCGTTCCTTTTGGAGATCTGGAAACCTGCAAAATAAATAATGAAAACAAAAGGCAAAAGGTGGGGTTTGAACCCACGACCTGATAGAGAGAATGACATAGTGCACGCAAGGTGAACCGTTGGGACGGTGATACATCCATTCATCCTTCTGAACCCATAAATAGGTAAGGGTTATAAGCTTCTAAGTCAAAAGCACCATAATGGTGCTCCGGTCATCTTCTCCAATTGGTATCAATCATCAAAAACATGTAAAATGCATCAATTTATGAAAAATAAAAGTCCAGATTGATTATATAGGACCCTACGATCACGATGGTATGGTTTGTTTGTCCTAAAACAGCCTGTATCATATAATACGAATCTTCACTAAGTTCATGCCCTAACAATGTCATCTAGTGATTTATACGTTAAAACTTGTGGAGGATGGATCAAACCTGTTCTAAAAGACTTCATGAACATATTAGCATGGTTAAATATCATGTAAACAAAATAAAATGCAAAATACGATTTCAAGAAAGTATGAAAACAGATGCTTATGAATGGAACGATTTAGCATGCTTTGGCCATGGATAATGATCCATTCTTACCCTACTATACCTCAGGAACAAGAATCAATGCTTGAAAGCACTTGAAACCGGCTGAAAGTTGGAATACGATTTGGCCAACTTTGAGAAATTTTTTGAGAATTTTTAGGGTTTGTGAGAAGCTTGGCTGCACGTGTAAGGTTTGTGTCCAGAGGTTTTTTCTTTGTCTTGTAATAGTGCTAGGTATTTATAGGAGAGTAGAATTAGGTCAAGGCATTAAGAGAAAATATTCTCCTTAAATGGAGAATATTTGATTTGAAAATTTGCACAAATTCTTTCCAATCTTGATCAATCTCTTCCTCAATCTTCTTGCACGAAATTAACAACTTGTAATGAGCTATCTTGGACCCCAAGCCATGCGAATATCCAACCCAACTTGCCTTATCTTTTATATTTGCATTTTATTTAATTAAATTTGAATTTAAGCTATTTTAATTCAAAAGTAAATAAATAAAAAAATAGAGGGCATGGCATGTAGCATAGTGGTCATGGATAATATCATGATCAAGTTTAAATCATAAAATCTTAGGCCCATTTGGAATTTTTTGGCTTTTGCTAGGTATTTTTCTTCATGCACCTCCTCAAAAACGCTCAACTTGCACAATTTTTATCTTGCTCAATTTTCAACATTTTTGGGTGTTCTTGGACTTTTTAGAAAGCTCAAGATGTATTCTAAACATCCTTTTTGGTTTCATCTTCATTGGAGTTTCCATGCTCATGGACACTTCTTTGCAAAAATATGACTTTTGTTGACTTTTCTAGAAGGACCTGTAATGTCTTGATCCATAACTTCCAAATGAAGCATTTTCTGCCCAAGCTTGTGAGACATGAAATTGTAGAGAATTGAATTCTCTTCAAAATGATATTTGGTGGAGAAATTTATGATGAAGCATGTGAAAGTTATGCTTGGTCAAAGTTCTGTTGACTTTTGTCTTGAGAAGCCCAAATTTGGAAACTTTGACTTTTGATCAGATCTTGACTTTTCTTGATGAATCATGATCAAATCTTGATCAAATGATGAAATCACTTCAAAATATTGATGTTGACCAAAAATTATGAAGTTTGACTGTATGTTGACCACAATTGACTTTTTGTCCAATGTAGTTGATTTTCAGCTATTTGAGCCATTGGATGAGCAAATTTAACTTGTAACGCTTGAAACTTGACATAGTGATCCCTTGAAGAATAGGATGAGGTGTGATGACCTCTTTAAGCACTATAAGTCCATCTTGACTTGAGAATGGAAAAACCTAGCTTGGATTGATTGCTTAGGAGAGGGTTTGTCTAGTCAACCCTTGTGAAATCCTTGAGAATTGAGAGGTGAATTGTCTTGAGAAGTAGGAGGGCAAATTTTGGGGTATAACACTCCCTAAGATAGTGCTAGAGATAGACATTAGGATAGTTATCCATGCATGCTAACATAGATTGATACTCCCTTTCATCCTCGACATAGAGCCACCTTTGTATGACAACATTAGGGATAAATGTTTTTCTTTACCTTTTGCATAGTCTTTTCTTTATCAAATTTATAAAACATATTAACAAAACTCAAATCCTTTCGCCAAGGTAAAAATTATCCACCAATGAAAACCATTTTATCTTCAGACCTTTTACTTTTAAAACCTTTTCAATAAGGGTATTTTATTTCAAATTCAAGCGAGTTTCTAAGTGTGCGAGTGGCCGAGCATGAGTCTTTTGATAAGCTGCAACGCCAATCACAAATTGCAATCCTAATCGCAAGGATGCGTAATGGTATTATTCCTAAAAAAACATCGCAACACACTATTTTTTTTAGGAGAATTACATAGTGCTTTGATCCCTAATTGCACTAATGGGGTACGTAGGTACTAAAATTTCGCAACCACGACAAGCACAATAAAAAAACATTTCTTTTTGTACATAATACTTTGCATTCATTCATTTTACCTTAGTTGTTAGCTATAGATAGAAAGCCACACCCTTTAGATAGAAATCAAAAGTGGATCCCGTAGAGTACTACGGATGTGTGGGGGTGGTAACACATTCCCCTCGCCTAATCGTCTCCCTTACTCGATCTTTTGGTCGTAAGACCTTTATTTCTCCCTTTCAGGTTTACTTGAAGTTACGTTTTTCTCCGCGGGATAAAAAACTTTCGATGGAGACTTCATTTATTTCTCTCAATGATTTTCCTAGTTGTTTCCATTACTATCGTATGTTTGTTGATCATTTTACTCGCTATATCTGGCTATATCCAATAAAACATAATATGATGTTCAAAATATATTTCCCAAATTTAAATCACTAGAAAAATTTTATCAGCACAAAATCAAAATCTTATACACATGTAATGGTGGCGAATATATCAGACTTCGTCCTTTTTTAAGCACTTATGGTATAAGTCATCACACCATCCCACCTCACGCACCTGAACACAATGGAACCTCTAAATGTCGGAATCATCACATTGCCGAAACCGGTCTCTTCTTCACCACTCGGGCTTGCCCCTCCCCTATTGGCCTCACCCCATGACTGTTGTTGCCTACATCATAAATCGTATCCTAACTCCAATTCTTGGGTACAAGTAACCTTATTCCAAATTACTCTACATTAGTGCAGATTATCATAAATTAAAATGTTTTGGATGTTTGTGTTTTCCCTGGACTAAACCATATGCTAACCATAAACTTGCGCAAAAGTTTGCTATGTGTGTTTTTGTAGGTTACTCGACTGATCAACACACGTATTTGTGTTTCGATCCCATAACCAGAAGGATTTATACCTCTCACTATGTGAAGTTCATCGAATCTGAATTCCCATTCAGCTCTCTGGTAGCTCAATCTAATCACACGCAGAACAAGAAACAATCCCACTTCAACTCTCTATTTTCTGTCCTAGCTCAACCTATTGACAATACCACTCTAAACCCACCAAAAAATTTATCCGCTGTCCAGACCTCTCCATCCGTCACCCACTTACCAGACTTGTCTCAACCATCAACCTCAAATGAACCCACCATTAATGCTCAAACTCCCTCTTCACACTCCTAACCCTCCCCTCAACCTCCTTCATCAACCCAAACCCGAGACAGCAAACCAATACTGGTGGGATCATCACCCATTTAAAAATAACATCGTCAAACCTCTTATAAAGCTCAATAGCCTTCGTGACCCTAATTGGCGCTCGACCATGCAAGCCAAATTTGATGCCTTACACCACAACAACACTTAGGATCTTGTAAGTAGGTCCTTGATAGCACGAAAATGTATCACATATTTGGCTTGATTTACATAGATTATATATTTATTTTATCTTAATTATGTTTCTTTATATTAGTATTATGCCGGTATTTTCTATGTTTTCAGGTATTTACTATTTACAAGGCATGTACGAAGAAAGTCGCGAAAAGTTGAGCGAATTAAGCTTAAAATCCACAAAAGAGCAAAATATGCAAACATGTGGTGTGATAGCAAAATGGGGGTATGAGAAGTAAGGCTGGAAATAAATAAATGAAAAACAACAAGGCCTATCCCAAAGGAACATGCGCCTTCACTAGCCCAGCATGTGTGACCGTCGTCAGACACCTCCTCCAACAACCCTAACGGTCGCTACAAGTTAGGAGGCAAAGCTTCCTCATGAAGCAAAGTTGTAACGGTCGCCACACATTCCCCATGGCCCACTCCTATATTTGTGACGAACATCACACTTTTGAAGGAGATATTTTCTCCTTACTTGTAGCGAATGGCACGGAGGGGTTACATTTACTTTCCTATATTTTCTCCACCTACTTAGTTAAGGGAGGAACGCCACTTCCTCCTACATTTTCTCAAGTAGCAGTTTTGAGAAACTATATAAATAGGTTACATTTGACGGCAAATCATCTCTTCCTCTCTTCCTCTTTCGTCCATTTTCCACCATTTTCTGTTTAGAGCTTTTTCTTAGAATGTAAAAGTAATAGTTCTCCACATCAGGGGACTATTAATGAATTAGTTTTAGGATTTATTTATATCGTTTTATTTATGTATTAGATTCAAACTAGTCTGCGTATTTCAATTCAAGTTCTCTTTATTTCTATTTTCCACATTTACAGGTTATTCATTTTACTGCTTTATTATTATTATTATTATTATTATTATTATTATTATTATTATTATTATTATTATTATTATTATTATTATTATTATTATCATCATTGTTATTCCTTTTCTCGCATTATTTATTATTATTTTATTTATTTTAATTGCTATTTTGTTTGTTATTATAACTATAGTTAATCATGTGTTTTTAATTAGTAACATGTTTAGCTAAATAGTTTTGAGTCTGGTGTATGAGGATCGTCGTTACCGACGGACTTGGTAGAAAATAATAGGTGCTAATTTATGATTAGAATTCTGTTTTGGTTTTAATTTCCAAGTCTAATTTAATAGCTTTGTCACGAGAGTGAGAGGTTGTTTAACAGGATTTTATCACGAGAGTGAGAAATCAATTAAGGTTAGAGTCGACACTGCGAGAGCGTGGGGATCGAACCAGATAGTGGAAATTAGGCAAGAAATCTAAATACAGCGAGAGCACTTTAGATGCGTTTAGGATATTATTGGCTTTCAAATATATTTCTTAGTTACTGTGCGAGCGAGAGCAAAATCTTGGGATTAGGAATTATGGCTTTAGTTAATACCGCGAGAGCGTGAGGCGGAGTCTTTAAGTTGGTATATTATACAGAACTAGGTTATAGTCGTAATTAGTACCCGTTTTCTATTAGTCCTTCAGAAACGTGGAAATCATATCCCGACCTCGTTTTAGTATTATTTCCTAAGTTCATTTTTAGTTTTAGTTCTTAGTTTCCCCCAAAATCCAATTATTTATTAGCCTTAGCTTTACAAAGTAACGATAGATTAGAGTAGGTTGACACTGGTCTTTGTGGTTCGACAATCTTTTATATTACTTCGATATTTCCGTGCACTTGCAGAATTTACCCATCAAGTTTTTGGCAACGTTGCCGGGGACTAACAATCAATATTGTTAATCTATTATTACACCGTATAGACTAAGACACTTTTATTTTTATAATTATGTATCAACCAAACTATATCTACAACTCCCATTCTCAGTATTATGAGGAATCACAAGAATCCCATAAATCCGACCTCAAAATACTTTTGGAGAAATTTAATGCGTCACCAACTCACTCTCACTCAAATTACCTCTACAACTATCAATCCCATCATTTTGAGGAGTCACAAGTATACCAAAGATCTGATCTCGAAACATCATTGGAGGACGACGCTAACTTATCCTCAACCAAATTTCCTCTACAATCAACACGCCCAATATTTTGAGGAGTTGCAAGAATACTTGAATTCCACTCTCGATACATTAATGGAGGATATGACTGCGACACTAACTCGCTCTAAACTAGAAACAATGAAGATGGAGTGCTTTGTGGAGGCAAAAAATGCAACACTAACTCACTTTGAGGAACCGCAAGAATCCTATAATTTCAACCTTGAAACATCAATGGAGGATTTTGATGCGATGTTAACTAACTCTAGGCTAGAATCTATGATGGAGCACTTTGTAGAGGCAGAAACTATCCACAATGAAGAAATAAGAAAACAAAGTCTTGACAATAACGAAACTCTTAGGCAGTTGAACAATGCGGTTGAGTCCCTTGTGACTCACAACGAGGCATTAGAGGCCCAAATCTCCATGCTTTCACAAAAACGTCTAGGACCCTCCCCTGAGGATAATATGTATTTTGATCCCCATTTCCACCAACCTTTATTTTTGGTAGTATAGCTTATAAAACAACATTAGGGCTTTGCTTATGAATGATTGGAGGTGGATTGCTCTTCGATTTTCATTGACAAACCGGTGTAGATCTGTGGTTTATCTCTTCGCATCTCTTTGTATTTCTCTTTTGTATGGTTTGTATGTATATTTACTCTGAACATATGTATATTTGTCGCCCACGGCGTTGTATTGCTTTACGAATCTGTGTTGGTGATTGTCTTAGGTTTTTACCTTGTGTTAGGGATTTGAGATTTGCTAGACATAGAATGCTTAGATTCTTACCTAGGATGATTATCTGTTAGTTTATGAATGCTAGAAATATGTTTAGAGGTGACATTCACTTAGAGTATTTGATCTTAATGCCTCTGTGTTAGGAGTGTCAGGGATAGGCATAGTCGATGCGAGTGATATAGTTGAATTCTCAATTTGGGTTAGAAATAGCTTGGGTTGTGAGAGGTATGTGATGACACGGAGGAGTATCGTAGATAGAGTATAACTGGACGATAGGTTTAAGTCTGTGACAGATAGTGTGCATTTGTTCCAGACAAGTTGTCTATCTTTTTTATACTTTTGTGTGCATTTAATTTATATTTATAACCTTTTCTTTACAACCCATTTAACCCCAAACTCATTAACGATAGAAATTTTGAACGGGGAATCAATAACCAATATTTGTGGACACGATACGATATAACCTATATATCACCCAGTAGTATAATAACTTAGTTTTTGCTTGTCGCTCATACCGCAGCAACAACTGTAAATGGGTCTTTCGAATCAAACAAAATCCAGATGGATCGATTGATCGTTACAAGGATTAATTAGTTGCAAAGGGTTTCACCAACGCCCTGGTTGTGACTATACGGTAACATTCAACCCCGTTGTTAAACTGGTGACTATTCGTATTGTTCTAACACTTACAGTTCGTCAAGGGTGGTCCATTCGTTAGCTTGATGTCAATAATGCATTTCTTCAAATGGACACTCAAAGGAGAGTAGTTATGGTACAAACACCTGGCTTAGTTAACAAAACCTTCCCTAATCATGTTTTTCGCCTCAAAAAGGCACTTTATGGGCTTAAGCAAGCACCTCCGGCATTCTCCGCCACTATCATAGACCCTCGACAAAGTTGAAGAATTTCAATACCTCTTAAGTATTCAACCATTTGGAAGGTACCATTCCTAACATACTTCCTTGAAATACTTTTATTCCTTCAAGATGAATTGGTAGCCTAACAAGCTTAGATACCAGTACATCACCTTGTTACTAAGCTTTGTAGCATACGAGTGGGAAAAAAAATCTTTCTCACTGCTTAGAATTACTTGCAAGACTTTCTCCCTATTAGTGAGCCAATATTGTGTTACTAATAGGATCACACATTTCTCAAAATTCAGGTGTATTCTTCCGGTAGAAACCCATAAATTTCTGAATCCCCTTGTATTGTCTGATAGCTTGAACTATGCACCATCTTGCACTTGCCACATCACTTGAATCACACACTCTTTTTACAACCTCTAAGACCACTTGCAATGGGGGTGTTGAATAAATTATTCAACTATTGAATGCTTGCAATGGTGTGTTGAATACATTGTTTAATATGATGTGGATTAATTGGTGTTGAATTTATTCAACATGTTGAATAAAAAGTGAATGGGGACCACATCATACACTTTATAAAATCTCATTGGTTGTTTAAATTATTTAGATTTTTATTTCATCATAATTATTTTGAACAATTATTTTATAATAAATTAATTTTTTATTTATATTTATTTTCACTAAAATTCATCATTTTTTTGGTCTATAAATAGAGTCTTGGTTCATTTGATTTGGACAAAGGAAAAAAATTCATTTTTTCTCTCTAATTTTTCTATTTAGCCTTCATAAATTCTTGTTTATAGCTCTAAACAACTTTTTGGTGAAATGGATCCCAACAATAACCCTTTTAACACCCAAAGTTCTACTAATTATCCTTTCAACTACCCAAATCCCAACTATATATTTCAAAATCAATCTTCCAACCAACAAGGTCCCCAAAATATGCCAAATTTCATAATGTCGTCATCTAATCCAAATTATCGTCCATATTATGGATCTATGATGGCATATTCATCTCAAGCACAGCCTAATTATTCTTCTACTCCAATGAGAAATGAAAATGTTCCTAATATTGGACTTGATGAATTTCCTGATTTTTCTACACAAACGGCTCTTGGTGGCATGAGCGGTGATCATGGAGCCACTCCAAAAACAGAGGATTCAACTCATGTTCGTCGAAAAATCCCCAAATGGACCACTGAACAAAATTTGGTTCTAATTAGTGGGTGGATTAAATATGGAACAGACAATGTTGTTGGGAGAAACCAAAAAAGTGATTCATATTGGGGTAAAATTGTTGACATCAATGAGCATTGCTCATTTGATCCTCCCCATGATGGAGCTGCGTGTAGAAATCATTACAACTACATGAACAAAATACTTAATAAGTGGACTGACGCTTATGATAACACTAAGCGTATGCAAAAAAGCGGGTGGTCGGGGAATGATGTAATGGAAAAAGCGCATGAATTATATTCAAGTGGTAAGAGTGGACATTTCATTTTAATGTCAGAATGGCTCGCTCTCCGTGATCAACCACGTTATGGTAGTCAGGTAGGAGGAAATACTAGATCTGGAAGTAATGGATCTAAGAGGGCCCACGAGAGTGATACAAGTGATAGCAACTCAGTTGGATCTAGTGCTCGCCCAATGGGGAGGGATGCAGCAAAAAAAAAAGGTTAGAAAAAAAGCAATGGCGCAACCTTGGAATCGGGCAATGAAGAGTGGAATGAATTCAAACAATTTAAGGAGAACGAGTTGGAACGATTGGACAAAATAGCCATGAGGCAACAAGAGGCTAACCAATTATTGAAACAAAGTACTGAGGCTAAGAAGATGAAAATGTTTATGAAGCTAAGTTCAAAGGAGCATCTTGATGACCGGAGCAAAGAGTCACTGGAAAAGTCACCACGATCTATTTGGAAATTAAATGTTGTCAAGTCATTGTTTGTATTTTATTTTTTATCTACATTATCAAGTCATTGTCAAGTCCTTGTTTGTCATTTTGTTTGTCATTTTGATTCTTGTCTACTATTATCTACATTATCAAGTCATTGTCAAGTCCTTGTTTGTCATTTTGTTTGTCATTTTGATTCTTATCTACTATTATCTACATTATCAAGAAATTGATTTCTATGTTGTCACTTTGTCTCTTGTCTACTATTATCTACGTTATCAAGACATTGATTTCAATTTTGTCACTTTCTTTCTTGTCTACTATTATCTACATTATAGAGACATTGATTTCTATCATCAAGACATTGATTTCTATTATCAAGACATTATCAAGTCATTGTCAAGTCATTGATTTCTACATTATCAAGTCATTTTCAAGTCATTGTCAATTCATTGTTTGTCATTTTGTTTGTCACTTTCTTTCTTGTCTACTATTATCTACATTATCAAGACATTATCAAGTCATTGTCAAGTCATTGATGTCTATTATATTATTGATGTACCAATACCAAAAAATATGATATTACTATCTTATAAATGGGGGCTCATTCTTCCATTGATGTACCAATACCAAAAATCTCATATTACTAAAAAAACATCAATGGATCCTTCAGAATTTCCTTTTGGCATCGAAGCTTACAAAAGGAAGTCTGAAATCGAAGAGAGGTATATCGTCAATCGGTTCATGGAGCGACGAAACTAAATAGATGAAGGATATACACGTAATGTTAAGAGAAAATATCTCAATAGAGATCATGCAGCGACAAACCAAAGACTAGTAGACGACTACTTTGCAGACCAACATACATATGACGATGCGATGTTTCGTCGGCGATTTCGAATGCGAAAACATGTGTTCCTTAGGATTGTTGGGGAACTATTTAGCAGTGACAACTACTTCACCCCAAGAGTTGATGCAACTAAAAAAGAAGGTATATCTCCATTAGCAAAATGTACCACGGCCATGCGAATGTTAGCATATGGTCTGGCAGCCGATGCGGTCGATGAATACATTAAAATGGGAGGTACTACAGCATTAGAGTGCTTGCGTAGATTCGTAAAGGAATCATAAAATTGTATGAGCGTGTATCTCGAGCACCAACTCAAGATGACCTACAAAGAATCCGCATGTTAATGAAATGTGGGGTTCTCGTGGATGATTGGGAGTATTGATTGCATGCATCGAATGGAAAAATTGTCCACATGGGAAGGTCAATTTACTCGGGAGATAAGGAAACCACCATCGTTATTCTTGAAGCTTGCAACTTATGATCTTTGGATTTGGCATGCCTTTTTTGGATGTCCGGCACATTGAATGATATCAATGTTCTAGACCGTTCACCCGTGTTCGATGATGTTGAACAGGGAAATACTCCAAGAGTGAACTTCTTTGTGAATCAACGTCCATATAATATGGCATATTATCATGCTGACGGTATCTACCCTTCTTATCCGACTTTCGTCAAATCAATTAGACTTCCTCAAAGTGAACCAGATAAGTTATTTTCAAAATATCAAGAGGGATGTCGGAAAGACATCGAACGTGCATTTGGGGTGTTACAGGCTCGATTTAAGATCATTCGCGAACCAACCTGTTTGTGGGACATAGCCGATTTGGCTCTCATCATGAGGTCATGTATCATATTGCATAATATGATTGTTGAGGATGAACGAGATACATATGCTCAACATTGGACAGATTATGATCAATGTGAGGCAAGCGGGTCTAGTACATCGAAGCCATTCTCGACCGAGGTGCTACCTACATTTGTGAATCATGTGCGTACTAGATCTGTGATGCGTGATTCAAATGTACATCACGAATTGCAAGCAGATCTAGTCAAACACATATGGACAAAATTCGGAATGTTTCATGATTAAATAGATTATTTGTGAGTTGAGTCTATTGTACTAATTAAGTTATGTGTTTCATTTTAGGTGTGTTGTGTGTTTAGTGTATTGTATTTTAAGTTTTTTGTGTTGTGTTGTGTGTTGACTGCATTGTATTTTAAATGTTCTATGTTGTGTAATTTTATTTGTTTTAATAATGACTATTATTATATCTCGTATTTACTATTTGCAAATAAAAAAATTAATTAAAAAATATAAAATTAAAATAAATTATTAAATTAGAAAAAATTAAAATATAGTATTTAAGTCTTAATTATTTTTATTTAATTTTAATTAATAATTGTTATTAATATATAATCACAAAAACATAAAAGAAAATAAAAATATGAAATAAAAGTGGTGGAGTAGGGTGTTAAATAACAAAAACCATTGTAGTGGTTAAAAGTTGAATGAGTGTTGAATTATTAGGTGGAAGAGAGAGAAGATGAGGTGGAATGCAAAAAATAAAAAAGGAGAGTGTTGAATAATACAACCATTGTAGATAGTCTAATGCATCAACTGAACCACCAGTTCTACTCAGTGTTTTAAAAATCGGACCGGACCGGCCGGTCGGACCGGTCGAACCGGGAACTGGCCAGGTAACCGGTCTGGTTCAATAGTTGGATCGGGAATGTCGTTGAACCGGTAAGAACCGGCAAGAACCGGAAAAACCAGAAAAACCGGCGGTTTTCTAAAACCGGTGGTTCAACTGTATTTTTTAATTTTTTTAATTTTTTTATTCTAAATTTTTAAATTTTTAAAAAATATGCAATTTAAATTTTTTATTTATTTGGATTATTTTATTAAAATATTATATTTAAATAAAAAATAAAATTAATTAATTATATTATTGACAAAGAAAATGTTGTTGATGCGGTTGATTTTGTAGATAATTTTGATATTGAAGAAGGATATCTTAATATTAAAATAATCTTTACTCCTTGAAACTAAATAGTAGATAATAAAATTATTTTGTTATAAATTATTCAATTATACTATGTTGCAATTATACTTTGTAATTTTGTACTATTTTATTATATATGATACTTGTATTGAAAATTTAAATTTAAATTATCAAATTGTAAATTTATTTATGATATGATATTTTTAAAATATTTAAAATATTTAAAATTTAAATTTAAATTATCAAATTGTGAATTTATTTATGAAATGATATTTAAAAAAAAATTAGTTCTAATTATATTTTGTAGAGATTGAGTCATCTGGTTCGACAAGTTTTATACCTATATCATTTTGTTATAAAAGCCGGTTTAATCAACTGAATTACCCGGTTTAATCCGGTTTAGTCATGTGGTTCGACCAGTGACCCAATGGTTCAACTAATAAACCAGTGATCCAGTACCTTCACCGGTTTGATCTCCGATCCGATTTTTAAAATACTGGTTCTACTTACTTTCAAAATTCTTGCCCTAGTCCTACACTCTGAACACAAGTACTACCAGACTTTAAGAATCCTCGTGGTCGCTGTTGATTCATCTTCTTTCTTTATATTTTTACTTTGATTATTTGTATGATTTTTCTTTCTAACTAAAGATATTATTATTATTATTATTATTATTATTATTATTATTATTATTATTATTATTATTATTATTATTATTATTATTATTATTATTATTATTATTATTATTATTATTATTATTATTATTATTATTATTATTATTATTATTATTATTATTATTATTATTATTATTATTATTATTATATAAAGTTATTTAGATTGTTTGACATTGTTATTTGTTCGAGAAACTATTCTTGTTGACTTATTTGAATCAACCACTAACAACTCTAACCTTCTAAAAAAAAATGCAATGTCATTTGTCGTCAAAATTTGAACAATTTTTATGTTTCAAGTATGAACACACCACCATAAACCACGTGAAAACCTTCAGTGCTCTAACCAATGATTTAAAGAAGACTAAGAAATGATGAGTAGTAGTAGTGGTTTGTACAACATAAATTGCAAAGAAATGATTTCATTTTGAGAATGAAATAAACATTAAAACAGTTCATAAAATAATTGTCTATTTAAATATGATTTCCTAATAAATCTAAATATTCATAAGATATTTTATAATTTTTTATTACTTTTATAAACCTCCCAAAATATAATTCACCTCCCAAAAAAACATAAAATCAGACTCTTAAAAAACATTGGGTACTCTAATATTCTATTAAAAAATAAATAATTAAAAGAAAAATAAATAATATTCTATTAAAAATTAGTATTTTTTGAAAAAATTATATTAGATTGAATTATATATCTAAATAAATGAATAAAAATTGTTAGATACGTGTCAAAATTTTATATAAAAAACATTGGGTACTCTAATTTCAAATGGAGTAAGTCAGATGATTAATAATTATGTTATTGAAATACTATTGCTGCGTGAGACTATTGCATGTTCTTGATGTTCACAATTTGATCATTTGAGAAAGACTAAAATTTAAATAATCACTACTGGAAAATTCGTAAGTTTATATGCCTGTTTGTTTTGTTATTGTTGGAACATTTAAAAATACTAGATTGTTAATTGGAAAAAATATAGAAGTTTCATATTAGTGAATTTAGGAATAGTTAGGAGAGTGGGATAACTCACTTTAACAATTATTACTTGAGTTAAAAGACTGTTCTTCAGATTCAACTGCGAGTAATATGGTATTTATAAATCAACAATTTTATAAATAAAAAATATCGAATAGCTAACAAAGTATTATAAATCACAATAAAATTTGAATATTCTCTTCAATTTTAGGCTTCTTTCGAAACTGTTGGGTGATTGTAAAAGATGATACAGTAAATTTTGTAAATGAATATTACACAAACTCCAAGCTTTCAAATTTTGTAAATGAATTTGATATTGCAGTTAAAACTTTTTCTACAGAACAAAATTTTTATAATCACAGAATATAAAATATCTTTTCTAATATATATGATCAAGAAAAACTGCAATAACAAAGCATACTAAAAAAATTTATACTCCAAACAAAACTCTTGATACCACTTGTTAAGAAAAATAAAACATAAAAAAAAAAAAGAAACAAAATCATAACATAAAAGATTAACGTGAAAACTCTAAAACCAGAGAAAAAAATCATTATTGTTGTCAAATGACAACCAAAGTATAACACTGTAAAAATTATTATAACACATAGTTAACCACCCAAGACCACAATATACCCCCACACTCTCCAAAACAAATATTTAAATATCCCTCGTAAGATTCTAAAACAAAAGAATTAGAAATAATATAAAAAATCAAAATATAAGTTTAAAATACTTTTGCCATGTACATCTTAGAACAAAGAACTTGAATATATATATATATATATATATATATATATATATATATATATATATATATATATATATATATATATATATATATATATATATATATATATATATATATATATATATATATAAGACTTTAAACATATATATTTTTAAACAACTCCAACATGATCAAGGTTTTAGACCTACAATCTCTAATGTGTCTGTATCGTTCACCCCTTTTTGTGGATTTTGCATACACAAGCATTCATAAGAATTTTTGTATTTTTAGTCTTAAAATGAGCAGTGTTAGCAGGTCCATGAGACTTGTTAAACATGTATATTTTTAAACAACTCCAACGTGATCAAGGTTTTAGACCTACACTCTTTAATATGTATGTATCGTTCACCCCTTTTTTGTGGACTTTTGCATACACAAGTATTTATAAGAATTTTTGTATTATTTAGTCTTAAAATGAGCAGTGTTCGCACTCAAGAATGTCTGCCCTCGCCTTGCCCTCACTCTTATTTCGGGGGAAGAGCAAGGTTTTAAGCTCTCTCACTCAAGAATGTCTGCCCCATCCGTCTTGTTTTTTTCAAGCTTTTGCAAGGTGGTTTAAAACGGGACGAACATGCCTGATTGTCACTCTAAAATCAACACACACAAAAATTAAATTTGTGAATGAAACTCAATAGCACACTTTACATTAATGTGAATCAACACTCATGTGCTAACCAACATCTTGTGTAATCCTGATTTTATGACCATAATTTTACTTGAATTTTCTATAGACTAAAAATGGCTCTTCCATCAATTTTTATAGCCTAAATTATAGTGATTTCTTAACCCACCCCATGTCCTTTTTAGCCACCCTTGAAAAATTCTATTTTTCTCCCTGAGAAACCGGAAATAAACTTCCGGTAAACACCCTATTCAATGAAATTCAGGTTGAAAAGGGTTAAGTGTGAACTGGAAGTATATTTCCGGTTTTAAACTCTATGTAATATTTCAATGAAGCGTGTATGTGAGACCAAATTTGAAATAAATTTGGAACCGGAAATATACTTCCGGTTCGCACCCTTTATCATGTAAATCACGTTGAAAATGGTTGGGTGTAAACCGGAAGTATATTTTCGATATATGAGACCAACTTTGAAATAAATTTTTAATATTACATTACTTCTTCCGTTTTTTATTATATGTCATTTTGAGAAAAAAAATGTGCTAAAATATAAGTCGTTTTGTAATTTCAATGTACAATTAATTTTTTTTCTTCCTAAAATTCCCTTATTCCATCTCTTTTTTCTACAATTTTTATATTCCGATCAATGTTGTATTTCATTGCAGTGAATTTAAGTTTTTTTTATTAATGGTGATAAATTGAAAAACACGTAATTTTTTCTTTGATTAAATAATTGTAGTTTAGATATTCCATTATCAAATCATGATTAAATCTAGATATTTCATCCTCAAATCATAATGATTAGTTTATGATATTTGAAAGAAATTTTTTTTGATTGTGACTTAGGTAATATTAGAACGTCTTATAATATATTTACAAAATTAACAAAATATTAAAGACTTCCTTATTTAATATGGAACCGGAAATATATTTCTGATTTTCATCCATAAATTAAAAACACGTAATTTATTCGTTGATTAAATAATTGTAGTTTAGATATTCCATTATCAAATCGTGATTAAATCTAGATATTCATCCTCAAATCATAATGATTAATTTATGATATTTTGGAAAAAAGACATTTTGATTGTGACTTTAAAATGTTGGTGCACAAGAATCAAAGATGATTGGAATGATGGAAAAATAAAAGAGAATGACGGCTATCAAAAGGAGAAAGAAATAAGGATTGTTGCTATAGATGACATTTACACTAGTCTATTTATAAAAAGAGAAAAATTGTCACATAGGCCCTAATAAAACTGAACTTGGTGACCAAGATAAAAGGTACTAACAGTACAAACTAACAAATATTAAAGTACCCTTAAAAACTAAATTTAATAGCTAAGTTAAGGAACCATAAGTTAAACACACTTTTGGACACAACCTCAGAAGTTCTACAACTTCTGAATACAACCTCAGAAGTTCTACAACTTCTGAGCAACAGAACTTCCGCTGACCTTTAGAAGTTCTGAATATGAATTATTCTCAACACCATCCCTTAATTCATATTCATCAGAAACTAACAACACCAATTTCATTTCTTAAACAAAGAAACGGGTCTATTTGATTGCCTTTGTCAGAACATCTGCCAACTGCTTCTGGGTGTTGCAGTGCAGAACTTCTAACACTCCTTTCTGTACTTGACTTTTGAGAAAATGATACTTCGTCTCAATATGCTTGCTTCTTCCATGCAACACTGGATTCTTGGCAAGATTGATTGTAGACTTGTTATCAATCAACAGCTTCAGAGGTTTCTCTATCACAATCTTCAAATCCTCTAGAAGATTCAAAAGCCAAACAACTTGACATGCAGCTACAGCGCCTGCAATATACTCAGCTTCACATGTTGACAGAGCCACAACAGGTTTTTTCTTAAAAATCCAAGAAATAGGACCTCCCAGAAACTTGAACAAATAGCCAGAGGTACTTCTTCTGTCAACTCTATCTCCACACCAGTCAGAATCAGAATAACTCACTAATTCTGGTTCTGACTTTCTTCTAGAGGGAAATAACACTCCATATTTCAGAGTTCCCTTTATATACCTCAGAATCCTGACAACATCTTGGTAATGGGACCACTTTGGATTACTCATAAATCTGCTGACCATTCCAACTGCATAGCAAATGTCAGGTCTGGTATTGCACAAATACCTAAGAGAAGCAACCAACTGCTTGAAGGTTGTAGCATCCACAGAATCACCATCAGAGTCATAATCCAAATTATGATTGGTTTCTGATGGTGTCACAACAACTTTACAATTCTGCAGCTTAAATCTCTTCAGAAGTTCAAGTTCATACTTCAGTTGATGCAAAATGATACCTTCCTTTGAGTACAGAACTTCTATCCCTAGAAAATATACCATATTTCCTAGATCTGTCATCTCAAATTCATTCATCAGCACTTTCTTGAACTTGGTTATATCTTCTGGATAACTCCCCATAACCAATATGTTATCAACATAAAGACACACTAGAATCATATTGCTTCCAGAATGTTGCACATACACACCATACTCCATCTCACATTTCTGAAACTTCTGCCTCTTGAAAAATGAATCAATTTTCAGATTCCAAGCTTTGGGCACTTGTTTCAATCCATACAAGGCTTTATGTAACTTGTATACCATCCCTTCCTAATTATTTTTCACAAATCCAGGAGGTTGTAACACATATACCTCTTCTTGTAATGAACCATTCAGAAATGTTGACTTCACATCCAGATGTATCAAAGGCCAACTTTTGTTTGCAGCTAAAGCAATCACCAATCTGATTGTTTCAAGCCTAGCTGCATGAGTAAACACCTCAAAGTAATCTAGTTCAGGTTTCTGAAGAAAACCTCTGGCCACTAGCCTTGCTCTGTGCTTACCAACTGATTCATCTGGCTTAAGCTTCACCTTGAAAACCCATATGACGCTGATGGCTTTCTTCTTCTTTGGAAGTTCTGTCAACTACCAAGTTTTGTTTCTTTCTATAGCCTCAAATTCTTCTTTCATGGCATCCATCCAGACTTTCTTCTTGAGTGCTTCTTCTATACCCAATGGTTCAGAATCTACTAACATGGCACACTGAATGACTTCTTCCTCTGAGTCAACTTTAGTGTCTTGCAGCATGTCAAAATCTACAAACCTTCTAGGTATGGTTCTGAGTCTTTGTGGCCTCTGAACTTTTTCTCAAGAACTTGGAACAACATTAACTTTTGGACCTTGTCTAGAAGTTCTATCTTCAGAATTACCACCTTCAGAAACATGATCACCTTCAGAAGCTTGTCCTCCAGAACCTACGTCTTCAGAGTTTTCCCTTCCAGAATCATGATCACCACCAGATTCTAGATCATCATCAGAATCTGGATCAAATTCAGATTCATCATCTTCATCTTCAGAGTCTTCAGAATCATCTTCTGACTCTGACTCTTCTTCAGAACTTTCAACTTCTGACTCATCTTCAGAAGTTATCTCTACCTCAGAAGTTGGTTGAGACTTACTCCAATCCAAAACTTCTTACTCTTTCACAACAACGTCTCTACTGATTTCAACTTTGTTGGTTTCTGGACAATAGAGCTTATATGCACCTGTACTGTGGTACCCCACCAGTAACATTACCTTGCTTCTATCATCCAGCTTCAGTCTTTTAGCTTCTAGGACATGTTTGTAACATACAAAACCAAACACTCTCAGATGACCAACACTTTGCTTATCTCCAATCCATTTCTCTAAAGGAACAATTTCCTTCAGCTTCTTTGTTGGACACTTGTTCAGAACATATGCTGATGTGGCAACAGCTTCTCCCCATAACATATGAGGTAGCTTCTTCTCTTTCAGCATACTTCTAGAAATATCAAGCAAAGTTTTGTTTCTTCTCTCGGCAAGACCATTGTGCTGAGGAGTATATGGAGCAGTAACCTCGTGTTCTATTCCATTCTCCTCACAGAACTTCTGGAACTCTGTAGAGTTATACTCACCTCCATCATTCGTTCTTAGAATCTTCATCTTCTGACCACTCTACTTCTTAGCCTTCACCTTGAACTTCTGAAACTCAGTAAACACCTCATGTTTGAACTTAATAAGTGTTATCCATGTCATCCTTGTGAACTCATCCACAAAGTACACAAAATATTTGTTTCCTCCAAGTGAAGGTACTGGAAATGGTTCACACACATCAGAATGTACTACTCCTAGAGCATGTTTTGCTCTGGGAGCAACTTCTGATACAAATGAAAATCTTGGTTGCTTGCCTTTCATGCACACCTCACATGACTTTTCAGGCTTCACAATCTTTGGAATGCCACGTACGAGCTTCTTATAACTTAGATGCCCTAAGCTTCTATAGTTCAGATTCCCCAACCTCTTGCGCCACAACTTACTATCACCTTCAGCGCCTTCTACACTAAGGCACTCTGCTTCAGTTTTATTAACATTTACCGTGAATGTTCTGTTGCTTCCCTTATCAAACTTCATAATCAACTTCTGATGGGATTCATACAACTTCAAGAGGTTGTCCTTCATTATAACTAAGAAACCTTTCTCAATGAGCTGACCTACACTCATCATATTGCTTTTAATTTCAGGAATATACCAAACATCTTTGATCATAACGTTTTCTCCATTCTTCACTTTGACTCTGACATTTCCCATACCTTCTACATTAAGGTACTTATCATCAGCACATCTAATCTTTGTTCTCCTTCTGGAGTCAAAGTCTATCAGCCATTGTTTGTTCCCAGTCAAGTGATTTAAACACCCAGTGTCCATATATCACCAATCTTCTGACCGCTTACAATCATAATCAGAAGCCATCAATAACACAGGATCATCATTAGAATCTCCTCTGGCTATGTTTGCTTCTTCTGATTTCCTTCCTTTGTTTGACCAGCAATCTCTAGAAAAATGGCCAAACTGCTTACAATAGTAACATTGAACTTTCCTCCTCTCCTTTCCCTTCTGATGTTTCTTCTCATCGGAAGTTGAGGTTTCTTACTTCTAGAATCTATCACCACATCTATTCTTGGCCTCTGGCCAAGAATGCTTCTGGTCCTTCTTGACAAAAGAAGCTTTCAGAGCCTGCTCAACTTCCCTCTCAGAAGTTCTTTCAGTCAGACGCAACTCATGCGCTTCTAGACTACTTTGCAAATATTTTATTCTCATGGTTTCCAGATCTTTAGAATGTTCAATTACTACAACAATGTAATCAAACTGAGGAAAGTGACCTCAGAACTTTCTCTATGATTACTTGTTCAGAAAGTGTTTCTCCACAAGCTTTCATTTCATTAGTGATCAGAATCACTCTGGAAATGTACTCAGAAGCTTTCTCACTATTATTCATGTTGAGATTCTCATATTGCGTTCTCAAGGACTGAAGCTTCACCTTCTTCACTGATGCGTCACCACCGTAACATCTGACCAGTGTGTCCCACGCCTCCTTTGACGTCATAGAATCAGCAATCTTCTCAAACACATTCACATCCACACACTGATGGATAAAGAACAACGCCTTCTAATCTTTCTTCCTCTTGCTTCTATGCGCGTCTTTCTCACCTTGTGCTGCAACTGGAGTATACCCATCAGTAACAAGCTCTAGGACATCTTGAGCTCCAAATAACACGCGCATCTGAATCATCCATCTATTCCAGTTTTTGCCATCAAAAACTGGAAGTTTGGTGCTCATGTTGTTGTTTCTGTTCATCTTTTACCTTGTGCAATACACTTAGATCTTCACTCACACAGTGTTTCCCAACCCCCAAAATCAGAAGAAAAAAAATGATTCTTATTCTAGATTCAACGTGAACCCAGAAGCAAAATCAACCACACAACACAAACTCACGTTCACTCGTGTTTCCCTGTGTTTCTTACCGGAGCTCTATATATCAATTTGTTGGTGCACAAGAATCAAAGATCATTGGAATGATGGAAGAATAAAAGAGAATGACGGCTACACAAAGGAGAAAGAAATAAGGATTGTTGTTATAAATGACATTTACAATAGTCTATTTATACAAAGAGAAAAATTGCCACATAGGCCCTAATAAAACTAAACTTGGTGACCAAGATAAAAGGTACTAATAGTACAAACTAACAAATACTAAAGTACCTTTAAAAACTAAACCTAATAGTTAAGTTAAAAAATCAGAAGTTAAACACACTTCTGGACACAACCTTAAAAGTTCTACAACTTCTGAGCAACAGAACTTCTGCTGACCCTCAGAAGTTTTGAATATGAATTATTCTCAACATAAAAAGGGTAATATTGAAACACTTTTAATATATTTACAAAATTAATAAAAATTAATGACTTCCTTATTTAATATGAAACTGGAAATATATTTTCGATTTTCACCCAAATATTTAAAAATATAGTGCATACCGAAAGTATATTTTCGATTCCACTCAAATATTTCAAAAACTGATGCGTACTGAAAATATATTTTCTATTTTTTAAAGAGCATTTTAGAGTTTTCATAGAGTGTGTCCCACCCTTATCGAATGGATTAAGAAATCCAAAAATTATATATAACGGAATTTATGATTGTTATTCAACAACACACTTTTCTCTTTTGATGTGGAACACTAGACAATTGTCCACAACCATACCCTTGAATCTACAGTAACTCTTATATCAATTGTTAGAGAATTCGGAGAAGATAGGAACATCACCAGAATCCATGCTCTCGTGCCTCAAAACAGAAAGATAGATGCCACACAATTTAATACAATGTAGTTTTGTTAGTTATTTTAGTAATAATGTAGCCGTACAATTTGATATAAAATTCTTATAAGAAATAGTCGCTTGACATAATGATTACTCATTGACTAACAAGGGCTCCCCAATTAGAATAATTACAAGTGCATTGTTCGAATGCTGCTTTGTTTTTTTATTTGTCAGTAGAAAAATCAAACACTAGTTGACTAGTTTCACAACTTTGACCCACCTCAAATGCTATTTATAAATTAGAAATAATATTCTAACATCTAAATTTACTAGTAAAAAAGATGTTAAATGTAATTTTTGTTGCCATCTTAAACTCTAATTTTTGTTGCCTATAGAAATTTTGTGTGTATATATATGGAGAGATCAAATTACACTCGAAGAGTTACATTATAAGTTACACTCGCACAAAAACGTTACTTCAGATTAATATTTTTTAAAATCAACCGTTAGATTGGAGCATATCATCATATAGATCATACCTATAAAATTTGAGATTAATCTATACTGATTTACTATGTCATTGAACTACATCAAAATTAACGTTATATAAAAGTTCATTTTGACGTTAATATTTGGATATCTTGATCGTACAGTAAATCATTATAGATTAATCTCAAATTTTATAGTTATGATCTATATGATTATATGTTTCAATCCAACGGTTGGTTTTAAAAAATATTAATCCGAAGTGACGTTTTTGAGCGAGTGTAAGTCATGGTGTAACTCTTCATGTAATTGATCCTCCTTATATATATATATATATATATATATATATATATATATATATATATATATATATATATAGGAGGATCAATTACATCCGAAGAGTTACACTACACATTGATTAATATTTTTTAAAATCAACCGTTGAATTGAAATATACCATCATATAGATCATACCTATAAAATTTGAGATTAATCTATAATGATTTGCTATGTCATTGAACTACATCAAAATTAACGTTATATGAAAGTCCATTTTGACGTTAATTTTTAGATATCTTGATCGTATAGTAAAACTTTATAGATTAATCTCAAATTTTATAGGTATGATCTATATGATTATATGTTTCAATTCAACGGTTGATTTTAAAAAATATTAATTCGAAGTGACATTTTTGAGCGAGTGTAAGTCATGGTGTAACTCTTCAGGTGTAATTTGATCCCTCCTCTCTCTCTCTCTCTCTCTCTATATATATATATATATATATATATATATATATATATATATATATATATATATATATATATATATATATATATATATATATATATATATATATATATATATATATGGAAAGAAGTCTCACACCCACTTAAACTTGTATGATTACTTGTTAGGCCATGGATAAATGGAAGAGTTGAGTCAAAGAATAAAAGTTAGGAAAGAATAGTTGTGATCCATTATACTTCATAGATGCACCTAAAAGTAATATTATTAGTCACCCCTTTTCTTCCTATATGTAGATTCTAATATACCATATACACTCCATGGCTAAAAGTATCTACCTACTATGGTGGATCCAAATCCAGAGATGCAAGAGAACATGGTGAAGATGATGATGACGATTCCATGATTACGGCACACAGGCTGAAGCCAGGCAACTTATTGATGAAAGCCTACTTTAATTCCAAGTATTTTATTACTTACAAAATTATGGTTAGAATGTTGCTAATTAATTGAAGCTTATACTCAAAGTTCACTTTCTATGATTTTATACATGCTTTATTTAGAAATTAATTGACAAGCTATTTAGTTAGGAATTTAGATGGAATTTTGCGGTAGTATTTTTTGTTTTCTTTTCAAGTTTTGCACCTTTTGTGAAATTTGGGTTTTATTTTTTATGTGATTCTTGTGTATTCATGATTTCTTGTACTCTATATGTATAAGATGCTCATATATAAGTAACCAATCTCTTATTTATTTTATGTGGGAGAGATATTACAGAAGTGGAATTGTCCTACTGATTTGTTATGTATAAGTTTTATGAATTGTGTTGATAAATCATTTATGATTTTGAATTCACCAACTAAACTCTACAAGATCTATTTGTCATGACTAAGAGTCAAGAGAAAACATATACAAGAAGTTTTGATAAATCATTTATGATTTTGAATTCACCAACTAAACTCTACAAGATCTATTTGTCATGACTAAGAGTCAAGAGAAAACATATACAAGAAGTTTTGCAATTCAAAAAGGAAATGTATCAGTTCACTCTTATAAATCTAATGAGGTGACCATTATTTTGCAAAATATTCGAAATCTTCAACTTCCTTGCCATCACTAGACTATGAAAAAAGCTTTTAATTTAAATATAATTTGGATTTCGATATAAAATACTATTAATCTTTTGACAAAGTTTAATATTATTTGGATAATATTGAATTTTTATTCTTGTTGGTAATTTGTATGTAATGTAGTAATTTGAAATTAAGAAAAGAATAGATATCACATCTATAATTTGGATTTCGATATAAAATACTATTAATTTTGACAAAGTTTAATATGGATAATATTGAATTTTTATTCTTGTTGGTAATTTGTATGTAATGTAGTAATTTGAAATTAAGAAAAGAATAGATATCACATCGATTGAATACTAACACCTATAAAAAAATTATATTTCACATCAGTTGATACTAGGAAACCAGTATCATCTTTAATGTGTCATTCAATTATAATTTATATTCTCTTCATAATAAATTTAAGTAAATTTAATTTTTTTAGTACATTTGACAATTAATGTATGTAGTTCATATACAAACTACATATATCAATGATCAAATGTACTAAAAAAAATAAAATTTATTTATAATTCGTTACGGATGGAATACGTGACATGAGATTGTTCGTGACATGAAATTGTAAGATAAATTTCGGGTGGATATATGATAAAAGTATCTATTTATGATTCTATTAATCGTTTATAATCAATACTAATGATAAACTTATTATATTAACATATTATAATACACCTCCACAGTTAAAACTAGAGATGAGCGAATGTTTAGACTATCTCAAAAGTCATTAAAGAATCGCGATAGAAATTCCTTGATAAAGATGGGAGAAATTTGCAGTATGCATATTTGACCCTGTTTACAGTGATTTCTGGTAAAACAACCGCTAGTCCTCCAAACTATCGAATAAACTTAATGACTGTTATTCAATTTCTCTGGTAACTTGCAGGATCGACTAGATTGATCCTATGGGGCATTGGTCGTTTGGATAAATTTAATAACAAAACTAATATTCATTGTTAAGACTTGTATTTAGAGTGTTTTATAGATGTTCAATGTATTCCGATTACAATGTTGAAGAACTTAATGACATGATCAAGTAAAGAAATACAAAACTGACTTGAATGAGTAGAACTTCGATTTGCAAAGAAATGTGTAAATGCAGAAATATGTAAATGACTTTGAATGTAAAGACTTTAATGTAAAAGCATGAATATAAAAGCATGAAATGTAAAAGACATGAATGTAAAAGACATGAATGTAAAAGCGTTTCTTAAAACGTAAAGGATTCGGTTTAGAAGAAAAGTGTTTAAATGCAGGAAATAGTTAAATGGCTTTGAATGTAAAGGTATTTAAAAGACATTGATGCGAAAATGAAGATAAACTGAAAAGATAAAGATGTTTGACTGAATTATAAAGGTTTGGTGCTATCATACGTACATTGTTCGAGCATTCGTTTCCCTAGCCATGTGGTATTTTGAATGTTTACTGAATTTTGTACAATAGATATGACACACGAAATCCTAACACTAAGACTTCTATTTATACTACTTCGACCATAACGGTCTGACTTATGAGATTCGCCGTAACATGCAACGTTTTCTCTAGCTTCCACGCGTCTTCGAACCGTTCCAGCGCACGTATATTTGAATTCCAATCATCCCGCTCACGTTTGAATTTCAAATGCTGTGACAATCTTCGCTTCGAACTCATTTCACAGAGATAGTCTTGTTAGCATTTCGAGGCTTCTTTTAAATATATCTTTATAACTGCCATTCGAAGCTCTGAACTTTAATATGTCCATTCGAAGAGCCATTTCTCCCATTCCGAACTGTGACATTCACTTTTATTCTCACAAACACTAATCTCGTTTCATTTCGAGCTCAATGACTCCATTTCGAATCATATATATCAAAATCTTCAGACAACAGACCCCAAGCAACTTTCTCACGCATAAAGTGTATATTAATTTTAATATGTTGATGCGTTGATGTTGATGTGTTGATGTTGAAGTCCATTATCAGCAGTATTAATTCATAGGGAAACCTCCATGTTTACACTCCTCACTTAATCAGACTACCCAATGAACCTTCTACCTAAGATACCACACTTAGATATGAGAACCTTTGTTCACTTCAAATCACCTCAGTGATGTCTATCAGTCACTATCACACCAGCAACTACATCAACTGTTTGGCTCCTAACACAATCAGCTTGGAGATACCTCACTCCAAACACAACTAAAAACAGTTTAAAGATATCACACTTCAAACACAATGCAAAACAGTCACACATGTGTGTAATACGGTGAACTGACTTTGAGATTTTGTTTTGCTTTTTATCGCAAATGTTGCGGATAGCAAGAGTCGCCACCGACTTTTCTTTTATCCAATTAAGGGAAGGTGAAAAGAACAGGAAAAGACCTTCGTTAGATTCTGAGTAAGGGAGAAGGTTATGAAAAGGGAAGGTATTAGCACCCCTTTTCATCCGTAGTTATCTACGGGCTCTTAGTTGCTTCTAGCTCATTTTTAAAAGTGCTTTCTGTATGTTTGAAAAAAATGTTTTGAAAAGGCATTTCGCTTTGACTTTGTAATGATTCATGTAGGAATGTATACAAAGTGTTCGGAAATGTTTTGTTTTGAAAAGGGTTTGAACTTTGACAAAAGTGTGTGGTGTGAAAAATATTTTGTTTGAGCAAGCAACTAAAAGTCTTATTACCTACTCAGAATGGTCATTTTTGTGTTGTTTTACGTTCCTTTAGAATAGTGTTATCCGTACCATTAGTTGGTAGGTAACCCTATTTGTTGGATGTAAAGGGACATTCGAAAGGACATCGGATGGTCATAGAAGGCAACTTGTAGGAAGTATCCTAGCACATTCGAAGGGACGATCATCACTTTTCGTAGGCAATAATCGAGGGACGAGATCATGTTTTCGTAGGCCACGTCGAGGGACTCATGATCTTTGATTCGAAGGGACTATGATGATATGTTTTTTAGGCAACAGTGCTAGGATACCTCTACGTTCGAGGGACTTGACCATTTGTATTCGTAAGGCAACGAGAGAGAATTACCCTAAGCGGTGCATGTGTGAAAAGAGTGTGTCAAATTCAGATATTTTATCTTGTAAATAGAAGTGATCTATGTTGATTTTTATCTTGCCATACACGCCTAGTTACTAGCAGTTTATAGGGTGCGGAAAGTAAATTGCGGAAAGTAAAGTGCGGAAAGTAAATTGCGGAAAGTAAAGTGCGGAAAGTAAATGTTCTACGCTATTACTTGGCTTTGGGGAAGTTACATAATAGGAGTGCGGAAAGTAAAAGTCCTAATTAAACTATTACATCCCATGAGCAGTTACATAATATTGAAAAGAAAAGCGAGAAAAATAGTCCGAAACGTTACAACCTGTAAGCAGATACATAATTGGAAAATATAAGAAAACTCGCATAAGAGAAAAATGTTAGTAAAAATAAGGTTTTTGAATGAGGAAAAAGACTTTAGATTAGTCATGTTGATTAGATGATGAGATAATTTTTTGGGAATTTTCTGGATCGATTTTGATAATTAAAAGCAATTAAAAGTCAATTTAATGGTTAATTAGCAATTAATTAAAATATGCATGCAAAAATATTAATTTTAATGTCAAAAATTAAATAAGCATTTTTCTGATTAAAATGCAAAAGGAAAGTATTTTTGGTGATTTTTAAATGCATGAGAAAAATATTTGAAGATAAATTAAATTAAAAGAAAAATATTAAGAAAAGAAATAAGAAAAGAGTTAGTTTTGTAAGTTGTAAAAAAATAAGTGACAACGCCAGGGATCGAACTCATGTCATTGCTCTCACACGCGCGCTGCCTTGACCACTAGACCAACCTGCGTTTGGTGTTAGAATAATGAAACAAAAACAAATTAAACGAAAATAATTCCTGATTGCCAGATCACGCGCGAAGATCTTCATCTTCTACGTTTGAATTTTCAAACACATAGCGTCGGTCTGGCTCGACGCTAAGGCCCCTACAAATTCCTAAAATCACACACAAGTAATATAAATACATGATCAACCCTTGATCAAATGATGAATGTAACTTCAAAATGAGGATGTTGACCAAAAATCATGAAGTTTGACTGTATGTTGACCATAGTTGACTTTTGTCCAATACAACTGATTTTCAACCATCTGAGCAATTGTCTGAGGAAACTTGACTTGTGAGGCTTGAAACTTGACATAGAGAATATTTGAAGCATATGAGGAGGCATGATGACCATTGGAGATGTTGGAAGTCCATCTTGGTCTGAGAATTGCCAAACCCTAGTTTGGGTTGATTGTCTAGGAGAGGGTTTGTCTGATCAGCCTTTGAGGAATCCTTGAGTATGGATGTATGAAATGTCTTGAGAAGTAGGAGGGCAAATTTTGGGGTATGACATCGCCAAGGATGAGACCTTGTGCCTACGTATTCTCAAAGGGATGTTGAGAAAGTCAGAGCAATCGTAGTTCCCACTTATGCTAGTGGAAGCAACGGGATGTTATTAAGAGACATAGACGAATGTCATCTTAATGAAAAATGTATCTAATCTATTTCATCACATACATTTTTGAAAAGGATTGATTGAATTAGTCTTTCATCGTAAATTATAGGTGTTTTGCTTGAGTGTACAAGCGTTACCACTTACGAGTTAAGAAAGATGTTTGAAAAAATGATTGAATCTTTTAATTGTAAGCATTGGGTGTTTTGCTTGAGTGTACAAGCGTTACCACTTACAATTAAGAGATGTTTTTGTTTTGAAAATTGTTTGAAAAGTATTTGATTGTATGTGATATTATAGATGAGATACTTATTTCATAGAGATGATAAATATCTAAATCTCTTAGGAGAAATTAATTATGGATTAGGGGGATGCTTTTAAGAAGCCCGTGGGTCCTTGTATTGTAAGCCCAAGAGGAGGCATTCTGAGGGTCATCGAGGGTCCTTGTATTGTTAGCCCAAGAGAAGGAATTCCGAGGGTCTTTGAGGGTCCTTGTATGAAGCTCAAGAGGAAGCTATAGGGTATGGCTAGCTTTGGCTTTAAGAGTGGTTTCACCGGGAAACCATCCTCTTAGGATTCAAGAGTGATTTCACTGGGAAATCATCTTCTTAGGGTTCTATCCTAGTGCGGGTGATTCTTTGTATTGGAAGTCCAATAGGAGGCTATTAAGAGATTTGCTGGTCTCTTTCTTGTTTGATGCCAAAGAGAAGGCTAAACTCAATGAGGAGTTCTTTTGAACGAAGCCCAAGAGGAGGCTAACTCAGCAGGGGAGTGTTGTCTTATATGAAGCCTAAGCGGAGGCTAAACTCAGTAAATGAGTTTTCTTATATGAAGCCTAAGAGGAGGCTAACTCAGATGAATGAGTTATCTTATACGAAGCCTAAGCGGAGGCTAAGGGGAACCTAGTTGTTAGACTAGTTGTTATGTTATAACTGAACAGTTACATAAACAAGTGTGTGATATGTATCCACAAGAGTTTATGAAGGAAATATAAACAAGTGTATAAACCGAGCGTTTAAAGCAAGTGTAACTTGAATATTTACAAGTTTGAGTGTGTACAAGGGAATGAATATGTACATAGGAAGGTTGGGACTTACACCGTAAGGGAGGCCCATTGATTTAAGAGGAGTTTCACCGGGAATAATTCTTCTCTTAATACCAATGGAATTGGCGTATAAACAAGCGAATGAAAACAAACGAACGAAGTTTGTTTATGCTTGAATATTTACAAAGATGATTGTATATATGTACAAGGAAAATTTAATATGTACATAAAAGGTGTGTAAGTTTGATGAAATGTTTTGAAAAGGTTTTGAAAATGATTTTTGAAAAGTGAAGTATATTCACAAGAAGTTTTGAAAAGATTTGAGTTTTGAAAGTTTGAAAAAAACATCTTTGAAAAGTATTTAAAATACTTACAATGTCTCATTTTTTAGTTAATAAAAATATATTCAAAAGAAAATATTTTTGGATTTTTTTGACATAATCATAAAATAGACATATTAAATGACAAGTGTGCAAAAAATCATCTCAAAATGAGAAGTTTTGATTGGTTTTTGAAAATGTTGAAGTTTGATAGAAAATGTGAAGAAAACAAGTGGTAAAAATTTGTTTTTGGTCTCAAGGAGGTTTGAACCCATGACCTTTGGTTTTGAATTGAAAATCTTTACCACTGAGGCAAGTGCTTGTCTTGTTGTTTACACGCTTCCAATTAATTATATTTAAAAACGAGTCTTTGAAATGTTTAAAAAATGAAGGAAAGTGAAAAAATTAACAAAATGGTCTCAGGGGGATTCGAACCCTGGACCATAGGCAAGGCAAAGGAAACATGAAAAGCGTGCTGGCAACCGCTGGGGCAGTAATACATCCATTGATTTAACTTAAACCACAAATATAAATATATATTTTAAACATAGCTTCAAAAATTAAATTTCAAAACTTCATCTTCTTTCTCTTTACTGTAACCGCGAAAAAAACACCATATCCATGGCAAATTCGAATTTCTTCAAATCTTGATCAATTTTAAAAGTTTAAAATGCTATTTCATCTAGATTTTTGCCACGATTATGAATATGTGTTTTGTTGTTATTATTAATCAAATATTATCACGAATTTTAACAATCCCAATTTGAACCCTAACTAAAAAAATTGTTAATTCTTGAAACTCAGTTGTTTTTAGTTCCAATTAACAACCCAGATAGCTTTAGTGATTGAATGTCTACATTTTGCTTTTCAATTTTAAAGCTAAAATTGCATGAATTGAGGATTCAAAGTTTGAAAAACTTACCTCTTGGTATGAAAAACCAGTTCGAGTTCTACAACTTCCAGGTGCAAACTTACCTCTTGAACCTCCCTGAGTGTGTTTCGATCCTTAGTTTGTTCTGAAACCTTTTGAATTACTCCAACCAAGTCAACTTGCAGGTGGATGGTTTTTGAATGAAGGATGATGATGATGATGTTACAGAACTTGTTTAAAGGCTTGGATCATCTCTATGGGATGTATGGAAAGTGTTTGAATGATAAAAATTGAAAACGCACGAGTGGATTTCCAGTTTGCATGTTTAGGCTCAAAACATACACAAATGGAGTTTTGTGTAGAAAACTCTCTCTTAGCTTGTTTCTTGATGGTTTTAAGTTTTAAACAAGTTATATTTGATGTTTATAACATGTTTGAACCCTCAATTCTCTCAAATTTTGCAAGGTTTGAGAATTGCAAAAATTCCCTCTTTGAACTTTGTAACTTGAAACTTAAGCAAGAAAGAAAGAAAGCTTGATTTGGATAGCTTTGGTGTGGTTTAAATTTTGAGGAAATGACCTCTATTTATAGGCCAAAAATTCTGAATGACAAGGCATGGCTATCATTGAGAGAGCTTGCAACTTGGCTTAAGTGGTAAGATGGAATCTTTTGCATTTAATGCAAAAGTTACTTTTCTAACCATGGTTAGAAATTTCTTCTTGATCCAATCCTTTATCAATCATTCACAACTGATATTTATCAGTTATAACTTGTCTCTAAATGGTGACAAGGCTTCTAGAAGGAGAAGTTGCAAAAAATGACTTGTAATTTTGAAGCATGTACTTGAAATTCCATGGTTTTGGAGCTCTATGTTTCAAAATCAAAAGTATAGCTAGACAAAGTGTTTTTGCAAGTTCTTGGAAATTTTGGGAAGCTTGTAACAAGGGCTACAACTTTCATGTTTTGAGTTTTTTCTGAATCCAAATGGATCTAGGTGAAAAATGTCCATGAAAGTGATGAAAAATCATGTTTCTTAACACTTGAAAAATTTTCTAAGTGTTAGAAAATTTTCAAATCTTGACTTTTTGTTGACTTTTTCACATTTCTTGATTTTTTATGATCATGATGGATTATTTGAAATGTTTTCATGATTGAAAAAGTTTGATTTTGAAAAAGTTGACCAAAAGTCAAAGTTTGACTTTTCAGAGCAGATGAATTTTCATCAGACGATTCAGAATTTGTCTGATGAAGAAACATGGACTTTTGTGATGTTTTGAATCAAGAAAATCAATGATTTAGTATCCTCGATAAAAACCCTAATTAGTCGATTCATGATAGATCATGAGAAAAAGTTGGGAATCTGAAGATCAAATGTTAATGATTGATTAAGATAGATCATTTGGGGTGAGTGGAAACTCAAACCCTAATTGATCACATCTTGAACAGATGGAATTTTGAAGAAACCCTGACTTTGACTTCTAGAAGCCACCACGATATATTCTGTTCTGAAATTTTTAGTGATGCAGTGATGCATATATGAGGTGGTATATTAGGTCAAAAATTGGGGTATGACAGGTCCTCATAATACTTGAACTATTCTTTATTTGGAATTTGCCACAGTTTTCCAAATTAGGAATCCTTAGTTTGCTTGCTTCACAAGATTCAGATTTCCACACTCTGTAACTTGTAATAGAAGAAACCTCCTTGTTAGCTATGTGTATAATTAATTATAAGTCTTCAAAAGATAAGTCTGAACATTATCATCTTTCTTCAATATCTAGTGTCTTCAACAGTTGTGGTGTTACATCTTAATGTAGAACATTCTTTTTTATACATCACGGTCTTTATCTCTTTCTTGATTCAGATTTCACTACGCCAAAAATGAGTTTTGGCAGCGCTACATAGACAACGCTTTTATCAAAAAGTGTTGCTATAGCTTTTAAAAAAAAAGCGCTTAAAAAAAGCGCTTCTAAAGGGTACCTTAAGAAAGCGCTTTTTAAAAGCGCTGCTAAAGGTTAACTGTAGAAAGTGATTTTTAAAAGCGCTGCTAAGTCTGACCTTTAGAAAGCTCTTTTAAAAGCGCTGCTATAAGCATATGAAATGAAAGCGCTTTCTAAGGAAAAAGCGATGATAAAGTTGGCCTTTAGAAGGCGCTTTTTAAAATCACTTTCGTAGCTAATTTTATTTTTAAAATTCATAAACCCTAAACTAACAAAACACGATTTCAGTTCATCTTTTTCTTCTATCGTCGTTCTTCTCTGCCATCACCTTCCGTTGTCTCCTTTTGTCATCTTTCTTCTCTACCATCGTCGTTCTCGTTGTTCATCTTCCATCTCACCTTCATCGTCGTTCTTCTCTATGCTTCATCCTCTTGCTTCCCTTCACCGCCAACTTGTCGTCACGGTCAACAAAAAGAGGAATTCATCATTCAATGTTAGGGTTCAAAGATCATTCACAGTTGGTGTAGTGTTTTGATAACATCAACATTTTCTCATGTGACTTTTCTTCACTCTTTTAATACGATTTATCGACATCAATTTTTGCCGATGAGAATGTTCAAATAATGGAGTATTGTTGATTATGTTTTTCTGTTGTGGATGTACATTGGTGAGTTTGAATGTGATTATGTGTTTTTTTTCCTTTGTCCACCATTTCGTATCGTCGTGTGTGAGTTGAATTTTAGTTGTTTGAGTTGGCCCTTTTAAAATAATCATGTATGTGTGTTGTTGAATGATGTAAACAGTTTGACACTATTTAGTTTATGTGGTATGGTTGTGTTTGTATTGAGAGGTAGAGATTTTATGTTTTGTTTCAATGTTTATTCACTTGTTATGTCGGTACACGTCACAGTTTGTGTGTTATACTTAGTATTATTTATGAATGAGAAGACTATCTCAATCAATAAAGCTTCATCTTTATGTTGTCTTGAGTATGTTGAGTTGGAATTAAGGATTTTTATGGTGTACATATAGTTGATATCCGGTTTTCGATGTAATTAATTATGGTTTAATTCCAATTTTGCTTTACATATTTTGAAGTTGTTTTGGGGTAATTAATTATGTTGTTGTTATTATGAAAAAGTCATTTTATTTTGAGTAATCGTTTGAATTATGGCTGCCCAAAACTAGAATGAATCATTGATTAAGTTTCGGTTGTATTCCTTGAACAAGAAATTTCAATTGTGATAGCAGAGTTTTCCGTTTGTGCTAAACACTTGTCAAGACGAATTTGGAGTGTAAATTTATACTTATGTCATGGTTGTCTGGATTTTGTTTGATTTGTAGCTCACTTTGAGTTTGGTTTATCCTGTTAATTTTGAGTTTCTTTGGTTTTAGTTTCATTTTTGAATTGAAATACTTGAATGATAATGTCGTGTTTATTTGCGTGCAAATCTAACTGAGGAACTTATGGGGCAACATGTTGTTTTTGTGTAAATTTGGGAAAGAAAAATCATGTTTACTTTGTTTATATTTGGTTGAATGGTGGATGCCCGGGAAACACATACTTTATGTTATGTCTGTGTTGGTTTACTTGTCTTTAGATTGAATGAATGAATGAGTGAATTGTTTGTTTGTTTATTTGAAAATGGATTTAGAATTTAGGATAACTTTATTATGTCATGATCTTGTTGACTTTTTGTTGAAAAATAAATCCAAGTTTCATAATGATGTAAGTAAGTATGGGTGCATGCCAACGAGATTACGAGAGTGTCTCTCCCAAACAAACGTATTGAATTTGCTATATATAGGGTTACTTGTGAAGTGTGAAAGTCTGATCGTTTACAAGAATCTAACACTGTGTGGGTATAGAAGTTGCTTATTTCTCTACAGGTAATTAGTTGTTCTCTCTCGCCACTGTAATTAGTTGTGCTTTGAATGAATTGCTATGACGGATCATTTTCACTGAAATTAGTTGCTTACCTCTGTACTTGTGAATGAACTGTAATTAGTGGTTGAGTCGGTTTTTATCGTATGAAATTTTTTATAATATAAGTTTTCTTTCATTTGAATTAGCAACGATTCCCCGCCTAGTTTGACGTACGACGCTCATTCTCTGCGTTTCCTTGAGTTCGGTAAATCCGAGGTAAATTTCTTCCTCAAATTACAGGTACTGTGATGAATTTGTCTGAAATTGCGTGAATATGTTGTGGTTTTTTGCTTCGGATCCATTTTATGTATACTTTGCGTTTTGACATAAATGCATTATGTCATTTTGTTCCCTAATTAGTTGTTTTTGTTTAGCTTAATTAGTAAAACCATGGATAAGACATGGATGTATTCCAATCGATTGTCAAAAGAGTACGAGAATGGGGTATCGGAACTCGTTAACATTGATATTGGTGTTGACATTGAATCTTTTACCAGAAATGATCAAAATGATAATGAATCATGTATTAGAAATGATCATAATGAGAGTATTTGGATCAATCCAACCGTCCGCGTTGTTAAGAGACGAGTAGAACATATTCTTACCAAGAAAAGAAAGAGACGTTAGTGAAAAAGGTAATAGTATAATTATAGCCTACATCATTCAATGAAATTTAAATATATATATATATATATATATATATATATATGGATTATTGATTATGTATTTTTATATTTGTCATTTCATTTTTTTCTTTATTACAGGTCAAATGGCTAGTAATCAAAAAAACTCACAAGATGCAAATGCTTCATATGAACAATATAGAGCCGCTATTATTACAGAAATGGAACAATTGTAAACAGTAAGAAAAAAGAATTTCATTTCGTGTCTTCCTCCCGTGTTATTATTGTTAGGGATGACTTTGTAAGATTGATTTTGGTTGTGTTAGAAATATGTGAATTGAATTATAAGGGTGTATATATATATATATATATATTGGATTACAATGGTATATAATGTAATGGTATTATAATTCCTTTTTTGTATATAATCGCTTCTTTGTTGAAATAATGAGATTACAATTGTAAATTACAGGTTTATGGGTGTTATACCCCAAAATTTTCCCTCCTATTTCTCAAGACAATCCACATCTCCATACTCAAGAATTTCTCAAGGGTTGACCAAATGAACCCTTTCTTAAGAAATTAACCCACAACCAGGGTTTTGCTTCTCTCAAGACAAAATCAAGTTCTAGTGCTTCAAGTGGTCATCATACCTCCTCATATGTCTCAAGGGATCACCATGTCAAGTTTCAAGCCTCACATCTCAAGTTTTCTCAGTCAATTGGTTAGATGGTTGAAAACTAGTTGTATTAGACAAAAAGTCAATTGTGGTCAACATAGAGTCAAACTTCATCATTTTTGGTCAACATCAATATTTTGAAGTCAAATTCATCATATGATTAAGGTTTGATCATGATTCATCAAGAAAAGAAAAGATTTGATCAAAAGTCAAAGTTTCCAAATTAGGATTTTCGGACAAAAGTCAACAGAACTTTGACCAGTCATAACATTCACATACTTTATCAGAAATTTTTCCACCAAAAATCATTTTGAAGGGAATTCAATTCTCTACAACTTCATGTCTCACAAGCTTTCTCTAAAAATGCTTCATTTGAGAGTTATAGATCAAAACATTATAGGTCCTTCTAAAAGTCAACAAAAAGTCATCTTTTGCAAAGAAGTGAACATGAACATGGAAACTTCAAAGGAGATGAAACAAAAAGGAGTGTTTATAGGACATATTGAGAAAAAGTCCAAGAACACTTAAAAATGTTAAAAATTGAGCAACACACAAGTTGTGCAAGTTCGGCATTGTTGAAGAAGTACATGAAGAGAAATACTTGGAAAATTCAATTTTTTTCTAAATGGGCCCAAGTTTGTTTGATTCACACTTGCTTCTAACATTTCCAACGACCTCTCAAGCCCAATAGCACGCTATGTTCTTTTTTATTTTATTTATTTTTGAATTTATCCAATTTAATTCAATTTTAATTAAAATAAAATGCAAATGATCAAATCATTAAGTGTAAGATTGATTTTTTTATCATTCTTGAGGTCCAAGCAAGCCATATAAGCTGATAATTTTGAAAATCATGGAGATTGGCAAGAGATTGAATGAAATTTGATCAAAAAAGGGAATATTTGGTTTCATTCCAAATCAAATCTTTTCTCATTGATTGACATATATTTTCGTCATGTTTCTTGACCTAATTCACTCTATTATATATACACAACGATCCCAGACCCTAAGGACGAAAAATTCTTGCCTCAAGAACCCTAACTAAGTTGCAAAAAACCGTGACATTCAAGTTACTTGCAGGCCAGGATTTCCATTGATTCAAGCCATTCTAAAGGTGCCAATCAATTGTTGGTTACTCTTTGAATCGTTCCAGACCTTCACCAAGCATCAACACCTCCAGAAACACAAAAATCTGAATCACGGTTTGCACAATTTATTTTAAAATCGATTTCATTAATTCATGCATTTTTAATACAATTTGATTGCATATCTGTGTTCATGATGATGTTTCGAAACTATCTGAACCGTTTGATTGAGTTTTAAGTGCAGGAATCATGAGTTGCCATTGCTAGGGTTCGTAGCTCAGAATTAGGGTTTTACGAATTAGGAAATATTGGACAGAACCAAGGGCATCATAGGGTTTAGAACATGATTTCAAGTTGATCGTCATAACTCATTTATATTGCATATTTTTTTATGTTTGATTTGCAGGTGATGTAGTTACGGACGGAATTCGTTGATATAGGTTTACCCACGAAAAAGTCGTGGGTAAGTCCGTGGAAAATTCAAAAATGAGGAAGACGACCAACCTTCTCGCGCTTTTTTTTTTTAATATATTTTAAAATTTGATTTTATTATATATTATTTCTATTAAGCGTGTTTGGTTTCTCACCCTGGGATACCTAGTTCGATTCCTGGCATCCCAAACCTATTTTTTTGGCTATTTTCTAACTAACCCAATTTTCTTATTTACACTCATTTTTTTCTTCTATTTAATTTTTCTTTTAAATATTTTTTAAATATCACAAAAATCACCAAAAGTATTTTCTTTTTGCATTTAGGTCAGAAAAATACTTATTTAATTTTTGACATTTAAAAAACATTTTTTTAGCTTTTATTTTCATTAATTGTTAATTAACCATTAAATTAGCTTTTAATTATCTTTCTACATTAAAATCAATTCACAAAAATCCCAAAAAAATATTTTCTTCATATAATTAGATTTACTAACCCTAAAAATGTCTTTCTAACATGAAAATCTATTTTCTACTAACATTATTTTCTCTTATTTACAATTTAGTCCTTCACGCGATACTTTTTCGATTATTCTAATTGCTCACAAGTTGTAATAGTTAGGGTTTAAATTCCTTGCATATTGTTTACTATTATGTAACTGCTCATGGGATCTAATAGCTTAATTATAGTTTTACTTTCCGCACCTCCTATTATGTATTTGTCCCAAATCCATGTAATAGCGTAAGATATACTTTCCGCACCTTTACTTTACTGTATATATTTAACTGCTATCTAAATAGGGTTGTATGGCTAAGACTAAAATCAATCCTAGATCAATTATAATCTCAAGATAAATATTTGAATCAGTCACACTCATCACACTTGCACCCCCTTAGGGTATCCTCTCTCATTGCCTTTCGAAATACAATGGTCATGTCCCTTGAACGTAGGGGTACCACTAGCAAAAGTCCCTCGAATAAAATCATCACAAAGATCAGAGTCCCTCAATGACCCTCGATGTCACCTACGAATATATGATTTCGTCCCTCGATTGTTGCCTACGAAAAGTGATGGTCGTCCCTTCAAATTGCTAAGGTATCCTTACATGTTGTCTTCAATGACCATACCATGACCCTTCAATTGTCCCTTCACATCCAACGGATAAAGTTACCTGCCAACTAATGGTATGGATGGCCTTATTCTAAAGGAGAAGGAAAAATAACATAGAAAACGACCATTCTGAGTAGGTAATAGACTCCTAGTTGCTTGCTCAATCAAAATTCTTTCACACCTCACACTGTTCAAAAACTTTTCAAACACTTTGTATACATTCCAGCAAGAATCATTACAAAGTTAAACATTTTCCAAACAAACATTTTCGAACACATCGTATACATTCCAACAAGAATCATTACGAAGTCAAAGTGAAATGTCTTCCAAAATACTTTTCAAACTACACAAACACAGAAATCAATTTTTCAAAAGTGAGCTAAGCAACTTAGAGCCCATAGATAACTATGGATGGAAAGGGCGTTAATACCTTCCTTTTTCATAATTGCCTCCCGTACTCAAAATCTAACGAAGGTCTTTTCCAGTTCTTTTCACCTTCCCTTTATTGGATAAAAGAAAAGTCGGTGCTGACTCTTGCTATCCACAACATTTGCGATAAAACACAAAACAAACAAGTCAGTTCTCCCACCGTGTTACAATGGGATTACAATTGTAAATTACAGTTTTAAGAAATAATGTTGCCAAAAATGCAGCTTTATGAATTATAAAAATTAGAGGATTATTCAAAACACCAAAGAAACCGTTTTTCCATGAAAAGCGCTGCAATAGGCATATCTTTCAAAGCGTTTTTTAAGAAAAAATGCTACCTAAAGGTATACAAAACGCGACGCTTTTGAAAGTGATGTCTTATGTATACCTTAGGCAGCGTTTTTTCTTAAAAAGCGCTTTCTAAAGTAGGCCTAAGGCAGCGCTTTCCTTGAAATAATGATGCCTAAAGATGCCTACAGAAAGCATAAAAGGCATTCTAAAGTAGGCCTAAAAAAGCATTTTTCCAGAAAAAAGTGCTTCTAAAGGCCTACTTTAGAAAGCACTTTATAGGAAAAAGCGTTGTCTTAGGCCTACTTTAGACAACACTTTTGCCTAAACAAAAAGCACTGCTAAAACCTATAGCAGTGCCACCTACAGCAACGCTTTTAAAGGCAAAAAAAAGTGCTTTCGTAGGTCTTTTATGGCGTAGTGTTTCCACGCAGTTATCACAAATATCCATCTCCCGTCATGATATTTGAAAGCATCTGTATGCATCTCCTTAGTTGAATCAGCTCTTCAAATAATCACCAGATAACATTGCCACATATACTTGACTTGTCAAGATAACAGTGAACTTTAGTATTGATATTTAGTCCACACTAGGCCATGAATTCTTCATACAGATAATCAGCTCCCGACAGAGTATATGAATTTTGCATTCAGACTGCACATCTAATAATTACTTAGTCTCTCGTTAAAGTACCTACCAGTTAATCAGTTAGAATTAACTACTCACACTAGATCATCCTAAATGATTACATCTTCACACTTATATTTACTTCCTAGCAACAATACAACTTTCAATAACTTAAGACTTTAAGATGATGTTTTGACATCTGATACAACATCATCCATTATGGTTCTAGGGGTAACATCCATAATTCCTTATTCATAACACTTGGGGGGGGGGAACACAACAAGCACTGCAACTGTCAGCTTTACATCCAAACAATTTACATATCAAGGAAAAATATGATCCTCATCTCAATATGCTTTTCTTTAGACTCTCATTCTAATTTTGATGATGGATGCCACAGTCTGTACCTACAGAGGAGATTCCCTCAACTAGGTTTATGGAACAGACTTAATCATGGCATAACACAAAAGTATGCAGATTCTTTAAGATAATCTGTCTTCCTTGATTCATCTTAACAATACCCTTCTTGGACAATATTTAGGGCATTCAATATGCATGACTATAATTCACTGTGGTTGAGACACAATATTCATCTCCAAACAAAATATGTTCTATGGTCACGAGCAAGCCTTCATATATCTGGTTCCTTTGATCAGAAGAATGTACCAAATATAAGCTCATCTTGATTTCACATAAGGGGACTGAAGAAAGAACCTTTATGAGTCTTCTTACTTGCATTGAGCTTTACTTTTACACTCCCATAGGCTTAGGTCAGAAATAAACTGACAAATGGAGTATAAGAATTTAGTTGATTGTGTCCTAATTAATTGATAAGCAGATGTCTCCTCTTCCAGATTAGTAGCAGGTTCCAAACATATGTACTCACACTACATTTGTTTAGCACCCAGGACATTTGTTCTTCAACTGGTAGCTGGATACCAGTAATAATGTCCTAACATCCTATAAAACATTTGTTTCATCTCCTTGGAACACATCATCCTTGATAATCTTCAAGGTCTTCAAACAACTTGCAGATGTATATGAGAATCATTGATCAATTGATACTCATCAACTCTATTAATAAATTCCTTTATGAGTGGACTTGAGAAATTCTCAAGTATGTTTGATAATTTTAATAGGTTGTAAAATTTGCTAAATATTCTGTTGAATAAAAATAACCCTAGAATTTTTCTTGCACTTTGAGGGTTGCATCAGAGACTATGCAACGGAATATAGCCAAACTTCAACAGAATGTACACAATGCTTACTCCATAATTCACTTGTAAGCATAACATATAAGGATTGAAAATAAATCAACCCTACAATAAGCTTTCCTCTCCACCAAGCAACAGACTAGACCCAACCAATATCCTGACCAATATGGAAACACATAAGCACAGAAGTTACCTTATCAACAACTTCACTCCCGCATGAAGGTTTTGACAACTTTTCTATGTGTTAATTATAGGCTGAACAGTACTATTCAAAATCCTCACTCCCGCATGAAGTCTTTGAATTTAACTTTCTTGTTCTAGCATCATTATCTTCTCTCTTCAAGAAGTACAAAAGTTTTGTTCATGTTGGTCTAGCTTTCCACAAATAGGTTCATCCTCCACTTCAAGGGAACATAAAATATAAACACTCCTTGTTCAAACAATCTTCTACCTTGTATACAACCATAAAGTATCCCCCATGGATCTCATCCAGAAACATACAGGATGCCTGCTTTGATACCAGGTGAAATTCTGGTGCTGGCAGACTCATGATGTTGTGACATCTGATCCGACATTACAAAATAGACAAGGTAGAGTATAACAATTAACAATGTGTCGCACCCCAAAATTTACCCTCCGGATATTTTGATAACTTTGCGTGGCTCATGTTTCATCATTGCATTTCATTTACTAAATTAAATTATTTCGGTTGTCAAGCTTTTCAAAAATATGGAATTTGGTTGTATTGACAATTGGTCCAAGGGGCTCTCATATTCATTCAAGGTTGGGATTCTTGATCACTGTGATATTCTCCGTGTCGAGCTATAAGATTGTAAACTCAGGCGTTCATCCTCCTCCTGTGCTTGTCATCATCACTTTTTGGGTTCCTTTGCAAATGCACGGATTCAGAGATGTGAATTACCTGGTAATTCTTGGATGCATCCTTGTGTTTTTATTAAAAGTTTTGGGCAAGATCATCAATTGGTTTATGATTAAAGTTTCTCATACGTGTATATTTTGTTGATGTCTTGTTTACCAATGGAAGTTTGGTTAAGAGGTTCAGAACAAATATTATTTCCTCAAAGGCATTACTTGACAAGATTTGGATTCTTTGATTGATTAAAATATCTTTTATGTCTTTCTTTTATTTGAGGCTTATTGTTCAAATTCAAGTCGACTTAAATTTGGATTCATTAGTTAAGTGTCAAAAGTGACTACGGAAGGCAATTTGCTTGTTTTGTCGTCTTATTTAGAATGGATGGCATTTCTAACTTAGAATGGAAAAGGAAGTTCAAGATTTTATCTTTAACTCAAGATTCATGTCATTATTTTCATCAGAACTTTGTTTCAATTTCAAAGATTCATGGTTCCAACAAAATTCATGCAAATTTATCTCAACCATTCAACATGGCATCATGTAATGACATCCTCACCGCCGCGGAACCCTTCATCGCGTCTCCAAGGCTCAGGTTTCTCATCATCATCGCCGGAATCGCGGACTGGAGGGTTAGGGTTTCCGAAATTCCCTTTCAAGATCTACGACAAACCGTGAATTTCCTGCAAAATCTAACAACAAATTAGAGAAGAGAAGAGCAAGATGAGCAAGATGGCATAAGAAAAATAAAGATCGGAGCAAGTCCGCCATGGAGTCCGCCGTACGCCACCGTCTGCCTCCTTGAAGGCGATTTCTGGCAAGCCCCAAAGGAGGATAGAAGAGAGAGCGTTCCAACTCAAGAAGGAGAAATATTTCTGACTAATGTTGTTTTCTTTTTTTTCTTAATTGTTGTTTTTTACCATAAACCATTTTAACTTAAGTCTAATCCGGTGGTGACACTTGTCACCACCCCTAATTATTTTTAAAAAAATATTTAAAAAAATAATATTATGTTACCAATTTTCCATGCTGCCACATGCCTATTCGAAGAGGAACGTTTGATCTCCTGAAGTCCTCTCAACCTCTTGATCATACGGGCGAAACTGATTTCCATGGTGCACTCTCATTGGACTGATACGCCGGATTTTCCTGAAGGCTTATTGGGCCCTTTATTTGGGCTCAGGATCGTATCCACACCCCCGCAAAATTACATCCAGGCTATTTCTAAACCCTCTCTTTTGATTATTCAATTTAATTATGCAAATAATTTATTTTGGGTTTGATGTATTAAATAATGATTAGTTTATGATAGTTTTTATTTGATAATTTCCAATTAAACTATTAGTCGATTTTATCAAATAAAGAAGATCTATTCTAACAATTATTTAAGCATGTAATTGTATTGTTTGATAATTATTTATCTGCTTTATATGCTTGTATATTCACCATTGTACACTTTACAGCCACAATTAATAAACAAACAAACAACTTCGATTTTCTTTTGATTGGCTCATAAGCCAATTTCCTAAAGGGTCTCATAGTTGGGGATGGGCATGGCCATCCTCACAAGGTTAATTAAAGCCCTTGTTGCTTTGATTAATCATAACCCGAATAAATTTGGTTCATACACCAATTGTCCATGCACCAGGGTCTCATAGTTGGGGATAGGAGCACCTATCCTCACGAGGTTAATTAAGTCCATATACTTAATTAATCATAACCCGATTACACTCTTTATTTCCGCGCGTATCTAAAAACACTTTCATAATTAAAGTTCTAAACCTCGATCCAACGTCGAGTTTTCTTTTCAAAACATTTTCATAAATAAATAATCCACTTCTCTCTCTTCCCAAACGTATGGTAGTCAGTCCTGTATCGACCCTCGACTGTACGTTTGGTTTCTTAATTGAATCTAATTAACGTGAACCTTGTTTCACCTCACCTTTTCTTAACAAACTTTTTGGGTAGAAAAAGATGATTAGGATGTTTTGTCCACTCATCTGAGTACTTGGGATGTTAGCCGTTTAACGCTTATGGTCCAATACTCGTCTCCCACATAAAAATAACTCAACTCACTCAAACTCTTTTATCGCTCATATGCGATCATCAAACTCTTTTCTTACAAAGAGTGTGCAATAGCCATTTCAAACATGAACGAGGACTTAAGCTTTTCAAACAAACTAAACAAGTTCAAGTTCAAGCATTTGAAATGTCTAATGCACGATTTTTCTTATAAAATCAATACAACCAATTTAAAACACTTTTGAGAGGAACTACGGAGTTTTGAATTTCCCATTGCACAAGGGAATACGTAGGCACACGGTTTCGAAACCGTGCCAAACTCAAAATAATAAATAAACAAATTCCGTTTCTTTTTCGATTATAACTTAGAGATTAGCAAATATACACACACACACACTTAGAATTAAACGGGTCTCATCGAATACGATGGATGTAAGAGGTGTTAATACCTTCCTCTTACATAACCGACTCCCGATTCCATGTTTTTGGTCGCAAACCGCCTTATCCGCATCTGTGGGGTTTTATCTATATTTTCCTGTTCCTTTTGGAACAAATAAAATTAGGTGGCAATTTCACTGTTTTTGAAAATTTAATGATTTTTGAAAATCGAGTTGCTTCACAGTGCATGAAACAAAAGACCACAAGGAGTTGTTAAACCAGTTCGATTCTAACCAACCTACATTTGGGGGCATACCAAGCCAGGAATGAAGTTCACTATCAGTAGTATTAATTCAGAGGGAAAACTCCATGTTTACACTCCTCACTAAATCATACTACTCAATGACCCTTCTACCTAAGATACCACACTTAGATATGAGAACCTCCACTCACTTCCAATCACCTCAATGATGTCTATCAGTCACTATCACACCAACAACTTCATCAACTTCTTGGCTCCTAACACAACCAGCTTGGAGATACCACACTCCAAACACAACTAAAAACAGTTTGAAGATACCACACTTCAAACACAATACAAAACAGTCACACATGTGACACAAACAAACTTGGAATTGCTTCACAGCTTCTTCTAAGGACACAACTACACTCATTGCTTCACAACTTCTGAGTGAGTAAAATAATCCTCTTGCCTACAAGCTTCGAGGTACAAATCAGTGGCCATCCCACAATCCGGGTGGTTCACTTACATGGATAATCCTAAAGATAACATCTTTTTAAAACTGGATAGCTTACTAAAACTAGGTTCCAACTACTTATTCATAACCTATTTCTCATACCCCAAAATTTGCCCTCCATCCTCTCAAGATATTTCATACATCCATACTCAAGGATTCCTCAAGAGTGGATCAGACAAACTCTCTCTTAGAGAATCAACCCAAACTAGGGTTTGGCAATTCTCAGGTCAAGATGGACTCCCAACATCTCCAATGGTCTTCATGCCTCCTCATATGCTTCAAAGATTCTCTATGACAAGATTCAAGCCTTACAAGTCAAGATTGCTCGGATGGTTGAAAATCGGTTGTATTGGACAAAAGTCAAAACATACATAAACTTCATACTTTTTGGTCAACATCCTCATTTTGAAGTTACATTCATCATTTGATCAAGGGTTGATCATGATTCATCAAGAAAACTCAAGATTTGCTCAAAAGTCAAACTTTCTAAATTAGGGTTTCTAGATGAAAAGTCAACTGAACTTTGACTGATCATAACTTCTTCATACTTTCTCAGAAATTTTTCCACAACCTCTTGTTTTGAATTAAATTCAATTCTCTACAACTTTATGTCTCACAAGAATGTCCAAAAAATGCTTCATTTGAGAGGTATGGCTCAAAACATTACAGGTCATTTTCAAAGTCAACAAAAAGTCAACTTTTTGTTTTGAATATATATTAAGCATGGAAACTCCAATTGAGATGATACCAAAAAGGTTGGTTAGAGGACTCTTAGACCTTTCTAAAAAGTCCAAGAACACTCAAAAATGTGGAAAATTGAGCAAGATACACTATTCAGAAGTTGGGCAATTTTGGACAATTGCACAAAAGGACATTTTGGTCAAAATGCAAAATTTTCCAAATGGGCCTAAAATCTTTTGGTCCAAACTTGTTCATGACATGATTTTTGACCCATAAATGTTGCCATGGTAATTTTCTATTTTTATGATTTATATTTGAATTTTAAAACATTTAATTCAAAATTAAATCATGTAAAATATGAAAATAAGATTTTTTTCAAAAAGGATTGGATTTATATCTTCCTTGAAGTCCAAGATAGCCCATAATCCTTACCAAATTCGTGCTAGCCTCTTACATGGAAGGAAAATCAATTTTTTTCAAAGATTTGATTTGTTTTAAATGGAAAAATATTGCACATTGATTGATGAATCCTTTTTCACTCTTTTTTCTCTCCAAATTGCCTCTATAAATACCAAGCAATGCATACAGCCAAAGGGACGAAACCCTAGCTCAAGCCAAACCCTTATTTTGTCCAAATTTTTCAAGAAACTTGAAAATTCGAGTTTTGTTTTCCAGCTACTTTTAACCTCTCTCAGCCATCCAATCGTGCTCTAAGGGTAAGTATGAGTAAGTTTGCATCAAAAACAATGGTTAAAACAAGCTGAATCGATGCATATACATACATACATATTCAAAACTTTTTGATTTTTGCATTTTATTATCCTGCGTGCTTTCATCGTTTCTAATGATTTAAATGTGTTCATGAGGTTCTACTTGACTGATCTGGGCAATCGTTTGAGGGGTTGAACGTAAGAATCGTGTATGGCCATGTTTAGGGTTTTCGAGCTGTGATGCTTCAAACCGGCCTGTACAGGCCGATTCAGCTAAAATCGATGCCATCAATGGACTCAGAAGGTCCGATTTAGGTGGACAAGGTCTTCCTTTTCCTTTTATTCACGTTGTTTTGCAGGTTTGAACGTCGAACTCACCGGAGAAGACGACCGGAGCTAGGGCTCCGGCGTCGTTGACCTTGGCTTGACCGGCGTGTGCATGCGTGGCGCAATCCATCGTTCTGATTCGTTCTCTCGCGCTGACCGGGGTCCACCAACTGACTGTGTTCTTGACTCATCCAAACGGCGACGCGTGTATATCCATGACCCCACGCTTCCAATTCATGACAACAAGTGCAAGCTGGCGTGGTGGTTAAGACGTTCACTGTTCCAAGATGCTCTCAAGGGTCCCCTGTTCGAACCATGCCAGGACCGGTTTTGCTATTTTCTTTTCCAAACTCATGTTTTCTTATTATTTTCCTATTTTCATATTTCTAATATTTTTGCATGTTATTTTAATTAATTTCATATTTTTATTTCTGCATTAAAAAACCATCAAAAATTATTTTTCTTTTTACATTATTTTCAGAAAATGTTTATTTAATTTATAAAATTTAAAAATACAATTTTGCATGCATATTTATTTTTATTCATAATTTTGCATTTAAATCACATTTAATTAGTTTTAAATTATTAAATTGCATTCAAAAAATCCCAAAAAATTTATTTTAGCATATTTATATTATTTCCAGCATGGCATATTTTTCTTATTTTAAAATTTGCATTTTACTAACATTTTTCTCTTATTCAATTCATCTCGTATTTTCCGATTTCTCGTTCCTTTACAGGTTGATCCGATTCAGACGATTTTTTCTTTATCATTTTATTTTTCCAATAATGTAATTGTCTATGGGATGTAATAGTTTAAATTAGGCTCTTTATTTTCCGCATTTTAGATTATGTATCTGCCCCAAAGCCATGTAATAGCGTAGGACATTTATTTTCCCGCATCTTTACATTCCGCATTTTAATTTCCGCACCCTATAAACTGCTAGTAACTAGGCGTGTATGGCAAGACTAAAATCAATGTAGCCCGCTAATTTTCAAAGATAAAATATCTGAAATCAACACACTTCTTCACACACGCACCCCTTAGGGTAACTCTCTCTCGTTGCCTTTACGAATTCAATTGGTCATGTCCCTCGAATGTAGAGGTATCCTAGCACCGTTGCCTTCAAAACAAATCATCATAGTCCCTTCGATACAAAGATCATAGACCCACGATGTCGCCTACGAATACATGATCTTGACCCTCGATTGTTGCCTACGAAAAATGATGATAGTCCCTTCGAATGTGCTAGGATACTTCCTACAAGTTGCTTTCTATGACCATCCGATGTCCCTTCGAATGTCCCGCTTACATCCAACGAATGGAGTTACCTACCAACTAATGGTATGGATGACGCTATTCTAAAGGAACGTAAAACAATACAAGAAACGACCAATTCTGAGTAGGTAATAAGACTTTTAGTTGCTTGCTCAAATAAAATGCTTTTCACACCTCACACTTTTTTCAAAGTTCAAACTCTTTTCAAAACGAAACATTTCCGAACACTTTGTATACATTCCTACATGAATCATTACAAAGTCAAAGCGAAATGCCTTTTTCAAAACATTTTTGTCAAACACAGAAAGCACAATTTTTAAGTGATCTAGAGCAACTAAGAGCCCGTAGATAACTACGGATGGAAAGGGGTGCTAATACCTTCCTTTTCATAACCATTCTCCGTACTCGAATCTAACGAAGGTCATTTTCGTACTTTTACCTTCCTTAATTGGATAAAAATAAAAGTCGGTGGCGACTCTTGCTATCCGCACATTTGCGATACAAAAACTAAAAAGTCGTTCACCGTATCACGTAATCGGCGACTACTGGGAGACACCCTAAAGAGAGAATGCCTTAAGGATTTCTAGATCACCTTTATTGCTTTTTCACTTGCTTGCTTTATCTTTAAGGGTTGCTTGGGTATTATATTTGTGGGGATCCTACACCGGATCCGGTTTCCTTTTAGGTAAGTAGCAATAAATCGTCGCGACTGTTAGACGATATCAAAACGGTCAACATGATGGCTACGTTAGCGTGACACTTTGGTTGTCCCGATACTCTTCATTCCCAAGTTGAGGATAGTATTTGGCTTCGCGTGGTGTCATCAAGCGCTAACTAAACTTTTAGAACCTTAATTGACCCATCTTGGCCATTAGAAGGTAGTGAGATGGCCGGCTTTGTGTAGACCGAGGTTGGTTGATACTCGATGCTACGCTCATTGAGATCGACTTTGGGACATTTTCGGTCGACCACTTGGTAGTCGTATTGAAATAAGTGCCTACGAGAAAGATCAATGATGTGAGATTCCTAGAACCCGGCTACTATTATAGGACAGGATGAACCAACCCAAACTTTTGGTAGGGTAATCACCTATACCTCATGCAAGCCTTAACCCTAGGCTCTTTGTGTGAATTGTTTGTGTGTGCTAAACATGACATCATTTGCATTGCATGTCATTTCTAACTATTTCAAGGACCTAGGGATTTATCTTTGCTCTGTTTTGTAGGGATTATGGCTTCTAGAAATACTATCCGAATCAACTTCATGGGTATACCTTCTCAACTCAAATAATTGGTTTCAGAGATTCCCGACCATGCTCAGTTCATCAAAAGACATGGTTATCTACTTGATTTGGTTATCTCCGGTTTTGAAGAAGATATGATGCATGTCCTATTCCAGTTCTTCGACCCGAAACACCATTGCTTTACATTCCCAGATTATAGGTTGGTTCCTACCTTGGAAGAGTTCTCTAAGCTACTTGGGGTACCTATTCTTGACAAAATGCCATTCACCGGTCTAGAAAAGGTTCCTAGGTACGAAGACATTGCATCTGCCTTACATCTTAAGCGCTCAGACATTGAAGCCAATTGGGAAACCAGAAGTGGAGTTAAGGGTTTACTTTCCAAGTTCCTAATTAAGAAAGCCCGAGAATTCCTCAAAGTTATGAGTTTCCATGCATTTGAAGACATTGTGGCCTTGTTAATCTATGGTTTGGTTCTATTCCCTAACTCGGATCAATTCATAGATGTCAACGCCATCAAGTTGTTTCTTACCCGCAATCCTGTGCCTACTTTACTTGGGGATGTCCTACATTCTCTCCACACTCGTACTACTAAAAGACAAGGAACTCTCATGTGTTGCATACCGTTACTTTCAAGGTGGTTTATTTCGCACCTTCCTCCATCAGTTTTGAAGAATGAACAAAGGATGAAGTGGTCTCAAAGGTTAATGTCACTCTCTCATTCAGATATCCATTGGAATCTTTTCTCTCAAAAAGATTTCACATTCATTGAGCGTTGTGGAGAATTCCCTAATGTACCGCTACTTGGTATAAGGGGAGGTATTACTTATAACCCTTCTCTAGCTCTACGTCAGTTTGGTTTTGCTCGAAGAGATGGCCCACATGATATGCGTCTCCAAGATATTGTGTTCGACTACAATCACGATCTCCAGAATTACCGACGAAGGTTCATACACGCTTGGGGCATGGTAAAGAAGACTGATACCAAGACTTTGGGGCACCTGAACTCCATTCCTTGGGAACCTTACCTCAAATGGGTGCGAGCTCGAGCTCAAAACCTCATGATGCCATTCACGCCTGTTCTACCCGTAATTGTGGAACCTGTTGCTATAGGTGACGTACCCTATACCGTTCTCTATCCCGACATGCCTACTGATTTTGAAGACTTGAAGAGATCCTGGATTCAACTTAAAGAAGAGAAGGATACCTTTGAAGCTCAGTGCTATGCAAGTGAGAAGAAAGTGCTAGAGTTGACTAAGCTACTTCACGAGGAGCGAAACATCAACGCCTACATCGGCACCAAGAGGAAGCGCCCATGGGAGACTTAGAGCTTTAGGATTTTCTTTTATTTGTCTTGAACTATCCTTTGTACTTAAAAAAAAGAAAAAGAATAAAAAGAGTACTAATAAATGTTTGTTCATTGCTTGTTTAACAAATTTAAGTCTCTAAGGTCCTTGAAAACATTGCATTGCATTCGCATAAACATTGCATATCATAGCATAACATTGCATCACAGGTACATAGAAGATTGGTTTTCTCATTTGCTCGCTATTTATTTTAGCAGAAATGGCTCTTGAACAATCGTCAAGGATCTTCGTGCTCGAATGCTCGGCCAGAGATGTTTACCAGTTTGGTCCAAGGCCAAGAAGATCTGAAGAAGCTCATCAACAGAAAGAAGAAGGTTGTTGGTCTTCTCAACATGGGTAGACGCTACAAAGGTGGTCCTAGAGTGGTTAGTCGAATTGAGCTCTCTGAAGGAAGTGTCAAGAAAGAGGACGAGCAAAGTAACAAGGGTGATGGTGAAGGCAGTCAGCCTGAACTTGAGAAGAACTATGATGGTGGCCAATACTCTGATGAAGATGACAAGTACAAGCAACTTGAAGACCGTCTAATGCGTGGAAAACACAAGATGTCCGGACTGAATTTTGATGATTTGAGTCTCGTTCCTGGTGTTGTGATTCCTCCCAAGTTCAAAGTTCCAACTTTTGCTAAGTATGATGGCATGTCTTGCCCTAAGCTGCATTTGAAATCCTATGTCCAGAAGATCAATCCCCACACTGATGACAGAAAGTTGTGGATGCATTATTTTCAAGAGAGTTTGTCCGTAACTCAATTGGAGTGGTATTATCGACTAGAGAACGACCGATCCGTACTTGGAGTGACTTGGTGATGCTTTCTGCATGATGAGTACAATATCGAATTGACACCCACCGCATGCAACTACAAAGCATGTCTATGGGTCGTGATGAGAAGTTCAAGGAGTATGCTCGTGGAGAGATCTAGCAGAGTTCAACCACCCTTGTCTAATAGGGAGTTGGTTGATATGTTCATGGGAACACCGACAGCCCATTCTTCAATCATCCGATTGAAATTCTTCACCGGATTCACCGAAATGATAAGACAAAGCGATTGAAGCTGGTATCAAGAGTGGGAAGATTCAAGTAGACATCTTCAAATGTCAAGAGATCTTTGGTGCTAAGAAAGAAGCCAATGCCGTGTATGGTCGAAAAGCCGAGCCAAGACCGACCGTGCTCAATTTGTGGGGGCAACAGGATCTCCAATCCACATCCAACGAACAATCAACGAAACCATCCAAACAATCATTGTTCTGGAGGATCCCGATTTGATCCTCCGTTGAGACGAATCAACGCGCCTATGCCTAATCATGACAAGAGTTCCAATGTCACAGGACGATACTTATGTTTTCAACATAGATGACTTGACCATTCCTCCGATGATCGTTAAGAAGAATCTGCAAGCGTGTCAACCCAGATGCCCGAGAACTGTCGTTGGTGCCCATCCGCTGATGGTTGTGCTTGGTTGAGAAGACGTGTTCGGCATGATGGATAACCGTGAGATACTATTCATGAAACCACCGCGTAAGTCGTGAAGATATGTCTAAACCAAGATTGAAGATGCGAATGAAGTCGCATGTCTGTGGGATACCTTGGGGCAGCCAAGTGGAAAGTATGATTACATGGTGAAGTACTCTCCCGAGAGCTACAAGATTCCTATTGAAGATGTTAAGGCGACCGGATGGGGTGATGATTTTAAGATTATGCCGATGTTAACACAATAAGGATTTCCGATCCTGTGCCTAGAGTGGCACCTCTCATTATCACTTCTCAAGGCCGCCCATATTCCTCCGACAAGGTTATCTCTTGGAATTATGGAGTCGACGTTTACTATCATGGCGCCAAGACCCTCCGACCATTGAAGATCTTACCGTTGAAGCTACCATTCTTGACATCGACAACATCACCGGATCAAGTAAGGTGACCGAACCGAAGGGTATTCTCTCCGATATCTCTCCAAAGGACACCGCAACTCCAACTCGCATTCCGCCTATTCAATCCATTCCCAAGCTAGAGGGAAAGAACCAAGGACTCATCCCGCCAGTACCAAAGGAAGTTATCAAGACACCTCCAAACAAGAAATGGAGGAAATTCAAGATTATCAAGAAGAGTGACTACAATGTTGTGGAATGCTTAGGACAAACTCCGCTCAAGATATCCATGCTTGCTCGCTCTTGTGCTCGAGGCTCATGCTAATGCCTTGGTGAAGTTTCAAGAACGCCTCGTACCTCAAGACACTACTACCCACCGAAGTTTGTATTGCTAGCCGGCTGCCAACAACGGCCTAGGCTTCGATGTCGATTTGACTCTGCCGAAAGAAACACAACAAAGCCTTGCACATCTCTGTTGAATGCAAGGGCATTACATCTCATGTTTTGTGGATACCGGTTCGCTCAATATCCTTCCAAGACCTTTTGACCGGCTTGATGTCGAGGGGTTGGTTCGAGACCCAGTGACATTGTTGTGAGAGCTTTTGATGGTTCTAAGCGAAAGATTGGAGAGCTCGCTCGCTGTTAAAGTCGGTTCCATTTTGATTCCACTTTTTTGTCATGGACATCCGTCCTTACTCTTGCCTACTTGACGCCCTTGATACATGGGGCGGCTTACCTCTACCCTACATCGGTCAAGTACCCAAAGAAAGGGAAAGTTGTTACAGTATGTGGTGAAGAGGAGTATATGGTCAGTCATCTACAGTCATTCCGATACCTTGAGATGGAAGGAGAATTCTTCGAGACTCCCTGTCAAGCTTTTGAAACAATACCCAGAGTCATGCCTGTTGACTCTCCTGTCACTCCCGAAGTTGCTAAAGTTCCGCCTAGGATGGTCTCGCTAAAGGATGCTCAAGCTGCTGTCGAAGGAGGTAGTACTGTTTGGGGTCAGCTCCCTGATCTTCCTTTCAAATCCGACAAGACTGGTTTAGGCTTCACCATCAAGGGTCAGAAGATGATACGCCGAACGTGCCGCCAACTTCCTTTCCGCATCAGCCAGAGTAGAATCCATGCTATAGAAGACGACGACAACGGCTTCGACATCAGCAAGTGGATCTTCCCAACTCCAGACAAAGGGCTCAGCAATTGGAAGGCCAAAGACGTCATACCAATCTCCTTTAGTCAGGAGTAATTGCTCTTGTTTTGTTTTGCTTTTCGTATTTCTTTATGTTTGAACAATAAACTTTGAAAGCCTAGTGCCTTACCCGGGGCATCATGGCTCGTTTGTGAGGGTTATTATCTGTTGTTTGCGCGTTTTCATTCAATAAATTTGTTGGACTTTTGCATTCAATTGTTTGTTTTCTTTCTTTACTTTATCACCCCTTCAAAAAGCTATGTGTTTCTTACACACACCCACGTGATACACGCGAATCACTCCGAATCTCAATAACAATATGCTATTGCTAAATATGACTTCGATAATCCGATCTACCAAGCCAAGACGAAGGTGAGGAAGATTGTGAAGTGCCGGAGAACTTGTCGATTGCTACAGCAAAGAAGAGTTATACAACCACACGAAGAGCAGTTGAGGTTGTGAATTTGGGCATCGATGAAGATGTAAAAGAGATCAAGAAAGGAGCAGGTCTTGAGAACTGTGTTAAAGAAAGGTTGGTTCAGATGCTACGAGACTATATTGAGGTTTTTGCTTGGTCATACGAAGACATGCCGGGTTTGGACATTGATATTGTGGTACACCGATTGCCGACAAAAGAGGGTTTTCTCCCAGTGAAACAGAAAGTTCGTCGCATGCGTCCTGAGATGTCAGAGAAAATCAAAACTGAAGTTATGAAACAGTTCAACGCCGGTTTCTTAGTTGTTACTTCCTACCCACAGTGGGTTGCAAACGTGGTACCCGTACCTAAGAAGGATGGCAAAGTTCGAATGTGTGTGGATTACAGAGACCTGAATAAAGCGAGTCCAAAAGACGATTTCCCACTTCCTCATATTGATGTTCTAGTTGACAACACCGCTCAACATAAGGTCTTCTCCTTCATGGATGGTTTCTCCGGTTACAATCAGATCAAAATGGCTCCCGAAGACATGGAGAAAACTACTTTTGTTACACAGTGGGGCACTTTCTGTTACAAGGTTATGCCGTTCGGACTAAAGAACGCAGGCGCTACTTATCAGCGTGCTATGGTGACATTATTTCATGACATGATTCATCACGAGATAGAGGTCTACGTCGACGACATGATAGCTCGATCACGATCAAGAAGAACATCTCGATCATCTGCAGAAACTATTTGACAGGTTGAAGAAGTACAGACTAAGACTCAATCCTAACAAGTGCACTTTTGGAGTCAGATCCGGAAAACTCCTAGGATTTGTTGTCAGTGGAAAAGGTATTGAGGTTGACCCCGCTAAGGTTAAAGCTATCCAAGAGATGCCAGCTCCCTGCACCGAGAAGGAAGTCAGAGGTTTCTTGGGCCGATTGAATTACATTGCCAGATTTATTGCACATCTAACTGCTACTTGTGAGCCAATCTTCAAGTTACTTAAGAAAGATCAAGTAGTCGAATGGAACGACGATTGCCAGATCGCTTTTGACAAAATCAAGGAGTACCTACAGAATCCTTCTATTCTGATGCCGCCCACCAAGGAAGACCTCTTATCATGTACTTGATGTTGTTAGAGAATTCAATGGGTGTGTTGGGCAACATGACGAGTCCGGTCGAAAAGAGCATGCAATATACTACCTTAGCAAAAATTTTACCGACTATGAAATAAGATACTCACAAAGAAAACTTGCAACGCTTTGGGTTGCTCACCGACTAAGACAAGATATGTTGACTCACACTACCTTATTGATTTCCAAGATGGATCCGATAAAATACATATTTGAGAAACCACTCTCCTAAGAATAGCAAGATGGCAAATGATCCCGACCGAATACGACATCCAAGACACTTCGAAAGCGATCAAAGGAAGTGTGGTAGCCGATCATTTGGCTCACTGCCGTAGATGACTATCGCCTATGCGTTCAATTTCTAGATGAAGATGTTTTACTAGTTACAGATAAGAACTGTGCCCGACGAAGGACCCGAACAAGGATCCCGATGGACCATGGTCTTCGATGGAGCCTCAAACGCACTTGGCAATGGCATTGGCGCCATCATTACATCTCCTACAAAGCGACATATGCCTTTCACCGCCAGATTATGTTTTAGTTGCACTAACAACATGGCCGAATACGAAGCGCCATGGGTATTAAAGTCATATTGACTTAAGAATCAAGTTCTTGCAAGTGTATGGAGACTCATTTTAGTGATCACCGACATGGGCGAGTGGATACGAAGCATCCGAACCTCATTCCAGACGAGAGCATGTTCCGAGTCCGATCCCTACTCAAGAGATTACTTTGATCACATTCCACGAAGAGAATCAATGCACGATTGGCTACTATGTCGCCTATGTTCAAGGTTAGATGGGACAACGAGGCTCCCCATCATCATTGAGAAGTTCGACGAACCAAAGATATTGTTATGAGCTTGATACATTTAGAAACCTTGGTACTATGACGTGAAGAGGTATCTTGAGACTCGTGAATATCCCGCAGGGCATCTCACAATGATAAGAAGTTCATGAGGAGATTCGCTTCTAAATTCTTCCTCAAGAACGGATCTTATACAAGCGCAACCACGACTTGTGCTTACTCGTGTAGATCGAAACAAGAATACGTATCATGGAAGAGTTACACGGCATTTGGTACCCACTCCAAAGGGACACACCATGGCTAAGAAGATTTTGAGAACAGTTACTATTGGTCCACCATGGAAGCGATTGTCACCGTACGCGATTTTGTCACAAATGCCGATATATGCCGACAAAGTGCACGTACTCCAAGACCGAATGTTTTGACTTCTCCTTGGCCTTTGCAATGTGGGGCATTGACATGATCGGAGAAATCAAGCCCACAGCTTACATCGTTTCATCCTTGTGGCAATTGACTATTTCACCAAGTGGGAGGCAGCCTCGCATCTGTTACTAATAATGTTGTGGCTCGATTCATCAAACATAATCTTATTTGTCGATATGGCACTCAAAGGATTATCACGTATAATGGCTCCAATCTCAACAATAAGATGATCACCGAACTCGCACGCAGCTCAAGATCAAGCATCACAATTCTTCTCCTTATCGGCCTAAGATGAATGGCGCAGGAAGCCGCCAACAAGAACATTAAGAAGATTATATGAAGATGACAATGACTTACAAAGATTGGCATGAGATGTTACCATTTGCTCTTCATGGTTCTCGCACTACAACGCTAACATCAACAGGGCAACCCCTTCTCTCTGTATACGGGAAGCGCTTCTACCCATCGAGGTTCGGATACCTCAACCGAGTCCTCCGTGACGCAGAGTTAGGCGAAGACGGGTTCGTATACGGCTTGACCAGTTAATTTGATTGATGAGAAACGACTCGCATCCATTTGCCATGGATGATTCATCGAAACGAATGATCGAGCATTTAACAAGAAGGTCAAGCACCGGTCTACCAAGTCGGTGATCTAGTAGTCAAGCGATCATTCTTCCACAAGGTGATCCAGGGCAAATGGACTCCCACCCACGAGGGACCATTTGTAGTCAAGACAAGTTTTCCGTGGAGCTATGATACTTAGCACCATGGATGATGAAGACTTCTCACACCTCGTGAATGCGACATAGTCAAAAATACTACGATAAAGAGACCCGCTAGGTCGATCGACCTAGGTAAAAATAAATCCCGGCGAACCAAAAGGGTTCGGGCAAAAGTTAAGGATATATACAAAACATGTACACCAAAGAAGTCGAAAACGAAAAGCGGCTTGGGCAAAAAGGGTATCCCAGATCAAAACCCGAAAGGCGGTCTAGGCAAAAGTTAGATTTAAGCGTATAACTATGTCTCTTCCAGATCACCTACTTAGACTACTATCAAGATTCAAGATTCAAATGGCGAAGATCACCTACTCACTTTCTACGACAAAGAGATGAGATAGTCGAAATATATGAGTACTAGCATAGTTGGAACTTAACGAGATTGTTTCCGCATAGCTTTTACCTTTCTTATGTACAAACTACTTGGCCATACGCCACCTTTCAAATAAACGCAAGTTCTTTCTCTTTACAATTTTGTTGTTGTCGCTTGTAATAAGTCCAACGTTTGTTTTGAATGACTATACGATTTGGCAATAAGAATCTAATCACAAACATAAAAAGGCATACAAAAGTAGTTACTACAGTTTTAGGAATTGAGATGACGACGGTCACCAAAACATTCCCCAGAACATAATCCCCGCAGAGGTGTCACTCACTAAACCTCCCCCAGCGGAGTATATGTTAATCCATGAGCAGTGATTCCACTCAACTAAGAAATGTTACATCAGTCTCCGAGCAGTAACACTTCATCCCCGGCTAAGATGTTTATCCCCAGCGGATGCCTCTCAACAATTCCCCTTTTCTCCAAAGATCGGTATCCGGACTGAGACTTGGTCAGATAGTACACCGGAGAAAATCTACATCTCCTATTCCCCGGTCAGAGATTCCAACAGACCCCAACCCGGTCTCCCAGCAACCATCAAACGCTCTCCAGTGAGATCCGCACTCAGTATCCCCAGTAGAGCGCCTCCTAATTCCTCCCAACAGGATCTACATGCAAGATCCCCAACAAATTGCCTCCCAGACTCTTCCCAAATAGGGTCATGTATGAGATCTCCAACAACGAGTTTCTCAATCTCTACTTTCCTCAAACAATATCTAGGCCCAAGACTTGGTCAGATAGTGCATCGGAGGAATCCAGGATATCTTTTCTTCTCCTTCAAAAGCGGGGTTCTCACCTACCCGAATCCCCAAGCAGAAGTCAGAAATCCTCAAACAGAACATCCGCATCTTCTTCAAGATGGACATGTTTTGAAATACCACAACATCTATCATTCATACATTACTCATAAAGTCATAATTCATGCATATGTCATTCATATACATTGTCATGCATCATACTTTGCATAAGACTAACAAATATTCTATCAAAGTTTCTCTTGTTTTTTCCAAAAAAACAAGTGAAAGTCACTTCCGACACGGTCCAGATTAAGCCCCAACCGACGGAAAACTATCCGAAGACCACCCCGGTTGTCCTCCGACGATCGTCCAGATTAAGCCCGAACCGACGGAAAACTATCTCGAAAGACCACCGGTTGTCCTCCGACGATCGGTCCAGATTAAGCCCCAACCGACGGAAAACTATCTGAAAGACCGCCCCTGGTTATCCTCCGATAACAGGCAATGGATCAACACCCGATGCACAACAGGGAAGCTATCCACATTTTTGCCGACTACTATTCCCCTCAGAGTAATCAACACAAAGATCTATTCTGAATCCCTTCTTATTATCAACCGCAACTACAGTAGTCCGACGACGCTTGCCTTGGATGGCATCTTAAGCCCATCTCCGACTACTTGTCAACATTTCTCCACTTTCAGAATGCTGCATATTTGGTTAAAAATCAATACAAACCAATAACTTCATTCAAAAATGAGCACGAAGTCTAACATACGACTCCCTCCGGATGGCATCTTAAGCCCATCTCCGTGCTCCTTCCAGAAACGTCTACAGAGCCTAGCGTACGGCTCACTCCCCAGCATCGATCTTTCCAGATGGCATCCTAAGCCCATCCCCGTCAATTCTCCTATCGACATTCTCGAGTCTAGCGTACGACTCATCCCCCAGCGAAGTATCCAGCTTCTCCAAATGGCATTTGTAAGCCCATTCCCGCATCATCCACCAACAGCGAGTGCAAATTTTCAGGTGTATTCGAGTGTTCAATCATCTTCTACCTTCAGGTCACGAAAGACAGGCGTGTCAATCTAACCCTTCCAGTACAAGAAGATTGAACAGGGGCAGCTTTCATACCCCAAAATTTGCCCTCCACCCTCTCAAGATATTTCATACATCCATACTCAAGGATTCCTCAAGAGTGGATCAGACAAACTCTCTCCTAGACAATCAACCCAAACTAGGGTTTGGCAATTCTCAGGTCAAGATGGACTCCCAACATCTCCAATGGTCTTCATGCCTCCTCATATGCTTCAAAGATTCTCTATGACAAGATTCAAGCCTTACAAGTCAAGATTGCTCGCATAATTGCTCGATGGTTGAAAATCAACAGATTGGACAAAAGTCAACTGTGGTCAACATACAGTCAAACTTCATACTTTTTGGTCAACATCCTCATTTTGAAGTTACATTCATCATTTGATCAAGGGTTGATCATGATTCATCAAGAAAACTCAAGATTTGCTCAAAAGTCAAACTTTCTAAATTAGGGTTTCTAGATGAAAAGTCAACTAAACTTTGACTGATCATAACTTCTTCATACTTTCTCAGAAATTTTTCCACAACCTCTTGTTTTGAAGGAAATTCAATTCTCTAAAACTTTATGTCTCACAAGAATGTCCAAAAAATGCTTCATTTGAGAGGTATGGCTCAAAACATTACAGGTCATTTTCAAAGTCAACAAAAAGTCAACTTTTTGTTTTGAATATATATTAAGCATGGAAACTCCAATTGAGATGATACCAAAAAGGTTGGTTAGAGGACTCTTAGACCTTTCTAAAAAGTCCAAGAACACTCAAAAATGTGGAAAATTGAGCAAGATACACTATTCAGAAGTTGGGCAATTTTGGACAATTGCACAAAAGGACATTTTGGTCAAAATGCAAAATTTTCCAAATGGGCCTAAAATCTTTTGGTCCAAACTTGTTCATGACATGATTTTTGACCCATAAATGCTTGGCCATGGTAATTTTCTATTTTTATGATTTATATTTGAATTTTAAAACATTTAATTCAAAATTAAATCATGTAAAATATGAAAATAAGATTTTTTTTCAAAAAAGGATTGGATTTATATCTTCCTTGAAGTCCAAGATAGCCCATAATCCTTACCAAATTCGTGCTAGCCTCTTACATGGAAGGAAAATCAATTTTTTTCAAAGATTTGATTTGTTTTAAATGGAAAAATATTGCACATTGATTGATGAATCCTTTTTCACTCTTTTTTCTCTCCAAATTGCCTCTATAAATACCAAGCAATGCATACAGCCAAAGGGACGAAACCCTAGCTCAAGCCAAACCCTTATTTTGTCCAAATTTTTCAAGAAACTTGAAAATTCGAGTTTTGTTTTCCAGCTACTTTTAACCTCTCTCAGCCATCCAATCGTGCTCTAAGGGTAAGTATGAGTAAGTTTGCATCAAAAACAATGGTTAAAACAAGCTGAATCGATGCATATACATACATACATATTCAAAACTTTTTGATTTTTGCATTTTATTATCCTGCGTGCTTTCATCGTTTCTAATTATTTAAATGTGTTCATGAGGTTCTACTTGACTGATCTGGGCAATCGTTTGAGGGGTTGAACGTAAGAATCGTGTATGGCCATGTTTAGGGTTTTCGAGCTGTGATGCTTCGAACCGGCCTGTACAGGCCGATTCAGCTAAAACCGATGCCATCAATGGACTCAGAAGGTCCGATTTAGGTGGACAAGGTCTTCCTTTTCCTTTTATTCACGTTGTTTTGCAGGTTTGAACGTCGAACTCACCGGAGAAGACGACCGGAGCTAGGGCTCCGGCGTCGTTGACCTTGGCTTGACCGGCGTGTGCATGCGTGGCGCAATCCATCGTTCTGATTCGTTCTCTCGCGCTGACCGGGGTCCACCAGCTGACTGTGTTCTTGACTCATCCAAACGGCGACGCGTGTATATCCATGACCCCACGCTTCCAATTCATGACAACAAGTGCAAGCTGGCGTGGTGGTTAAGATGTTCACTGTGCCAAGATGCTCTCAAGGGTCCCCTGTTCGAACCATGCCAGGACCGGTTTTGCTATTTTCTTTTCCAAACTCATGTTTTCTTATTATTTTCCTATTTTCATATTTCTAATATTTTTGCATGTTATTTTAATTAATTTCATATTTTTATTTCTGCATTAAAAAACCATCAAAAATTATTTTTCTTTTTACATTATTTTCAGAAAATGTTTATTTAATTTATAAAATTTAAAAATACAATTTTGCATGCATATTTATTTTTATTCATAATTTTGCATTTAAATCACATTTAATTAGTTTTAAATTATTAAATTGCATTCAAAAAATCCCAAAAAATTTATTTTAGCATATTTATATTATTTCCAGCATGGCATATTTTTCTTATTTTAAAATTTGCATTTTACTAACATTTTTCTCTTATTCAATTCATCTCGTATTTTCCGATTTCTCGTTCCTTTACAGGTTGATCCGATTCAGACGATTTTTTCTTTATCATTTTATTTTTCCAATAATGTAATTGTCTATGGGATGTAATAGTTTAAATTAGGCTCTTTATTTTCCGCATTTTAGATTATGTATCTGCCCCAAAGCCATGTAATAGCGTAGGACATTTATTTTCCCGCATCTTTACATTCCGCATTTTAATTTCCGCACCCTATAAACTGCTAGTAACTAGGCGTGTATGGCAAGACTAAAATCAATGTAGCCCGCTAATTTTCAAAGATAAAATATCTGAAATCAACACACTTCTTCACACACGCACCCCTTAGGGTAACTCTCTCTCGTTGCCTTTACGAATTCAATTGGTCATGTCCCTCGAATGTAGAGGTATCCTAGCACCGTTGCCTTCAAAACAAATCATCATAGTCCCTTCGATACAAAGATCATAGACCCACGATGTCGCCTACGAATACATGATCTTGACCCTCGATTGTTGCCTACGAAAAATGATGATAGTCCCTTCGAATGTGCTAGGATACTTCCTACAAGTTGCTTTCTATGACCATCCGATGTCCCTTCGAATGTCCCGTTTACATCCAACGAATGGAGTTACCTACCAACTAATGGTATGGATGACGCTATTCTAAAGGAACGTAAAACAATACGAAAACGACCAATTATGAGTAGGTAATAAGACTTTTAGTTGCTTGCTCAAATAAAATGCTTTTCACACCTCACACTTTTTTTCAAAGTTCAAACTCTTTTCAAAACGAAACATTTCCGAACACTTTGTATACATTCCTACATGAATCATTACAAAGTCAAAGCGAAATGCCTTTTTCAAAACATTTTTGTCAAACACACAGAAAGCACAATTTTTAAGTGATCTAGAGCAACTAAGAGCCCGTAGATAACTACGGATGGAAAGGGTGCTAATACCTTCCCTTTTCATAACCATTCTCCGTACTAATCTAACGAAGGTCTTTTTCTGTACTTTTACCTTCCCTTAATTGGATAAAAATAAAAGTCGGTGGCGACTCTTGCTATCCGCACATTTGCGATACAAAAAACTAAAAAGTCAGTTCACCGTATCACACTATTACTCAACTGGATTTGAGCCTTCAAAATAACAGCATAAGTTGTAACAAACTTCTGCAGAAACAAACTTTTGCAAAAATATATACGCAGATAACTTATGCTACAATCAAGGTCCTTGCTGATCTTTCTCCTGACCTCTTGGACCTCCACATATGCCTTCAAGTCATGCCACATATGATGCATAATATTCCCAGAATATTTTGCACTAATTAAAATAGAGCTGTAACAAACTTATCAATTTCTGTAGCGTGATGTCCTGATATCTAATGTCTCGACATCTCATTTGGCATGTTGTTCTAGTTGTTGAAAGTCTTCAACATAGCATGTTCATGCATTATAATAGAACTTCAACCTAATTTCTCCTTACAATTTATAAATCTTATTTAACCTATTGTTTCTATATTAGTTTTACCAAACATAAAGTCAATCCTAAAAATAGAGAATCATCATGTTTTATTTGTACTAATATTCCTCGACCTTAAGCAAATCTTTGTCGTCCATTTAATGACTATTAATGGCCAAGACTCTGCCATTAGTGACCCACGTGAAACCTAAGAGAGATCCATTATAAAATCATACTGGATATTGAAAATCATCCTAAATGAAACATCATGCTCTTGAAACCTAAAGACCTTTTTATTTTGTGAGCAGAAAATTCTCTATGATGGATTACAAGAGAAGAAAATTATTAGGCTTAAGGTTTGTTTTCTGCAAATATTTGTTTGAGAAGAAAATCATTTCTTCATCTAAACCTGATTTACCTAACCCTTTTTTGTTTTATATTAGAGACATATACAAGGAAAATCAATTGAAAACATATTGCACCCAAGATTTTCTCTTCCCTGAACTTCAATTATTTGAAGATCTAAAATTTAGATCTCCATTGGAAATTGATTATTAATGTAATAATATCTATAAACAATGTAATTTGAGGTTTTTTAGCTTCTTGTTTTGTAAGCTGGTTTGCTTGGTAATTTTGTTGTTGTTAGGTCTAGTTGGTGTCTCTTGTTGGAATTGAGACTTCACACACAAGAGAGAGTGAATTGTGTGGTTTGGAAAAATATTATTTTGAAAGCTTTTCGAGATTAATCAAAGTTTAAAAAACATTTTCTAAAATCTAAGATCTATCAAAGTTTGAAAAAGGTTTTTCTATAATTTAGCAGCATAATACAAAATTATGTTAGAAGTAAAGTGTGCAAAGTAAAACAAGTTAAGGGAATAGAAGAACACTACTATGTATAGAGGTTCGGTCAAATCAAAAGGTCATACTCCTCTCTCCAAGAACTAGTCTTGAGAGTTTTCATTATATACTTGAGAGCTTTTAGTAGGTGAAACTCATGAACCCCCTTATACAAGAAAATGGTAGATATCCTACAACCATGATAATACAAGACGGAAGATATAATTGTTTGTGTCTTCTACATTATTGAGACTGAAATGGTCAAGCTTCCTTCCAAACTATAGATTGAAAGTATAATCTTTTCTCCACGAAATATATGATCTCAATATAGTTTAATAGTATTATCATTAACCTCTTAAGATTTTAACAATCTAATCTTCTAACCTATGGTTTTAAAACAAGCTAACCACGAACCTATCGGTAAGTTCATAAATATTTATGATCTTCAACCTTTAAATAAACAATGCTTTATAATATCATTAATGGAATCTCATCAATGTTAACAATCTTCAACTTCAATGAACATGGGAGCTAATCACACAATCCCCAACCTTTTAACGGGTTTAGCTTCGAACCACGTAATGTTTTCCTTAAACATGGATTGTATTCATCAAGGTGAAATAATAACAATCTTGAAGAACTTCATACATTACTATCTATCCAGAATTACATAAACATCTCACTCACAAAAGATTTATCCTAACAAAATTATTTGCCAATAAGAACTAGTGAGAAAAAGTCACGAAGAAAACATAGAGAGAGAGAGAGAGAGTGCCACACATTTCGTATTTTGGGTGATTTTGACTATGAATGAGACCTCTATTTATAGGGTTCAAATCCTCCAAAATAGGAAACATCACTAAATCAAATTTGGATGTTTCTAATCTATCAAACCAATCGATTAAGGTATTTAAAAATAATGGCTATGTGTTCCAAAATAGGTAAAAATTGATATATATTCGTTGCTAATTGTTTTGGTACATTCCAACTACCTTGTTTCTCAAGAAAGCACCAATCTAATCGATTGATACTTTATGATAATCGATTAGATCGGTAAAAATCATTTTTCTTGCTTTTTGAAAGTTCTCATCACTTTCTAAGCAACTTCTATATATTTCTTCAAAGCATTTTCTTTCAAAATAATTTTATAAAAAGGTTTTGTGTGTGTGCGTGAGCGCGCGCGCGTGCTCTTATAACCAACTACCTCTGTAAAGAAAGAACTCATGCTTATAAAAATTTCATTCACTTACTAAATTGGGGTAATTTCCCTAATCACGTGGTTGGTGTATTCATTGTGTTTACACTCTTGCTTGATATCTTATTTTGAGGCTTGTGATGTAATCTATTTTGTTTACCTTTGTCTGAAGCTTTGTTTCGTTTTTTTCTGAAACTTTGTGAGTAATAAACTGATACTTTCAACTTAGACTTTGTCAATCCTCTATTAAACCTATGCCTTGCATCTTTGACTGCTTGAGTACATTGGTTGAATTTTTAAATGGTTGCATCTTTTACTATGTTGAATTATATTTGATCTTCTATTTTACATTATTCATCATGTTGTATTTTTATCATGTTGATCGTCTATTATGTTCTTCTCAATTGTCAATATATTGCATTTATTTTCTTTGTCATCATGTTAAATACCCTCTATAGTTTTTATGACCTCTCTACGATTGTCATCATCAAAATAATATATGTTATCTTCAAAACAATATTCCACAAAAATAATAAATCGGGGTTTTGAAAAGACAAAAATACAAGACCCAACATGCATAAAGGAGGCTTAGCTACTTTAGCCAATCGGCTAGCACGTGATGACAATCGATCAGAAAAGCTTGAAACAAATATTTTCATATCAAATCCAAGTTTAACTTATGCTTCAAGTAAATTAAATCCCATCAATAATGAGGATTTCACAGAATCCGTAGAAATTGGAAAATCTAACTAATTAGAGCCTTTAGCCAATCGGCTAGAAGATTCCAAAAAGAAGGATTTTGATTTGACTTTGGATCAGCACAATTTGCATTGAATACTTTCCAGGAATACACGACCAAATCCTCATATGACATGTTATAAATATGTATGCTCTATTCACCATCTCTTGCATCTCATTCCTTCTCTCTTACATCATTATCTTGTGTAAGTTTATTTTCTATAAGCATCATCATGTCCTCCCCGAGCCTAAAATCCAAAAACATGTCATATCCCTTCATTGCAAGGTTAATAAACCAAAAGCAAGAATAGAAATATGATAGGCTTATCCAAGAGAGTAATCAAAGCTTGGTTCCTTGATCCAAGCCTCCTAAAAAGTCCCAAGCCCTATCACCAAATCTGTCAGGCATCCCTCAAAGTTCTCTTCACCCAAATCCCTGATAGGACCTTCCCAATATTAGTAAAAGAATTCTACCTAAACCTAATATTTATAGGATCTTCTCTAAGGACATTCGTAAGAGGAGTGGAAATTGAAATTCACAAAGACCACTTTGGGAGAACCTTTGAGGTTCCCTTTGAAGGAATGACCTATTCTCTTGATAAACCTTTAGACCTCAAGAAATTTAATCACTTACTATTATTAACTACAACGTAATCAGGGTCGGCCCAATCAAACCGGAGACCCCGTTCTAATTTTAAAAATGGGCCTCAATTTAAAAAAAATACAATTATAATAAATAAAAAGTGACATAAAAAATATAATTATATATTTTTAAAAAATATTTAATTAGTATTTTTTTATTTATTGAATTTTTTATAACATATTTTTATTAATATTAATGTAAAAAAAATTAGTTTTTCAAAATGTTGGGCCCTTTAAAATATGAGGCCCTGTGTTGTAGAGCCTAATGCTCTTGCACAGGACCGGTGGCCCTGCTCGTAATCAAACCTATGGAAGAGAAGAAAGTTCCCTTCAAATCCGCTCACCTAAAACCTAAGGTTAGAATCCTCTATTACCTCCTCACTATAATTCTCTTTCCAAATATCATAAACCATGGATACTTAATTATGGAATATGTCAGACCCCTATGGTTCCTAACCCAAGAAGTCCCAACTAATTGGATGGTAGAAAATCCATCTGCGGGACTACCTTATGGAACAATAATCACAATAATCATAGCCAACTTCAATATTGACGATGTGGGTGAAACAAAATATTTAACAAACCATAGGATCACCTACAATGCCTTCAAGGATATTAGAGTTCACATCAAGCACAGAGAGATAGAAGAAGATTCATCATTTAAAGAAGAAGAAGAAGAAGATGATGATGATGATGATGATGAACTAAATAAGGACGAGAGCACCAAGCTAGGCAAAGTTCTCAATATCTTCCAAACCCTAGCATAGTGTAACACGGTGAACTGACTTTGTAGGTTTTTGTATCGCAAATGTGCGGATAGCAAGAGTCGCCACCGACTTTTCTTTTATCCAATTAAGGGAAGGTAAAAAGTACAGAAAAAGACCTTCGTTAGATTCTGAGTAAGGGAGAAGGTTATGAAAAGGGAAGGTATTAGCACCCCTTTCCATCCGTAGTTATCTACGGGCTCTTAGTTGCTCTTAGATCACTTAAAATTGTGCTTTCTGTGTGTTTGACAAAAATGTTTTGAAAAGGAATTTCGCTTTGACTTTGTAATGATTCATGTAGGAATGTATACAAAGTGTTTGGAAATGTTTCGTTTTTGAAAAGAGTTTGAACTTTGACAAAAGTGTGAGGTGTGAAAAGTATTTTGATAGAGCAAGCAACTAAAAGTCTTATTACCTACTCAGAATGGTCGTTTTCGTGTTATTTTACGTTCCTTTAGAATAGTGTTATCCATACCATTAGTTGGTAGGTAACCTTATTCGTTGGATGTAAGCGGGACATTCGAAAGGACATCGGATGGTCAAAGAAGACAACTTGTAGGAAGTATCCTAGCACATTCGAAGGGACTATCATCATTTTTCGTAGGCAACAATCGAGGGTCAAGATCATGTATTCGGAGGTGACATCGTGGGTCTTATGATCTTTGTATCGAAGGGACTATGATGATTTGTTTGAAGGCAACGGTGCTAGAATACCTCTACGTTTGAGGGACTTGACCATTTGAATTCGTAAGGCAACGAGAGAGAATTACCCTAAGGGGTGCATGTGTGAAAAGAGTGTGTTGATTTCAGGTATTTTATCTTGGAGTTATGAGTGAGCTATATTGGTTTTAATCTTGCCATACACGCCTAATTACTAGCAGTTTATAGGGTGCGGAAATTAAAATGCGGGAATATAAAGTGCGGAAAGATAAATCCTACGCTATTACATGGCTTTGGGGCAGATACATAATTTAAAATGCGGAAAATAAAAGCCCTAATTAAACTATTACATCCCATAAGCAATTACATAATTGGAATAAAGAAAACGATAAAAAGAAATCGTCCGAAATGGGATAACCTGTGAAAAGATGAGAAATCGGGAAATACGAGGAAATCGAATAAGAGAAAAATGTTAGCAAAAATAATAATTTTTAAATGAGAAAAATATTTCATGCTGGAAATAATATTAATATGATAAAATATTTTTTTTGGATTTTTTGGAGTTAATTTAATAATTAAAAATCAATTAAAGGTGATTTAAATGATAAATTAACAATTAAATTAAATATGCATGCAAAAATAATATTTTTAATTTTATAAATTAAATAAACATTTTCTGGAAATAATGCAAAAAGAAAAATGTTTTTTGATGTTTTTTAATGCATGATAAAAATTATTGAAATTAATTAAAATGCATGAAAAATATTAAAAGAAATATGAAAATATGAAAAACATTGCAAACTTGTAAAAAATCAAATGTCAAGGCTGGGATTCGAACTGATGACCCCTGGGTGAAAAGCGCGCAGCCTTGCCAACTGAGCTATCATGCACACGTGTTTGGAAACCGGAGCGAATGAATTGTAAGCAAGTGTCACTTCCTGGTTGTACCGATCTCGCGCCAAACTTCATCTTCTTCGTTTTGAAATTTTAAAAACATAGCGTCAGCCTCAGTGCAACGCTATAGTCCCTGCATTTTCCAAAATCAAGCACAAATAATATAAATAACATTCAAGGGTATGAATCGATTAGAAATCACATTATAAACACGATGGTGGTGGTCTCGTGGTCCAATTTATCCGTTTTAGAGAAACCCTAAATCGAAACCAAAAACCCTAGCTATGGTAATTCTCGTTCTAAGCCATGGAAACTCAATCAAATTGCCTAGAAAGCTTGCAATCTTCGTTCTAATCACAAAAACAACAACAAAACATGTTAAAAATGCATGAATAATAGAATTCGATTTTAGAAAAAGTGTGACAAACCGAAATCGTGTTCTTGCAATTCTTGATGTTTTTGGACAATGTAAAGGTCTGGATCGATTTAGGGGATGTCAAGGAACGTGTTTGGATGCTTGGAATCAATTGAATCAAGCTAAAACCCAAGCTGCTAGTAGCTTGTGAAGCACGGATTTTTTGAATTAGGTTAGGGTTCCTCAAGCAATTTTTTCGTTCTCGTTCATGTGGTATGTATTGTATATATATTAGATGGAATTGGAGCTGATTTGAGGAAGAAATCATCACCAATTAATGCAAAACATATTTGATTTTGTACAAAATCAAATTTTCTCTTTTTTGATAAATTTCAATCAATTTCTTTCCAAATCCAATCAAATTTCGAAATTTGTTGGCTTTTTTAGGTTACTTGGATCTCAAGGATGAGAGAAAAAATCAATTTGCAATTAATTTTGATTTTATACCTTATTTTTGAATTTAATTTGTATTTAAATGAATAAAATCCAAATTAAATATAAAAATAAAATAAAAATTTGTGGCATTGGGCTTGGATATTCCTAATTGTATAAGGAACAAGCTTGTATGAAGAAAAAGCAAGCCCATTTGCAAAAAATTTGATTTTTACAAGTATCTCTCTTTGTGCACTTCTTCAAAATTCCCCAACTTGTGAATGGTGTATCTTGCTCAATTTTCCACATTTTTTAGTGTTCTTGGACTTTTTAGAAAGCTCTAAGAGTAATCTAACCAAACTCTTTGGTTTCATCTCAATTGGAGTTTCCATGCTCAATATATCTTCAAAACAAAATGTTGACTTTTTGTTGACTTTGAAAAGGACCTGTAATGTTTTGATCCATACCTTCCAAATGAAGCATTTTTTGAACATTCTTGTGAGACATGAAGTTGTAAAGAATTGAATTTCATTCAAAACAAGAGGTGGTGGAAAAATTTCTGAGAAAGTATGAAGAAGTTATGCTCAGTCAAAGTTTGGTTGACTTTTCACTGAGAAACCCTAATTTAGAAAGTTTGACTTTTGAGCAAGTCTTGAGTTTTCTTGATGAATCATGATCAACCCTTGATCAAATGATGAATGTAACTTCAAAATGAGGATGTTGACCAAAAATCATGAAGTTTGATGTATGTTGACCACGTTGACTTTTTGTCCAATACAACTGATTTTCAACCATCTGAGCAATTGTCTGAGGAAACTTGACTTGTGAGGCTTGAAACTTGACATGGAGAATCTTTGAAGCATATGAGGAAGCATGAAGGCCATTGGAGATGTTGGAATTCCATCTTGATCTGAGGAATGCCAAACCCTAGTTTGGGTTGATTGTCTAGGAGAGGGTTTGTCTGATCAATCTTTGAGAAATCCTTGAGTATGGATGTATGGAATGTCTTGAGAAGATGGAGGGAAAATTTTGGGGTATGACACATAGGACATGAATAAATTCATGGCAAGGAATGGTGAAACTTATGGAATAGAATATTCTCACTTATGTTCTTTGTCTTTCTTTTTTGCAAACTTTAAAATTCAGTATTTTCCCTTCATGTGCTTTCAATTTTGCAAATTCCCTTTTGTAACTTGAATAATATGAGTGTTTGTTTCTCTTTCTCTACTTGTAAAAAAATTTCTTGTTTGCATATTTATTTTTTGCAATGCATATTTATCCCCCTTTATGATTTTGAAAAGGGGGAGAAGTATACTCTCAGTGCGAGTATGGTATACTCTTAATTTAAATCAGGGGGGTTAATTACTCCAAACATATATGTATTTTTTTCTTTTACCACATCCCCTGAGAGATGTGTTGTCATCATCAAAAAGGTGGAGAATTTAAAACCTTATTTTGCAGGTGATATACTTTAAAAGGATATAAACTTTTAATGATGACAATTATTGTCTTTTGACAAGTCAAGCATAAATGATTAAGCGAATAAAGATGCGGACCTAAGTATTAGGGTTTGATGGACTTGATTATTCGATGATGGAAACTAAATGGAATATAATGAAATCCTCATCTCTAGCCACTTAATAAATTGTCTACGAAAGAGAAAGCATCCGGAAAAGACTTGAAGTGCTAAAGACCCTTCTAAATTAGCAGTGAGTGAACAATTTGTAAAACACACACACACACACACTAAAATATACTTTCAATTTTTTTTTATCAAAGAAATATTTTTAAAATCATCTTGAAGTTGTGCTAGATGAATTAGCAACTATCGAAATAGTTATAGGAATTTTTTTACTTATATAATCAATAAACACTTTTGTCGAATCGATTACCTCAACTCAAACTTAAGTCTCTGGCTATTAGCACATCGTTGTAATGATGTGCAATAGCTAGATATCTTTTCATTCCTTTTTTAAACTAGCAATCTACTATATTTCAAACTTCTAAACTATTGGAGCAAGTGTTAATCAATTAGATTGTCATAAAATGCATTTAATAGAAATTCTTTTTTGAGTCAACCTTTAGCCCATAAGCAGAGGTCTCTTTTCTCATTTCATTTCATCTAGAAACGTCATTTTGACATAACTCACTCTCTCAACATTTGTTTAATTTCTCCCGCTAATATTTTAGCCATTGTGCCTTTGTAAGAAAAGTTATTTTGTAAGTGAGGATATAAGTGTAATTCTTGAAAGATAGAATTGTAATATTCATTGACCAATGGTTTTTACACAGATATTTAGCAGTTGTTTTAGTTATTGTTTCTTTTACTTATCGGGCTTTTATTTCATTTTATCGCATTTTATGCTTTGGTTTTGTGTTTTAGTGTTTTCAGGTTCGCATGAATAAAACATCACAAAACAGGAAGGAAAAAGGCAGAAGTGCAGAAACGGATGAGGATGGAAAGGTCAAAAGATGAGAAGTGAAAGAATTGAAGACCAACACGACCTGTGTCTGCTAGCACGTCCCGTGTTGGAGGTTTGCAAAAGCCCAGTACAAAAAACAGAGGTCTGACACGGGCGCTCGTGTTGCCTGGCACGACCCGTGTCAGAAGGCCTGTAGCAAAAGTTTGGGAACCAAGTTTGGGAGCTAGCACGGCCCGTGTTGGCCTAACACGACCCATGTTGCGTGTGCGACAAAAGTTATGTTTTTGGTTTTTTCATTAAATCTTGACCATGGGGCACTTTAGACATTACACTTGGCTGAGATTTATATGGGAACTATTTAGTGGAGTTTTTAGGATTGGTTTTGGGACTTTTTTGCATCGTAGAAGAGAGAAGACGGAAGAGAGAAGATTGCTTCACCAAGAGGATTGGAGACAGTGGATGAAGATTAGATGAATATGCTACAAGGACCAGACCATCCACTGTTGGATGAAGATGAAATAGATCTTTGGCAGCTTCAACAGCATCGGCAGCGGCCTGTCGTTGAACGACATAACAAGTGGCTTAGGATGACATCATATTTGAGGAATCTGATAAAATATTCTATGGACGAGAAGTTGATATTTGAGGATGGTGATAGAGAAACATGGATATGTACTTCGAACATGGGAGATCTGAACTTCTAATAGAGGATATATGAACCTCTATCAGACGAGATATGAGCATGGATATGATTGGGAATCAAATTTCAATTCTCTCAGATGCAGTAAATATTTTGTATTGGAACCAAAATTGATCGGTAAATGGGGGTGCAGATCTTGTTGCAGTGGTCCTAAGCTTAAATTTAATCTATAGGGGATTGACCTACAAAGTCAATTCTCCAACGCCCAAGTTAGTAAGAAAGTGATAAGTGATGTGAGAATGACAATGTATTTGATTACCTGAGAAATAGTGTGAGCTTCCTCTTAAATAAAAGAAATGATTAACAATAGAAAATGAAGAATGAGACGTGGAACACACCCACCCTTCAGATTGAACAAGATGGTCAACAACGTGCTAGTGGACATAATTCTTTATTTCTAGGTAAGAAAAGGTGTACATGTTATGCGTGCTTAATTGGTTTGGTCATGTTGGGTTTTTTCGTCGTATACCTTGCGAATGACCCATACCAACTTTCCTATTTATTTATTGTTATAAAATTGTTGGGGAGTCAGGGAGTGTCAATGGGCTAAATGTCGCTCCCTCGACTCCCCCAACAAGTGTTAACAAAGCCAAGGTTAGGCTCGGTGGAGGCCAAAAAAAGTAATCCTAATAATCTAATATGGATTTATAAGATAAATAACTCATACTCCTAATACCTATTGGGGAGTCATGGAGTGTCGATGGACTTAACGTCGCTCCCTCGACTCCCCAACAAGTGGTATCAAAGTCCCTCGACTCCCCAACAAGTGGTATCAAAGTCATGATTAGGCTCGGTGGAGGACAAAATTGCAATTCTAATATGAATTTATAAGATAAACGACTCATACTTCTAATATCGAAAGTGTTAGTGGTTAAATATCTAGAATCCTAAAAACTTTGACGGTACATATTCATATAAAATCTTAAGACATTAAAAATATGCATCATGTATTTTATAAACTCAATATTTGTTTTATTTCTAATAAGGGGGAGCTTAATCACGCATACTTAAATTCCAACAACAAAAAATTATGTTTTATTAAACATATAAACTTTCATCCTATCGACTATTTTTTATTTTTTTAAGTTACGAGAAAAATCCTAACAAACTACATATATTATTATGTTGATATTTAATTTCTTTATTTTTCATTAATATTACAATTGAATTCAAATTTTACCTGTAAATAAAATTGTTAATCAAATACATACACACACATTTTGAACACTAATAAAAACGTAGCTTTGGAATTAACTTTTATGACTTTTCATAAACACCATATATATTACCTTTTATATAATATAAAACATATCATTTTCTTATTTTTTATTATTATTATTATTATTATTATTATTATTTTTTTTATTTATTATTATTATTATTATTATTATTATTATTATTATTATTATTATTATTATTATTATTATTATTATTATTATTATTATTATTATTATTATTATTATTATTATTATTATTATTATTATTATTATTATTATTATTATTATTATTATTATTATTATTATTATTATTATTATTATTATTATTATTATTATTATTATTATTATTATTATTATTATTATTATTATTATTATTATTATTATTATTATTATTATTGTTATTAGAAAAACTTGAATAAAAATGAATATAAATTTTTATTCTTAAAAAATAATTAATCATAATTTTTTATTAAAAAATAAAAAATAATTATTTTTTCACATTTATTATAACCATCATGATTTCAATTAAAAAAATTAAATTTAAAACAGATTTTAACTAACCACACACTATTAATTGTTTTTAAGAATAAAATTTACATTCATTTCTATGCCAGTCTTTTTCCTCTATTGTATTTTATTTTTACACAATAAAAGGATAGTATTATAGTATTAGTTTCTAAAAATCTCACAAATAGTATGTAAATTCTTTTACTTTTTACTAAATAAGCAAAAATAAAGTAATAAACTCCCACACCTTATCATTATTTTTCATATAACCGACTCACTTTATTTACTTTTCCCACACTCACATCTATTAATGATTTTCAAAATCCATTCATATCCTTTTAATAATACTCCAATTTGTTCCTATCTTTGTGCATGCATCAGTGACAAATTAAAATCCACTACGAACCTAAAAAATATGCATCAATTACTCCTTGGTTAGTTTCAAAATAAAACAAACAAATCATATTCAGAATTTGAATCATATTATAAACTTTTTAGTACCCCAAGGAGTCAATTAAAATCATTGGAAATTGCATTTTTTTTTGGCATCAAAATTCCATCGATCTGTTCTTTCTAACCCTATTAGGATAGGTCATTTTCATCAAATGTTGTTTCAGATCAACTGAATCATCTTTACCTCAGAAAGTGTCATTGTCATCATAGAAAATAGAAAATTTTCTGCAAACACTGCTCAAATATCTTTCAACTTTGACACAAAAGCGACAAAAAGGTTATTTTTTATTTTCTTAGGATTGAATTTATATACTAAAATTTTAAGCATGTGAAACTAGGGTTGATTGTGTTTTTTTTAAGGTAATTGTGATTATTATCGTAGTTTGTGTGTTTCTAGCGTTTTGAATTTTAGAAGATCTTATGTTTTCCCTTATGATTATCACTACTACTTTTTCAATTTCACTTTTGTTTTAATTTGTAACTTTTGTCTCATATGTTCATATGTTCATCATCTGCTTTAGAATTTTGTACCTTAATATTTAATTTATTCTATAATACTAAAACTCCGAATAATAGGGATTGAACCCTAACCCTAGTGATAAAATTCAACTTAATTATATCGGTTTATGTCAATAGAATTAAAATATACAGAGATCTTTGAAATATCAAAACACGGTTACTAACACAATACCATCGATAATAGTTTAAAAAATGAATAAATCAAACATTATGATCACAAGTGTCGGTAATCGTCGTCACAAATATTCTGGCACAAAATTCCACTTTGGTCATGCTTTTTTATATATAAAAAATGTGTCGACATATATTATATTGCATTAAACTCCACTTGTATCCATAGGGCTATTACACTTGATTATAATTATGTATGTATTTTGACAGAAACTCACACTTGTTTTTTATCACATTTGAGTTTAACTTTGAACTTGTTTCTCACTTCTCAGATTGTGAAATTATGGGAAAAGCTACCAGATGGTTGAAGGGTTTGTTTGGAATGAAGGAGAAAGAACAAAGGAACAAATCAGGGCCATTGTTTCTAGACAACAAGAAGGAGAAAAAACACAGGAACAAATCAGGTCCATTGTTCCTAGGCAAGAAAGAGAAGAATGAAGGTCATCATAGTCACTTTAATCAAACAAGTCTTCAAGGCTTTGATAATTGTTACAAATCCTATGTTGCTGAAAAACAGAATGTTTACAACGAAAAAGCAATTCTTTTGAGGTCATTAAGCCATGGCAGTAGTAGAGGACCATTGTTTTTTGGTACCAAGGAGTGTATGGCTGCTGTCATGATTCAATCTTTTTTCAGAGGCTTTTTGGTATGTGAATGTGACCAACTTCTTTATTCTAGAAAAGTTCATGATAAATTTGTCTTATAACTCTTTTAAGGATGTTTTTTTAATCATGTGTTGTTTGTTTTTGTGTTTCCACAAAATTAATGTCATTTGTGATTTGGCTGTTGGAATTTCAATTAAAAATTTGTATCATTTGTTGGATTCAGGCGCGAAAAGCTCATCGAGCATTAAGAGGATTGGTTAAGTTACAAGCTCTTGTTAGAGGCTTCCTGGTTAGAAAAAGAGTTGTTGCAACACTTCACAGCATTCAAGCTCTGATGAGAGCTCAAACTGTAGTCCGGTCACGACGAGCACGTAGATCCTTTGATAAGGAGAATGCGCGCTCATCGCAGCATATCCGTGGGCGAAAACATGTGGTAATTTATTGATTCTTGATTCCATCATTCTAATTTTGATATCTTTCATCAAAAGTATTTTAGTCTTTTATTCACTCTTGGTTATTCTTCTCTTGTAGCAAATGGTTGATGAAACTCGAGATTTTCAATACGATAAATGGCTTCACAGTTCAGCATCAAGTAGATTTGATCCAAATCGGGAGAGTTTCGCGATTGATCCTCGCTGGTCTAATTCAAGATCTTCAATGTCTGAATATAGAGACGATATGCATCAACGATACTATGAAACAACATCATCCTCTCTTCCTAGTCATCTTTCGCGTAGAGTTTCAGTTCACGAATGCCAACATTCTCGCGATTTTGATTGGTGCTGCAGCAATGTTAAAGATGAACACAAATTCTTCACGGCTCAAAGCACTCCTCGATTATCAAACTCTTCCCAAGCTAATACTCCGTTGGCGAAGAGTGTTTCTGAAGATACGAGTTTGTTCTTGCCTTACTCTAATTGTCCTAACTACATGGCTAATACTCATTCATCTAAGGCAAGAGTAGTAAGGTCTCGCAGCGCTCCAAAGCAAAGATCCGATCTCAAGAAAAGGGTTCCACTTGAGGAATTAATGGCCACAAGAAATAGCTTAAGTTCTGTTAGAATGCATTGGTAATTCAATCAATATAATGCTGGTTTAACAATGTTATTTGGATCTACCAGACAAGTTTTTGTTAGTATCGATTGGCATAACTACTAGACTTTGGAATTTCTGTTTCTTGTGCTGCCAACAATATAGATATTTGAACATCCATTGGCATGAGTACTAGACTTTATTTTTATTTGTGCTTTTTATTTTCCTTTTTCAAATGATTTCTTCTTACAATGAAATGGCTTTGTTTACTCTTTGTTATACAATTTTGAGAAGAAATATTCTCTATTTTGTATGATGGTTTCTTTAACTTCATTTAACTGAAAATTTTCAATATAAACTCATTAAATACTTGTAAAATAAAATTATCAAATTAAAGATGTAAATGATAAATAATCTCATCTTTAAGGATACACTTACATAAATGAAGAGATTCTTCATTTTCTCCTCACCCTTTGTTAACTAAAAAAACGTAATTCTTTTCAGAGTAGTCAAATTTATTCTCTAAACTCGTATTTTTGATATATTTATAAACCAATAACTTATGTTAGCATAAAACAAACTTGAAAGTTTAATTCTTCCATAACCTATACCAAGGCAACTCAAGTCCTTGTTAATAATGTCTGTGATATTCCTTTGAGTCGTCTTCTCAATGCATGTGTGAAAGGAGACTGTTTGATAATCGTCGTCCCATAAGAGGAGTATCGATTGGGGGTGGAGGCTTGTAAGTACAATGCTTTGAGGTGATCCTCACGGGAATAATTCCATGGGAACAATGGAAGTTATAAGAAGTTATTTTGTTCCTTGGAATCTTTATACTCAGGAATAATTTTTTCTAACCTTGTAACAAACATGGGTATCCTCTCTTTTTATTTATGTATTCCCAGGAATGTATTTTTTAAACTTGAAACAAACACACCCTAAGTGTGAAAGGGGATTGTTTGACAATTGTCATCCCAGAGGAGGAGTACCAATTGGGGGTGGAGGCTTGTAAGCACAATCTTCACGGTCAGATTATCTGCCCGAAAGGTTCGTCTCCTCTCACCGTTTGGAATTTAAAGTTGAAATTGTTGAGTTTGTGAAAATCTTTGGGCAAATGGGACATTACTTATCTGGGCAAAGGTTATTACGAATTTTTGTTCTCAACTTTAGAAGATGTGAGAAGAGTTGGATCGATTTCCTCTTGGAATCTCTATCCTTGGTTCTTAAAATTATTCTCTCGGACTAGAGATTTTAATCCTTGACTTCTCAAGCAGGCTTCTTCTCAAGTGTGGATTTGTATCCATGGATTAACGCAGGAATATTGACTACCCGATATTATTTCTGCCATCGCCAACAGTGTAGGCACACCTCAAAGCACTAATTCTGCGTCTAACAAATGTTGCTTCGAAATACTTTTTGGTCATTTGGTGAGAGTGCTAGTTATTAGTGTAATACACATGCACCATCTTGGGCTCAAAAACATGTTGGCTGAGTTGTTGCACAACAAAACATATATTTGGCCTAGTGGTGGTTAAGTATAATAACCTGCCAATAAGGCGTCTGTACTGAGTTGTATCCTCATAAGGAGGAGAATTAGGACAGTGAAGTTTAAGAGAGGGGTCGTAGGGGGTTTTAGAAGGCTTGGTGGCAAGGTGGCCAGTTTCCTCCAAAAGGTCCAAGGTGTATTTTCTTTGATTAAGCACAATGCCTTGGGAGGATCTGGCTACCTCAATACCAAGGAAATAACGAAGACTCCCTACATCTTTAATTTTAAAAGAGTTATTAAACTTAGGGGTGGGTCGAGAAATAAGGTCAAGGTCAGGGGTGGGTCGAGAAATACCATTTTGTGACCATGTGTATCAAACTTAGTTCTATGCGCAGTAATGGTGGAAGCAAAGCCAAGACAACCAAATATTTTCAAGTGCGTTAAAGGTGACAATTTATTATAAATAATTTGAAAAGGAGAAGGAATTCTATTAATTAAGTGAACTGAATGTTGTACAGAAAAGTTGCAAAATGTTTTGGGAGGTTTGCTTGCAACGAAAGAGCACGAGCAACATTTAAAATACGTTGGTGCTTTCGTTCAACCAAACAATTCGGTTGATGGCATTCGATAAAAGAACGTTGATGTAGAATGCTCTTGGTGTTGAAAAAATCAGTCATAAGGAATTCATTTCCATTATCAATATGAAGGCATTTTAAAGAAGTACTAAATTGATTTTCAATAAAGAAGGTAAAAGTGGAAATGTGTTGTCTGGTTTCACTTTTTTTGTTTCATAAGAATGATCCATATAAAACGACTAAAATCATCTACAAGAGTTAAAAAAATAGCAATGTCCATTAATGGATGACGTGGCATAAGGCCCTCATATGTCAACACGAACAATTTCAAAATATTAGAAGAAAAGGTATTACTAACAAGAAAAGCTAGACGTTCTTGTTTGGCAAAATGGAAAACGTTACAAGGACCATGTTTATTAAAGGGAATATAGGGAAATTGGGAAGCAATACATTTATACACTTAATCGGAAATGTGACATAGTCTATGATGCCACAGAGAGGCATTGATATCTATAGAGGAAATATTGTGTGAAGCATAAGAATGTAAATGTTACAGGATGAAGGATAAGCATAGTAGACATAGAGGTTTCCCATTATCTTAACTATAACAATCGTTTTCTAGGAAAAAATATGCAAGATTAAGCACTTGTCAATAAAAAATTCAGATAGCAATTAGTAGAATACGTCAGTTGGGAAACCGAAATAAGATTAACGGTAAATGAGGGAATGTGATAGACATTCGTGAGAGTGATATTATTTGAAAGTGTAACATTTCCAGAGATTGTGGCATCTATTTTTTGACCATTGGGAAGTTTCATATAAAAGGGGGCAATGTAAGTATAAGATAAAAAATGAGATAGTGAGTAAGTGATATGGTGCGTGGCACCAGTGTCAAGAATCCAAGGTGATATGTTCTTACTCATTGGAGAAGATACAGTATGCACATTACCATTAGAGGAAGTAATAGAATTGCAGTAAGATTCTATAGGGGTTTGTTGCTGGATAGTGGTTTGGTTCAGATGGTGTTGTAGCAGAGAGATTAGTTTGGCACATTTATCTTCAATAGTGGTTGTTGCAGTAGGATTTGTAGAGGTATCTGCAGAAGTGGAATTGACTGAAGACGCCTTTGAACGATTCTAAAAACCGGGAGGGTATCCATGCTTGACAAAATAGTAATCCACCATGTGATTATTGCGACAACAGTGAGTACAAACACGATGGTTACCTGAAGAATTTTTGCGTCCACCAGAAGAATTGTTTCTACCTCCGCCTCGAAAAAAGAACCATGTCCATGACCCTTGTGTTGAGGTTGTACTTGAGAGGCAAGATTGAGCTATGAATTCTGAAACCGAACTTTGAATCCAAGAGAGGGTGAGATGGTTGCATCGGATCCAAGGATGAAGAAGAGGGTGATTGGCGGCGGGTTTAGGGAAAGTTCCTTCGGTAAAGTGGAATTTATTCTTTGAAATCAAAATAACCCGCATAGATCTGGCCTAGTAGAGGTAGTTCTTGCTGTCAAGCAGTGGGGTAGCGAGGAAGAGGATAGGATTTTCATTCTGGTGAATATAGTAGGGATTCGATGGGTTAGTGGAAAAATCAAAATAAGGTTGTGCCGCAATTGAAGGGAAGGAGAAAACAATTGGGTAAAGAATTAGGGTTTGTAGATAGCGACGGGAAGGAGAAAGAAAATTTTGGAACGATAGTAAGAAAGAAAGAGAAAACAATTGTGAGGATAAGAAAGGATCAGGAAATCAAGAAGGGCAATAGAGAGACAAAAAGTGGCGCAAAAGGGAACGATAACACGTTTCAAAAGGAAATAGGAAACGTGGAAGAAGATAAAGTTTATTCTGATACCATATTAGTGTAATACACACAAAGAAAGAGAAAGGATAAAACTCTCATATTATTCTTAAACCAAAAGTACAGAAAGGTTATTTATATAGTTAATAATAACCAACTAGCCTAGAAAACAATAAAGGGTGGAAAAAACTGTAACTAAAACTCAAGAAAGGAAAATAATAATAAACTATAATATATTTGTATCTAAGACTAGTCAACTTTGAGTTGTCTAAAGAGTTTAGATACAAAGTCTTGGTGGAAAGAAAGGGATATGCTTTCTTCGTGGAACTGGAATACGAGAATTTACCAGATTACTATTCGGCGTGTAATAAAATTGGACATTGTTTAGGAAATGGCAATAAGAGAAGAGATAAGGCATCAGAGGGTGTCAAAGGGAATCAATTCAAGGCCCCCAAAAAGATCTTCGTGCATGTGAGTGATAAGATTTCCAAAGAAGGTGGAGTGCAAAATACTGAGAATTTGGATATCGTTGGTTTGCACACTCTGGAGGTTTTGGTTCAAAAAGAATATGTTCCCAATGGAACATGGACAAAGGTGGACAATGGAGTAAAAATTGTAATAAAAATGTTACAAGATAGTAATTCTAGGGATTTAAATAGCAAGGGCTTGAGCTCCGGGTTCTATATTAGATCCCAACAGCCAAGGGTGTAAACTATGTTAGCTTAGTAAAATGAAGGGTGCTAATAGAACGAGATTGGCCCAAAACAATTTTACTTGATTCGTAGGACATCACGTGTGGAGGTGTTGGTATTATGATGCGCTAACAAGATCAGAAGCGTCCAATCTTGATCAAATGGCCTCTAGAGGTTAACTCTGGGGTGTTGATCAAGAGTATGAAGAACTAAGAGCAGGGATTCACTGTTGGCTGAGGGTGCATGGTAATGTGCGTGTATGGAGAGAACAAAGTATTATATATTCATCTTTGATTCACATTTCTTCATTTTTCTTCTTTTCCTCGCTTCTCTCTATCTATCTAACTTCTTCTCACCATACAAAATCCTAGAAAGAGAGAGGCTCTTACCTCTCTCTTAAAACTCAACCACCAGAAATCGCCTTGGCCTCCATGGCCACCGTGAACCACCCCAAAACCACCATAAAACCCAGAATTCAGGTTGATATTCAACCGAAATCTTCATCCTAAACCCAAAACTTAGAACCCTAGAATGAACCCTAATCCAGCTTCACCGTGGGCGACCATGAAGGCCATCGTCTCTGGTGTGAGTCCGCCAAGGACTCCACATGTTTTTGGAAAATAACCAAGAACCCTAACAACTTTATAACCTAACCCTTAGAACCCTATGCTAGAACAAAGAACTCTAAGCAATTTCTACCCTAACCCTATGAACCCCGACCATGCATGAGGAACCCTAACCCTAAACCCAAGCACCTTAACCCTCAAGAACCCTAAACCTAACCCTACACCCTGAAATTCCAAAAAACATAATTTAAACACCAAAATTTGCATTGATTCAACAATCATGCAACAACTATCAAAGCCCTAAGATAAGTGTTTTAGTGTTTACCTCTCCTTACAATGAAACTGGTCGTATAAGATCTGACTTCTTCCTTTGAATTTTGCTTGTAATCCCTCTTTTACTTCTATTCGTAGGTACTGGATGAAAGCAATGGGGGCTAAGCTCGAAATATCTTAGGTTTTAGTTTTGAAACCTAAGTCTTTCAACGATGAAGAGCTCTAGTGATAGGATGGTGATTTACAATAGCAAGCAAGAGTTTTCTCCGAGGTCTTTTGTTTTCTTAATTCTGGCTTAGAGTTTAGTTTATATAAGCTTATGAAAAAGAATTTTAAACACAAAAGAAAACTCGTAGGCAAAAAAAGTTTGTATTGGTTGGTCGCTTTTACCTTGAAAAAGGAGTTTGAACCATTATTAAGTATCTTTATTTGCAAAATAAAAGAAAACAAGTTTTATTTTTATTACATGCAAGTATGCAAAAAAGAAGAAAACAAAAAAAGGAAACTAATTAGTTCTATCCCTAATGTTATCATGCAAAAATGGCCCTATAGTTGAGGATAAAAGTCTAAACTCGAAGACTATCCTACCCAAGCAAACCTAGGGAAACTATCCTAACATCCACCTCGGTTGAACGACCAAGGGATGAAGAGGGATTAAGCAAACAAGTGTTTTGGCAGAAGCACACAAATAATGCAATGCATAAACAAATGTCAAAAAAACGTAGGTATAACCTTCAGAGCAAATGATGCGAGTTCTACAATAAATGTGAACCCCAGGAATGAGTGGAGAGTCAGAATAGGGGACTCTGGCCACTTTGTTATTGACTCGATAAAGGAATAGTAACACGATTCCGTGTACCATACAAGACACGAACTAGAACTGCGGGGGACGACTGCCGACCCTTTCCGTTAGGCCATATATCAATAACTCGATGACAGGAGATATAAAAAGCGGGACTTTTCTTGGTGGTGCCACGTCGGGTGTCCTAACCACTTCTGACCTATACAACCATAATTGTAAACACAATGAAAGCCCCATCATACATCTCTATTCCTACTTCTCATGGCAAGGAAAACGATAAAACCCTACTTCTCATGCTCTCTAGAAAAGCGGTAAAAGAATGCGATAAAAAGGTATAGAAAATACCAAACGGATAATAATCCGAAGAGCACTGTGAGCTAAGAATACTCCGAAAAACTTCAAGTAAAGCCCAATCACAAACTAAATATCTGCAAGAAATACAATTCAAACAGAATTCCAGAAAAGATATATAACGCTGGATATACAAATCCGCACTACAACCAACACTCGCATGAAATACAATTCACACAAAGATGGACAACAACGTGATATGGAACATACAAGTCCAATCACAAACTGAATCCCTGCAAGAAATACAATTCAGGCAAAAAACCAGAATAATTGTAATGTCAGATATACAAATCCGCATCCCAACAAACACCTGCATGAAATACAATTCACACAAAGAGGTGTAACAATGTGATGTGTAACATACAAGTCCAATCACAAACTGAATCCCTGCAAGAAATACAATCCAGGCAGAAAACCAGAATAATTGTAATGTCAGATATACAAATCCACATCACAACAAACACCTGCATGAAATACAATTCACACAAAGAGGTGTCAAAGTAATATGGGACAGACAAGTCCATATCATAAATGGAACCACCTGCAAGAAATACAATTCGAGTAGAAACTAGTTCACAATGTAACATCGGATATACAAATCCGTGTTACAAACAATATCTGCATGAAATACAATTCATACAAATATATGTATCAAAGTAATATGGAACATACAAGTCCATATCACAATCAGAACCACCTGCGAGAAATACAATTCGAGCAGAAAAACGGTTCACGATGTAACATCGGATATACAAATCCGTGTTACAAACAATACCTGCATGAAATATAATTCATACAAATATATGTATCAAATTAATATGGAATATACAAGTCCATATCACAATTAAGGCCCCTGCAAGAAATACAATTCATACCAGATAATCGCACAATACGGAATATACAAATCCATATCTAAATCGACAAAGCTCAAGGTCTATGATAAACAAGTGCCAAAACAAGCCTAAGCATTAATAAACCAACAATTAGGGAGCATGCTAAACCTAAATTCCAATAAAGGGCAGAAAATGCGCATTCTAAAGCTTACCTAAACATCTCTAGAAATAGAGGAAAAGATTGCAAATTAATCATGCAAGAGAAACCTAGAAGCATTATACAATTATCAAACTAGTTCCTAAGAGTTAAACCGCTAAAGGTTAGCTTTGAAGTTCTATTTACAACACAATGGTAAAGTTTACATTAATCAACAATTAAATGGGAACAAATGTCCTAAAGTTTCTAAGAAACACATGGCATTACACTCCTAACATTAATCAATTCAAACGACAAAGGAGAAACATGTTTTTAAACATCGCAACAAGATCGAAATTTGAGAATTAAGTAAATATCGAATTAAATTAGGTGTGAAATTCTACAAGGAAATAGCTTACTCCTATTCAATGATATCAAACTAAATGTACAAGAAAAATCATGATTGAAACTTATTTGTGTGCGAAACTAAGTCGAAACGATCAACCGTCGCTCTAAGAGTTAACTATCATGGTACCCTAATCGTATGACTCAATTATCGATTCTAAACAAAGGTATCAACTACCTAAACATGTCCATATGATAATCAAAAATTTATTTGAAGGTTAGAACAAGCATTGAACATTACATGCAAAAGATCAATTTCTAACTACATGAAATAGCAAGCAATTGCCTATGTTCATATTCACTCAAAAGGAAAATCGAATAAAGACCTAAAAAGATCTAAAAAATTATGAGAAAAATACCTAAAGGCTCCTAATATATCATAGAATCAGAATGTTATTTTTAAGAATTTTTGTTGTTAAGAAACGACCAAAAATTACATCTACATGCGAAGTATTATGGAAAAAATCGCCTTTAAACATGTTATCGAAAACAATTAAAACGGGACCTAAATTTAATTATAAAAAATCCCAAAAAAAGTGTGATAAAACTCTAAAAGTCATAAAGTATCAAGAACCGTTTATTCAGATTTTTATTGTCGAGAAACGATCGAAAAGGAGATCAGAACTTCTAAAAGAAAGGAGATAAGAAGTTCTGAAATAAAAGAGATCAGAACTTCTGGAAGAAAGGAGATCAGAAGTTCTGAAAGAAAGGAGTCAGAACTTCTAGAAGAAAGGAGATTAGAACTTCTAAAAGAAAGGAGATCAGAAGTTCTTAAAGAAAGGAGATCAGAAATTCTGGAAGAAAGGAGATCAGATGTTCTAAAAGAGAGGAGATCAGAACTTCTAGAAGAAAGGAGATCAGAACTTCTGAAAGAAAGGAGATCCTGATTTTCTGATGAATCTTGTGGATCAATAAGTTGTATACAGATACTTCAAGACTCACAGAAGGCAATAGAATCACTTCGGTCTCAAATATTCGACCACAATCTGCTCTTACTCGAAAATCCTGATCAATATCCATATGAGAGGAAATCAGAACTCCGAAACCTTGATTCTCGAGAGATAATCAGAATCTTTTGGATGCATACATCCTGTACATTAAGATACACTTGAAATAACGGAACCTCATTCTTATCTTTTTAAGTTTCCATCTCATCTTTTGCATCATTCCTCAAAGTATTATCATGTTAGATCTAACTCCGAGATTAACCATTCATTTCATCATCTTCTGGCTCAAGGGTCTATTGATTTGAGGTATGAAGTTTCTAACGCAACAAGGCTTGTCACTAGAGATTTCCTACACATGCTCAAAACACATAAATAAGGTTTTCATCATCAAAAGTCAAATTCAAATCGGAGATGCATGTATTGTTTCGTTTTTTCTTCAGTTATGACTATTATAATATGAGTACCTAAATTTCTATTGAGTAGGGCTTGTTAGATGTACCTATATGAACCTATTGGATCATATAGTTATATATTGTATCATTGACACTTTAGATTAATTAAGTATTGGAATTCAGTTAATTGACACTTTAGATTAATTAAGTATTGGAATTCAGTTAATTGACACTTTAGATTAATTAAGTATTGGAATTCAGTTAATTTCATGTTTATTGTTTATATGTGTTGATTGTTGACCATAACTATACGAGTTTGATATAAATTAATTGTTCAACTTACTAATTGATTAGGGATAAGAAATTATAAGTTGCGACTTAATGTTTAACGCACTAAATATTGCTAGTTTTAAATATCTAGTTGATCTAAGGGAATAAGGAGTTGTAGCGTATAAAAGGGAGTTATACATTAATGAATTTGATATAACGACTAATTTAAACAAGTCTAACCGCTGAAAAATCACTTAGGGAAAATAGACACCAAAATCAATAGTGACATGGATTCGAAATAAGGCATTATCGCATTTAATCTTATCAAGTTTCTAAGATTTTAATTACGTTTTTATTTTATCAAAACCAATCTTGCGAACCGCCAACTTCTAATTTCAATAGCACTCAAATCATTTTGATAAAATAGCACAATCCATGTGGATATGAATATAATTTTATTACTTCAATAATATTTAGTACACATGCTAAAAGTTTGTCATATTTTTGGCGCTCTTACCAAGGATAATTTTTTCTTTAATTTTAGTGCAAAAGAATTCAGAGAGCAAATAGAGTAGAACAACAAGCTAAAGAGAAGCTGGAAGAAGAGAAAACACATTTTTCTTCTTATATCGAAAGTGATCAAGAGAAACATGAATTGGCAATTCCACCAAGACAAATGATGGTAGACTAATATAGGAGAAATGATGTCGAACAAATTTCTTTGGGATTTCAACCTATTAACTCTATTACATTTGATACTAAGAATTTTGAACTTTATGGTTTTAGGGAATACACATTCAACGGACAAGATGTCATAAATCATTGAGAGCATCTAACTTTATTTTATTAGACATGTACGATGTGCAAACCGTGTGAAGTAACTGATTATAAAATCAAATTAAGGTTGTTCTTATTTTCTCTAATAACAATGCTAAAGATTGGTTGCAATGTTTTACCCAATGAGACTATGCAGACATTGAAAGAGTTTGAAGATAAAACAATGAAATGTATTTAAAGAATACACAGTTTGTGGAAAGAATGAGCGAGATTTCAAATTTTAAACAAGGTGGTGTTAAGTCTTTTTTTAGCTTTTTTGCACCACCAGTTTCCGTCCTACATAGTAGATCGATTTATTTGACTCGTGTTACAAAGGCTTGTACACTGGCCAAGTGTTGTTTCTACCATGAATCGAACTCGATATTCCCCTAATAATGTCCTTTGCAGAGACTCAATTTCCACTCGAGCCCAAGCAATTGGTTTGGTGGTGTTTAGTCTTAATTTGATAAATGAGAGAGAATCAAACTATTATTCAAAAGATGCATGGATCATAATATGAACAATATGGAACAAATGTAAAATTTCAGTAGAGGTCTAAATGCTCAAGTAAGAACAATTTTGATGTCTCAGTTGGAATTACCATTAAAACAACAAATTAAAACGAAGTAAAAGAGTTGAGAGAGAAAATATGCTATAATGAGTAATGCTTACAAAGTGAAAAAAGAGTACTAAAGCATGTATTAGAATTGGATGTCAACACTACAGTTCGCTGGGCCATTATTGTTCTAACGTGATTTTTTTGTAGAAGGACATGTTAATGACAACTGGGAACCAGAATGAGTTATATAGAAACTTCAAGTGGAGCAATCTAAATTTTTTATGGATATTTCAATGCTCTTACTTAGTTCAAGTATGGAATTTCTTACTTAATTCATATTGCTAGTGGTGAGAAAATATTCTATTTCATCCCCACAATTGAAGCTTCAAGTTCATGATATTTTGACGTAGATAATGAATTCAAAGAAGACGATTGAAGTTACTTATGAATCTGGATTCAATATTCATCTTCAACAAAATGAAATATCATATCAAAATATGGTTTTTCTCTTCAACAACTTCAATCATCATCATCTTCTGTGAATTCATCATCAAGCTCAACATATCGATGTTTGTGAATAATTATGCCACTGCTTGCAAAAATCCATCACCATGTCTTTCATAATCTACAATGTCACCTACTTTAATGACTCTATGCACTTAGGTAAATTTCAATTTCCTTACTCCTCTTCATTACAATGTTATTTGTTTGTGTTGTTCTCCATAATCACTTTTTGCATAATTGTTGTTCTCCATAATCACTTTTTGCATAATTTTTCAAACTTTTGTTTCAAACTTAATTTTGTTTCATGTTGAGTTTGACACATATGCTAATAATGAGAGGATTTGAGGAATTTAAGAATTTAGTTCAAGATTAAAAGTATTTGTACATCATTTTGTTTTGTTTTTTTAATTTTTAACTTAATATATATTCATGGTTAAATATATTATAATTTAATATATTAATATTTTTAAATTAAAAAGTTTATATACTAAAGCAGAATATAAATTTGTTATTATTTTTCTATTTAAATTTATAACATGTAACCAAAATTTTCTATTTAAATTTATAAATTGTAACCAAATTATAAAATACGTTAATACCAGTATTGTTTTTATGAAACTGCTAGAAGCATACCCACCGACAAAATCCATAAAACATAATCGTTGTATAGACAGACTTCACACAATAAAACATTAAATTGTACAGTTTAAAAATACAATAAAAAAATTGAAAATTATCGTTTATTAAAAAAGAATATACTTAAGCTTACTAGACCAGCTTCAGAGAAAAAAATCTCAGCAAATCTGAAGAGCTAAAGAATTTGATTTATGAGCAGTTAAACACCTCTCATGCCATTAAACAAAAAGCAAGTAGGCTGCCTGAATCACCACTCAATAATTACAATTCAAACAATAAAAAATAATTACTAAGAAATATATCAACTATACCAATTATATTTTGCCAGATTTAAAAAATACACTAAATAGCAAAAATAATTGGTAAAGTTGATTGGTTATTGATATTGGGATCTGCATTCATCTCAAAAGCACATGATTTATAAGCCAAAGAGCCAAACTCCAGTCCCTTAAATTGATAGATGTAGGGAAAATGATTGTTGTGATTTTCAACATGAAATGAAACACAACTGCCCATTCTCTCATATTGATATCGCATGGGAATACTTTCGGAAGAATGCAATAATCATAGCACAATACCGATACACACTATCCCTGCTTAATAACAAAATTGAATCTACCGCAGCAAATTAAAATAAGAAAACAAAATCACTAACAATTCACATAAACATAATCATAAAAGAGAAGAAAAGCATACAAAGTGGTTCATGAATATCATGGTAGAGGTAGAAAGAGCTGTGTATATATAGGGATGGAGATGGTAGCGGCTAAACCCTAAAACTATGTGAGATTAGGTTATGTATTGGGCTCGGTTAAATAAAATTGTGATGGACAGATTTTTTGAAAAAGGATTAGTTACTAGAAACACTCCCATACTTTACATTACACCCGTATGAGTAAATACTTAGATATTTTATATTTTTATTTAATAAAACTATTTTTGACCATATTTGCATTCATGGGTCAAAATAAGATGGAACTAGTGGAGGAATGAAACAAATAATTATTATGTGGACATCTTAATTCTAAAGTCTTATTGCATGCGATTTTGGTGGCATAAAATGTAATGGGTTTTATATTCCTTATTTACAAATTCAACGTTTAATTGTCAAGCACTGTCAATGTTAAAAAAATTATACCACTAATACATTATAATCATTCAAATATATATATTTTTTAATGAGGTCCAAAATATATTAAACAAAAAGAAATAATACATAGAGGAGGGGGACAAAACCAAAACCCTCGAAAAAAGTCTAGTAAAAAGGAGAAATAGAAAGATAGACAATAAACTACATGAGAGATAATTCATATCAGAGAAACTAGTGAAGTGTACTATTAGATGCACTCACCTTGCAACATTTGTCCTCCACAGGCGGTTTCTTCTTATTCTTCATTTTTCTTAGAACCACCAATTAAAAAGGTTGGCTTAAGTTTTCATCCAAATCAACAATCTCATCTCTCTTATCCATGTTAGCTCAAGATTCACTTAGAAAATTCATAGTTTGTTGGGCATCTGAATCTGAATCTTCATCATAATTTTTGTCAATTTTACACGGGTATACATATCATCTAAACCACACAATTTTTCATTACCTTGGGCACCCAAGTCTACTTAATGCAACACATCTATACTCACAACATTCCCAATCAATAGTGGTCTTCAAACAATCAACAATCAACAGATCCTAAAAACGGATTATTATCAACACATGTAGCATTTTCACATTCAACTGATTCATTTCTTAAATCCTCGTTTTGAGACTTATTTCCCATGTGTTTATGCTTTTCCTTAGATACCCTTTTCTCTTGGTCCACTTAACAAGTTTACAAGACGAAAAACTATGATCAATGTTATGACAATGCGAACAAAAAAATGGCAAACTTTCATATTTAACGTTAACAAGAAATGCATAATCTTCTCTTTCGACCCACGATTTATGTATGGTTTTAGCAGATAAATCAATATCAACTAAATCTCTAACAAAATGTTCAAAAGAAGTAAAAATAGAAAATCAAATATGTTAAACAAATTAGCAATTTGTGAATAATTGATAATGTAAAATATTTTTATAATATTGATTCATATCAATTAAATTCATAATATATTTTAATTATTTATCACTTCATTTTATTATTATTAAATTACATCAAGAATTACCGATTCTTAAAAACATAGGTTTAGAGTGACACAATGATGTTTATATCTAGAATAGATGAAGACTTTAATACAAACTTTTAACTTCTTAATATAAAATATGCATTTTTACCTTTAGATCAATTCTTTAAAGTCGAATATTTAGGTCTTGGTATACATTAGTTTTGTTTTATTAGAGTTATTGTCTAGGTCGGTGGTGAGTCTCTCTAATAGCTCAATGAGAACATTGTCTCATAATGAAAAAGTTCCAAAAAACCTATAAAAGTCAAGGGTCATTGAATCAAGATTTATATATCAACATACATTACCACTTAAAGGCATGTGTCTTGGAATAAAAAGTTTTAAATAATTGAAACCCTAGAATTTGATTATGAAGCCTAAATGCATGCCCTATAATTAAGGTACACATTCTTTAATCTTAAAACAAATATCACTTAAGTTAGTCACTAACTTGGACATCAAAGGGTTTGCTGGTACACCATCACCCCATTAGAGCTTCAAGAAGTCAACCATAAATGGAGATTTCCAGTAGCGAACACCTTATGTCCACATGGGATCATTAGCGTCGTCCATGGAAAATACTCCAATGGCATTTTTATTTCTTACTTCCAACCCTAATGATGCACTCCAATGAAAGAAATCCCAATCCTTTCGGAACTATCACATAATGAATATGACGCAAGCGTGGTTGAAAGAACCACCCCTAAGCTAATGGGTGTGAAGGGAAGGAAACACATTCATATTTTTTAACTCAATAAAACTCTAGATGAATTTTCGACCAATGCAATGACATTTGCACTATAGTTTGCATTAATTAGCAAGCTTATCCCACAAATGTAGGGAAATAACTCATATATAATCCTTCATCATAAATAGTGACCCACGCAACTCACAAGAAACGAATTGTGTTTCCATGGTGGAGAAACATAGTGAAAACTTGTATGAAGAGATATATTTTGAAGTTTCATTAATAGGGAGACCTTCATTGTCGTTCTTCAAATATAGACTAGTAAAAATCGTACCAAACCACCACATACCAATCTTGATAATACGAGCAATGGCATGTCAATAAGTCTAAAGTGCAACACTATTAGACCAAGAGGTATCATGCCACATCATATTCACATAAATATACACTAATATGGGCTTAGAATCGATAATGTAACAATATTACTTAGGAAACTTTCATGTTTCAAGGTTTTGATATTACAGACAAAAAACCCTAGGGATAAAAAACCTAAGAGGATAATAGTTTAGGTAAATTTTCTACATTTTCAGTGTGAGTCTATTTATATTGCATTATGGGAAGGCTGATATTAACGACTATATGTTCAGTTTATTTAAAGGTAAACTTAAATATGAAGTTCCATACTACTACAGGTTAGGTCACGGTGCTTGAATCGCATAAACTACAATAAATGAGCCATGCACACTCTCTATGAGGAAAATAATTGTAAACATTTGTTCCAGCGTGAAAGGTAGTGGGGTCGTACTTCTACTAGAGAGTGATCACAGTCTCATGCTAGATGTCGTGGTAAAATTTGTATTCTCTACATCAAACAAACAAGCAGAATACAAAGCGTATTTCCAATAATCACGGTAGAATTCGAGATAAAAGTATATGAATATCTGATCAAATTCTACTCATAATTAGTCATGTCGCAGGTGCGAGGGAGATACCAAACCAAAAATGCAGTTATGCAATAATACTTGACGATGGTAACAACTGTTATGGCTAAGTTTCACAGGTCAAAAATATTTCACATGCGGAGGGAGAAAATTTTAAGGTTGACATCATATCCGAGTTATATAGTTCTAAGGTATAGAACTACAATAAATATGTGATCCATAAGGCATTGTTAAACCCAGTGTAAATTACTGTCTGAACATCGTCGAGGGGGAATCCATGAAGGATCTGCATAAAAAAATTAGGTGGAAGAGAATTAGTCAAGAAAACTCACTGGTCGGTTATCATTGACTGATAATAGACAGATATGTTAAGACATGTGTCCAAAAATGCCAAAGACATGGAAACATACATGTTTCTCCAATGGTATAAATGAACACCTTATCCTCCGTATGGTCGTTTGGCTGGTGAGGGATAGAAACCTTAGGCCTTTTCCATACCACATAGAGACGATTAAGATATTTAATCATCGTTGTTGATTATTTTATAAAGTGGATTGAATCATAATCAATGGTGAAAATTAAGGGCAACAACATTTTATTTTTGTATACAAGGTGTTAGTGTTTTTAAGTTGGCATTATGTTTGGTAAAACTAGGCTTTAGCAATGTCATGATAGATGTCATGACATTCAGAGATTGAAGATAAATCCTACCTGCTAAGGATGTTAAAAGACATTTGGGAAGTTAAAGTTGTCTTTGAAATTGCAGAACAGATCGTTGTCATAACGATGTTATGACATTCGATGTGACATTCGCTCGAACTGTTTGTTCTGAGATTTTTCGGGAAGTTTGTTGAGTGCTAAATATTGTTTTTGTTATTAGAAAGCATGCTCACGTGGCTGCTAGGTTAAACTTAATTAAACCTAAATTGGTTGTTGAAAAGACCATGTTTTAGGAGTAAATTAAGTGAACCTAGCTATCTTTATGGAAGCCCAAAACTGAAGTTTCAGGACTGCTTCTATAAAAGGAAAAGAACCCTTACAACTGTGTTGCGCCCTTGGAATGTATTGAAGAGATAGCAACTTGTGTTTGTGTACTGTTAAGGTTTGTAACAGTTGATATTGTGTAATTCTAGTTTCTCTTGTGAGCCAAGCAACTATCAATTGATAAGTGCATTGGACTAGGATTTCTTTGTAAGGTAGTTTATCACTCAAAGCTTTAAAGCACGAGTGTTTGTCTCTTGATTGAAGCTTTGAAGCAAGATCAAGATATTTTATTGAAGTGTGTCTTCACAATTCAATTAGTCAATAGGTTGATATCACTGCTGTGATTGAGGGGGAGTGAGTAGGAACTCATATCTAAGTAGGACTTAGGTAAAAAGGTCATTGGGTAGTGATTAAGTGAGAAGGTCACATGTGTGTTGGCGTAGGGTATTCAATTGATACTGCTAATAGTGAACTTTCTCCCGGCTTGGTAGCCCCGGATGTAGGTTTGTTGAACCGAACTAGGTGAACAACTTATTGTGTTATTCTTGCTCATATTTCTTGTGTGAATGTTAACATAGTGTCGAATCTTGTGTCATAACATTCTCTGTGACATCGCGTATCTGCTGCTAGGAATTTCAATTGGCATCAGAGCAGGCACCCTGCTTGTTATTTCTGGGTGAGATCTAGGGATAATAGTTTACGCGTAATGGATAAAGAAGGAGGATTTGGAGGAAGACCACCTATTCGGATGGGTCTAATTATGATTCTTGGAAGCCTCGTATGGTTGCCTTCTTAAGATCAGTGGACATTAAAGCTTGGAGAGCTGCTGATAAAGGATGGAAACATCCCACCAAGCTTGAGAAAGATGGCACTCTGTCTTGAAACCGAGGAGGAATGGAGCAAAGAGGAAGAAGAGCTAGCTCTTGGGAACTCTAAAGCATTGAATGCTGCTCAATGGTATTGACAGAATATCTTCGATGGTTCATCAATGTGAGCTGGCCAAGGATGTTTGGGACACTCTCGAACTACTCATGAGGAACATCCAAGGTGAAGATGTCAAGACTTGGATGCTCACTACCAAATTTGAGAATTTAAAGATGAAGGAAGATGAGAATATTCATGAATTTCACATGAATATTTTGGAAATTGCCAATGCCTCGGAGCACTTGGTGAAAAGATGTCTGAAGAGAAGGTGAGAAAGATTCTCGGATCCTTGCCTAAGAGATTTGCAATGAAAGTCACTGCAATAGAGGAGGCTCAAGACATCGCACCTTGAAGGTTGAAGAACTTATTGGATCTCTTATGACTTTTGAGATGGGAATCGGTGAACTGCTGACAAGAAAAACAAGAGCATAGCACTTGTATCCAACAAAAGAAGGATGCAAGGTGGAAGATGAAGAGAAGATATCGAAGCTATTGCCATGCTTGGAAGAGTTCAACAAACCGATCGGAGGATTGATCCAAAGTCAAGGTCAAATGTCAAGGACATTCCATCGACATTAGCGGATCTTATGACTCAGAAGATCCAAGTCGAGGAAAAGGAATTCAAGGCGAGAAGTCCAATGTCATGAATGTGAAGGATTTGGACATATTAGACTGAATGTCCCACCTTTCTAAAGAAACAAAAGAAAGGAATGGTTGTCACTTGGTGCGATGGTGATTCGGAAGTGAATCAAGAAGAAGGTGCCAAACTTGTCACGCTCTCGGAGTGTACAACTCGATATGGATTCTAGTGATGAGGAAGTGACATTTGAAGAGCTTCTGAAAACTACAAGTGTATAAAAATGGTGAAGCATGTCGTGAGAATGAGGAGCGAAAAAGGCGATTGAGAAGTTGGAAGCGAGAATGTGAAGTTGAATGTTGAAAGAGGAAAACACACCACTATAAATCACCTCAATAGTGATATTGTTATCTTGAATTCAAACTTGATCGATGTCTAAATCATCAAAATGTTGACATCCATCGATAAGTTGGAAGAAATTCTTCACTTGACGAATGCAGGAAATAAGCATGGTCTAGGATATGTGGTGAAAAGCAACTGTTGGTGACATTAAGAAGAAGAGACATAGGAAAACAATGTCAGCGGTGTCACAACCCAAAACCGAAATGTGTCGCTCGGTGTGTGTTGCAAAAGATTTGCAAATAACCGAATGGAACAAACCTAGGAAGTCAATGACAAAGAAGATGTCATACCACAAGCCGTGAACAGTGCGCCTCGGGGTATATGAAGACTAAGAAGTTTGTCTATAACAAAAGGAAGAACACCTAATAGACCAATGTCAAAGCATATGTCACAACATTGGGTGCAACATCAAAATCATAGAAACATGAACAAACAGTTTCAAAGATGGAGATGTCATTATTGTGGAAGGTTTGGTCACATAAAATCTTTCTGCTACAGACTTCATGGATATCCTAATCAAGGGTCTTATGTGAAGCCTAAAACCAACAGGGTTTCATACTCTCAACAGTGGAAGAAGAAGCATGCCACGTAGCTAACACTTCTCTTAGTGTGTCTACCAAGAAAGATTGGTACTTTGACGTGGGTGTTCCAAGCACATGGTGGAGAAAGAAATCTTCTTAAAGATGTTAAACCTCACTCTGTCAGTTTTGTTACTTTTGGAGATGGGGCTAAAGGAGAAATCAAAGGTATTGGAAACTCAAACTGGTCTGAAGTTCCAAACCGAATGAAGTGTTCTTGGTAAAGGTTTGTTGCAAATCTCATTAGCATAAGTCACTATGTGATATGGGTCTCACATCAACTTCACTAAGTCTGAATGTCTCGTAATCAATGATGAACAAGCAGTGATTATGAGAGGAGTCAAATCAAAGGACAACTGTTACATGTGGGAATCTGAGAACACCACTCTGTCTTCTGTGTGTCCTACAGACAAAGCTGAAGAAGAAGTAAAGTTGTGACAGCAAGAATCTGATCATCCACACCTCAGAGGAATGAAAAGGATTAGTTCCATAGAGGGAGTCAGAAGGATACCAAGATCTCTCATAGTCAAAGGGAGAATCTGTGGTAAGTATAAAGTTGGGCAAGAAATCAGAATGTCACACTCAATGTCTAGACATCTGACCACTTTTAAAGTACTAAAGCAAAGTACTAGGATCTGGCATGAGAGGATAACCCAGTATCTTACTGTCAAAGGATATAGGAGATGAGTCTTGGATGAAACCCTCTTTGTCAGAGGAGAAAAGACCATGGTGGCATCCATCCATGATAATGACATAGTATCTAAAGGAATGTCAGACACATTGATGGAAAGCTCTACACTTCTTTCACAAAGCAAGTATGCAAGGAATTGTGTCAAGAAGCTTGTACTGAATAATGGCAGCCCCACTAGGACTCTTACCCCTCCACATTTGAAGTTGTCCAAGAATTCCAGTGGAGAAAGTGTTGTTCAAAGCTTGAATAAAAGTCCTGTTGATGGATGTTCCTTCTTGAGAAACAGTCTCATGTTTTGGATCAGCAAGAAGCAAAACTGTTTAACTTTATACAATGTTAAAGTTGAATGCATAGCAGCTAGGAGAAATTGCTTTAAGATGATGAAGCAGATGCTGACTAGGTACAATGTCATACAGGATGTCATGACATCGGCCTGTGACATCTATACTAAAGTTCTTAAGACTAGTCAACTTAAGACCTTGAGGGACAAACTGGGTACTTGTCAATACGTGAAGTTGTAGCAATTAACTGAGCCTACAACAAGGGATGAAAGGGAGTGTTTATTTCAACTTTTGTTTAGAGGGTTATTTAGGTATTTTCTTCCTTATTTTAAGAAGTCCAAGAATAGGAAGAGACATCATCATATAATAGTTTCTTCTTTTGAAAGTAGTACCATCCTTTCTTCTCTCAAAAGAAACTTTGAAACCCTTTGCTGTTTTCGCTTTCATCCTCTCAACAACCATCAGCGCGAAAAATGTCTTCATCATCCTCATCATCTCAAGAATCAGGATTTCCATCTCTCCCCATGGCTGAAGTTAGAGCAAACACTGAAGCCATGCAAGCTGAAGTTCTGAGAGTGACACCACTGCGTGTACAATGGCCACTAATCCAGAAAAGGTCAAGAAGTTACGCACAAGAAATGCAAGAAGGGCACAAATATCTCCTTCTGGTAAGACCTCAGTACCATCATCCTCTGTTCCCCCAGAACTCGTAAATAGAGAAGGATCTAGGTCAGTGCATGAGGCCATAGCTAGGATAGTGTCTGATATCCTAAATGAGAACAAGTCTGTGCCTGGGATTTCAGTTCCCCTGAATTATAAGTTTGCTAGCCCTAGCTTAGCAGTTGATCCAGATGTCAATCAGAATGTCAAGACATCTGGTGATGATGTTGATTCCCCTGTGAAAAATGATGTAAATTCTTCTGCTCCAGCTCCTGAAGGATGTAACAATGTTAATGTAATTGAATCTCCTGCTGCAAATGTGAATGAGATTTCTGATGAGGTTCTTGAGAAATCTTCAGATCATAGTGCCTCTGATAAATCTCCTGTTGCCTCTGCTGATAACATCTCTGATAGCATTCATGAAGAAATTCCAGAAAATCAAGATGATGGCAACCTGGAAGAGTCTTCTGAGAAAAACACTAATCAGAATGTTGATTCTCACATCATCAATCTAGATGAAGAGTTTTCTGATAATGACCTCATAGCAAAAGTTAATCCCAGCATTGCTAGGAGGGTAATGAATAGGAAAGGAAAGCAAAATGCTATTCCAAGTCCTGTTCAGGAGAAGGTTACTAAAGCCTCTCATAGGCCTTCTAAGGCTGTGAACAAGACTGTTGAAGAATATGGTAAAGAGAAGGCTAAAACTTCCAAAGGGAAGAGTAAGATGAAGAGTACAGGTGATACTTCTAAGACAAAGAGCACCTCAATTGTGAGGAAAAGGAAAGCACCTGAGTTCTCAGATCAGGATGATTCTGATCTTGATGTTACAGAGAATGTCTCTGACATTCACTCAAGAAAGAGGCTGGTTCTTGGGAAAGTGCCCATTGTTCCTGAAGTAGCAATTGACAACATTTCCTTCCACTACCCTGAGAGTGCTAGCAGGTGGAAGTATGTGTGTCTGAAAAGAATTGCACTAGAAAGGGAATTGCACAAAGATGCTCTTGAATGCAAAGAAGTAATTGACCTGGTCAAGGAAGCTGGGTTGATGAGAACTGTGGTGAAATTCTCAAATTGTTATGAAGGTCTGGTGAAGGAGTTTATTGTGAACCTGTCAAATGGTTGTGCTGATGGAAGTTCAGCAGATTTTAAGACTATGTTTGTCAGAGGAAGAAAAGTGAAGTTTTCCTCAAGTATAATCAACAAGTACTTAGGGAGGTCAGATGAGGCTCATTCTGAGCTTGAAGAAACTGACAATCAAGTGTGTCAGACAATCACTGCCAAGCAGGTAAAACATTGGCCTTTGAAGGGAAAGCTTTCTGCTAGCAAATTAAGTGTCAAATTTGCTATTCTTCACAAGATTGGTGCAGCCAACTGGGTTCCCACGAATCACAAGTCGACCATCTCCATTGGTCTGGGGAGGTTCATTTTTGTTGTTGGAACAAAAGCAAAGTTTGACTATGGAAGCTACATTTTTTATCAGATCCTTAAACATGCTGACAGTTATGCTATAAAAGGACCAATAGCATTTCCCTCCCTCTTGTGTGGAATTTTAACTGATCAATACCCTGACATTCTGGGAAACAGAGATTCAGTCTGCAAGAGAGCTCCTGCCCTTGGCTTCCACTACAAACTTTTTCAAGGGAAGCATGTTCCTGACATTGTCATGACATCAGCTGAGACATCAAATGTCAAAGCCAATTCTCAGAAGGCATATGTCATAGCTGTGCTAAAGGAGACTTGTAGGGAACTTGAAGCAAGGAAGCAGACCCTTGAAGCTCTGATCTCCACTCTTGAAAAGGAAATAGACACAGAGGTTGGAGAAGAAAGGCCTGATGGTGATACCTCTACTGCTCATATGGAGGAAGATGATGTTGCTGATCAAGAAGTTGCTGACAAAGAGGTTCTGAAGATGCTTCCTTCCACAGTGCTTCTTTTGGAGAAGAAAGCACTTGAGATATTGCTCCTTGCCCCTGTTGCTGCTGATTTGTCAATTCTCTTGTTATTTTTTTTCTTGTTCTTGTGCTGTTTCCTTTTCCCAATTTTGTTTGGATGATTGTAATTTATGTTGACAGATGTGTAACCCTTGAATACTTGCTGGTACTGTTTGATTAAAAGTTTGGGCAATTGTATGGTTTCCTTTGGCCCTTTATGGCTAAAAAGGGGGAGAAGAACTACTGTGTGACAATAGTATGGGACTTTGGGGAAATTGTATGCCTGTTTAAAATTTTATATATGGGGCAATTATGGGAATTGTGGGATTTTTGTATGGGTAGAATTTATCTTCTCTAAGTTCTAGTTACTTGAAGCTTGGGAAAGCTTAGGAAAGCTTAGAACTAGTTTATTTTCTTCTGCTGCATAGGTTCTCTGATGTGTTAGGTAGTTTTAGCCAAAATGTGCCAAAGGGGGAGTTTGTTAGTGTTTTTAAGTTGGCATTATGTTTGGTAAAACTAGGCTTTAGCAATGTCATGATAGATGTCATGACATTCAGAGATTGAAGATAAATCCTACCTGCTAAGGATGTTAAAAGACAACTCGAACGAAGCTAAAGTCATCTGGAAATTCAGAACAGATGTTGTCATAATGGATGTTATGACATTCGATGTGACAAGAACTGTTTGTTCTGAGATTTTTCGGGAAGTTTGTTGAGTGCTAAATATTGTTTTTGTTATTAGAAAGCATGCTCACGTGGCTGCTAGGTTAAACTTAATTAAACCTAAATTGGTTGTTGAAAAGACCATGTTTTTAGGAGTAAATTAAGTGAACCCTAGCTATCTTTATGGAAGCCCAAACGAAGTTTCAGGATGCTTCTATAAAAGGAAAAGAACCACAACCGTCTTGCCCTTGGAATGTATTGAAGAGATAGCGACTTGTGTTTGTGTATTAAGGTTTGTAACGATTGATATTGTGTAATTCTAGTTTCTCTTGTGAGCCAAGCAACTATCAATTGATAAGTGCATTGGACTAGGATTTCTTTGTAAGGTAGTTTATCACTCAAAGCTTTAAAGCACGAGTGTTTGTCTCTTGATTGAAGCTTTGAAGCAAGATCAAGATATTTTATTGAAGTGTGTCTTCACAATTCAATTAGTCAATAGGTTGATATCACTGCGTGATTGAGGGGAGTGAGTAGGAACTCATATCTAAGTAGGACTTAGGTAAAGGGTCATTGGGTAGTGATTAAGTGATAAGGTCACAGTGTGTTGGTGTAGGGTCTTCAATTGATCACGCTAATAGTGAACTTTCTCCTGGCTTGGTAGCCCCGGATGTAGGTTTGTTGAACCGAACCGGTGAACAACTTATTGTGTTATTTATCGCTACAGATGCTTGTGTGAACTGTTAACATAGTGTCAGATACTGTGTCATAACATTCTCTGTGACATCGCGTATCTGCTGCCAGGAATTTCACAAGGGAATGACATCACTAGATTCAATATCATTAAGCCATGGAAACTGAAAATGGACAACTCAGGAATATGATGTTTAAGGAATCACTAGAATATTTATAAGTAACTCGTAATTTTACCTTAATGTAACATCCTCGAGCCACCATCAACGTGAATGATATCAATTAGTGTAGTTACACAATTAACTATGGTCATTTGCAAGAACATGTGCATTAACAAAGTTGTGATGACGTGATTGGCATGAGGATAGGTTATCGTGTGTGAACCACAAGTTCATGGTTGTGTCAAGTAGTAAAAATAAGTTTTCTTACCATTGTTTAACAATCAAGTATTGTTAATTATTTCTAACCATTGTTTATGTTGTAGTAATAAGTTAAGATGGCTGGAAGGAACGATGCTGCGATTGCTGCTGCTTTGGAAGCGATGGCTCATGCTATGGAAAATCAGCCGAATGCTGATGAGAATGTTAGATCTCGTAGATTGGCGAGTTTCCAGAGGGAGAATCCGCCTACCTTTAAGGGCAAGTATGATCCTGATGGAGCATTGGATTGGTTGAAGGAGATTGAGAGGATCTTCCATGTGATGGATTGCACTCCAGCGCAGAAGGTTCATTATTGGACTCATATGCTAGCGGTCGAGGATGATGATTGGTGGCTAAAGACGCGTCCGAGGTTGGAAGCTGTAGGTGAAGAGATCACTTGGGCTGTGTTTTGTAGAGAGTTTATGAGGAAGTACTATCATGAAGATGTTAGGGGTAAGAAGGAAATTGAATTTATTGAGTTGAAGCAGAGAAAGATGTCGGTTACAGAATATGCTCTAAAGTTTGTGGAGTTGTTTAAGTTATATCCTCACTATAGCAAGGCAACTGTTGAATTTTTGAAGTGCATCAAGTTTGAGAACGGGTTGCGCTCAGAGATCAAGAAGGAAATTGGATATCAGAAGATTCATATTTTCTCTGATTTGGTGGATAACTGCAGAATTTATGAGGAGGATAACAATGCTCACTATAAAATCATTAATAAGAAGAGGAGCAAGCAACATCAGATTCGTGGTAAGTCGTATGATGCTCCAGCTAGTAGAGGTAAACAGGAAGTTGCTAAGGGACAGAGAACTAGTGGGGGAGATGCTCCTGCTAGTGTGACTTGTTTCAAATGTGGAAAACCTGGTCATAAGAGTAATGTGTGTGTTGTTGAGGTGAAACGGTGTTTCTGTTGTGGCAAGAATGGACATGCTATATCTAAATGTAAGCATAAGGATATGATCTGTTTTAATTATGGTGAAGAGGGACATATCAATAGTCAATGTCAGAAGCCAAAGAAGGCGCAGATCGGTGGAAAAGTGTTCGTGTTGGCTGGGACCCAAACAACTAATGAGGACATTTTTATCATAGGTACATGTTTCATTAATAGTATTCTTTTACTTTCTATTATTGATATCGGTGATACTCTTTGTTTTATTGTTGTTGGTTGGTGTGGAAGAAAGATGTTAAAATGGTATGGTGATGTTGTGTAACCCAATTATAAGTAGATTATGGTTGTTACTACCCTAGAAGTCGATGTGTCAAGATATTGATGAAGTAGTTGATAAGTTATTGACGAAGTATGTCGCGAAGATGTTGAATGATTAGTATGCGTGTATCAGATTTAAATCATGTTGAGTTTTGCTATGTTTGGAAGTAGTGGTCGAAGTGTAGCCAAACGTGAATTGGAGGGCAAGGAGTTAGATGCGAAATTCGCGTTAAGAATGATAGTGGCTATTAAATTTTCGAGGAAAAAATATTCTAGTGGGGGAAAGTTGTAATGCTCGTATTTAATTAAATATTTTTAATTAAATATTTTGAGTATTTTCCGAATATTAGTGGAATATGTTGTTTGAGCTAATAAGTTGATAATCGGGTAAATAGTCGATTTAGCAGGGAGAAATTAATATTATTTTTAGTAGAATATTAATTAATTTAGTTGGGTTATGTTGTATGTGAGAAATAGCAAAATAGGGGGTGTTGTTTGGCCCATTAAGAGATTGAGCGTGACTGAGTTAAATTAAAACAAGTAGTATATATAAGGTAGCCTTGCTAGGTGATTAGGTTTGAAAGAGGAAAAACAATTTGCGTGCTACGTGAGAGAAAACCAGAAACCTGCTAGCTGGACGAAAGGGTGTAGAAAACCAGTCTCACATATATATTAGATAGTGTTGAATTAATTTCTGTGAATAGTATAAACCATAAAATTTACTTAGTTTATCTGTTGCATAATTAGGGTCCGGGTAGATTCGTCAAAACGTCCGGGTAGATTCGTCAAATTCGTCGTTAATCGTAGAGCTACCTTCAATCAAAGGTAAGGCAAGGTTTTGAATTTTATAATTGATTATATGATAGATTGTATGTGGGAATTGGGTGATACGATCGTACTGTGTTTGTGTGAAAATTTCTATTTTTGTTATTTTGTTTGTTTTAATTCCTTGTTTATGCTTCATCGATGTTGTTGCTGTTGTTAGACTGAAACTGAGAAATTTATGTGTTGTTGTTATTGAATTAAATCCATGTTCTTGGTTGGTTTATATGAATTAAATCCAGTATGAAATAGTTGGCAATTTTGGGGAGAATTTGTGGAGACGAGATAGATTAATAACACAGGGTAAAGAAAAGAAAGGAAAATTTAAGGGAGGGGGCCACACCATGAGGGGTGGGCACCCCTGGCAAGGAGGAGATGAGGGGTGGGCGCCCCCCATGTGTTATGGTTGAGGGGCGGACGCCCTGCATAGGAAGGCGGGGGCCATATTTGTTGTTATCATGCTCATACTCATGTGGCATACATTTGTATTTTCTACGTTGGGAATTCTACTCTGATATGTTGGCATGGATTGGCAAAAAGTTGTTGTTGATTCCTCATAATATGGAATTTTTACGTTGGGAGTTCTTCTCCAATGGTACCACATGCATATGCATATTCACATTGAATTCTACGTTGTGTTTCAGTGGAATCTTGGTTGTTTGTTGTTGATGAACTGTGAAACAATAGTTGTTGTATTTATCTGATTCTATATATATTGTTTATCATATTTTCTCTTATATTGTTCGATAACTCACCCTTACTGTTGTGATGTTGCCTCTTTATGGGTACGTGCAAGTAATTTGGAATGAAGCTTGGTTTACTTTCCAATAGTTAGAGTTGGTGTCTTTTGCTCTGATACGTAGCACTCGAAGGGAATGAATGCATGTTTTTCTCATTGATGTTTTAAGTTAAATTTTAAGTTGTTACTTTAGAAATTTTAATTGTTTTAATTGAAGTTGTTTCAAGTTAGACAAAGATGCTAAGTTGAAGTTTAAAATTATGAATCCTTTGCATGGTTATTTATTAAAGTTGATTTATTTTGAAGACTAAATAGTTGTCATGAGCTCTCCCTGTTTATATGTGTTATGTATCTGTTATAATAAGTTTTATGTCGTTGGCTCTTAAGTTGGAAATGTAATATCCCATGTTTGGTTGAAATTTTATCACTCTGATTTTATTTATAATTATCAGGTAGAAATGAGGTGTTACATATATGATTATGTTCTTAGATTTCCAACTTTAAGACCACTTATTACTATCATTGTCATTCCATAGATTTTTCGGCCTAGGTATAGCAATTCCATCAACATCATATGTCACCAGTGTTGGACCATTTTGAATGGCTTCCCAAACACCTTTATCATATGAGTTGACATGAATTTACATACAAGTTTTCTAATAACTATAATTTTCTTCCGTGAAAATTGGGGCTCTCTTCAAATCCCCTTTAGGTTTGTAAGCCATTTTCTAAAGAGTGTCGAAGCCAGAATGAATCGGGCTCTTGATGCCACTTGTTAGACAACGGTAACGTATCTAGAGGTGGGTGAATAGATACCCAATTAAAATTCTAGATCAAATCTAGTTTCAAAAATTGTTTTCAAAGAGTTTGAGCGGAAGAGATTTTGGGGATAAGTCGTCTTTACGAACGTTATTGGAAACTCAGATATGCAAGCTTAATAACAAAAAAGAGTATGGAATAAGTGTGATAATCGAATTAATACGCTTGAATCACTTTACAGCTTATTTAATGTTTGTATCACTTTACTATTAAAGTTATTTCCAATGGCGATATTAAAAGAACAAAGTTAGTCAATTTATCAAATATTTGGTGTGCAAATGAATTTTTAGAATTTTTCCTTAAGTTGTGTTGATATACAAAACCACTTATAATCAAAAGTGATTATCAGCTATATCAACATTTGATTTAAAATAAAAAAACAGTTTGGAAATTTTTTTACAATTCAATTGATAACTCAATGCTATTTGATAAATTGATTGATGAATATCAAAGCAAGTAAAAGCAAAAATAAAAGAGACACGAGAAATTTGCCTTCACGGTTCCCCACTTTCGTCCTCACGTCTGGGTACATCTGCTCTTAATTCCAACAGAATTAGGATAATTCTTACTATGCAAAAATATAGAGACAAGAGAAGTATTCAAGAGAAACTCCACAGCCCCTAAGCTTGTTGTTGATTCAACCCATTCTCTTTCTTTAATCTTGAGAAAGACCAAGAACACAATAGTTGAAAATTGACTATCTGGATCTGCTACTCCTTTATGTACTTTATCTCCAAATATTTCACGCACCGTCAATTTTACCTGTTGTACCACAAGACTTCAATTGTAATCAGTCGTTCTCTCACTACTTCCTTTGTGTTCTTTATCTCTAAAGGATCCCTTGCGTTCTTTATCTCGAAAGGACTTTACTTGGCCACAATTACCTCTTGAACGTCTTACACAAAAACCCCCAAATCAACAAATGATCTTGGAGTACAAACACACGGTTTTTCCAGATAAAGACCCCTACAAATCTCAACCTAATATCTTCGGATACACAAGAGCCTAATCGGATGTTATCAAACCTCGCCTAGATGGCACCCTAGCAGAACATCGTTACAATGTAATGCTAGTGTGTATGCATAGGTTGGAGGTTGAAGATGAAGAACAAATGCAGGCTAATTTTATGGTATCATCAAGTTATGAATGGTGCATGCACGAATATTTATAGTTTTGGACATTTAGGGGAAAAAGGACAAATTCGGAATTAAAAATATTTGGGAAAATTGACCAAATAATCAGTATATGTTGACCTATAAAGCGGATGTATTGACACATACATTATATTTAAGTTGTATGTGTTGACCTGTATAAGGTTGTGTGTCGACCTAACCAAGTCAAAGGCTACAGGATTTAAAACAATAGCAAATGTGTCGGCCTGAAAATCGTATGTGTTGACACATAAAAGAAGAATTTATGCAATATAAGAAATGCTTCAGTATGTGTTGACCTATGCAATGCATGTGTCGACCTGAAAAATATATGTGTCAACACATGCAATAGAAAATTATGCAAAAACTTGAGTCAATTTCAAAAGGATTTTTAATGATTCCTAAGACCTATAATATATAGGAGTTCCACTAGACAAAGAGATATCGTCCAATGTACAGGTGCAAACTTTTCTCAATTTTGACATCATGCAAAACATCTAACAACGAAGTTGTACTCATATACACGACATCCAACTCATCTGAAACACAACACCACAAAACACAATTAAAACAACACCATTAAACATATAGTATTCATATAATTAGACACATAAACTTCATTTCAACTTCAAAATATAAACAAGAGAGTTATATTATCCAGCTCTCAACAACATCAAATTCAAGACTCCAACAACAATCCAAAATAAACAACATAACAAGTTAAATAAAAAATGTCAACCCTAACCCGATGTTACATGACTATAGAAATGCCTACTAATAAATGACAACTAATGGAAGACGCTTCAAGAACTATCCTTCCACTTACTTCAATCGAAGCTACTCCTGAGTATCTGCACGTTATCTACATAGAGACAACATTCAAACAGAAGGGGTGAGAATTCACAATCATATAAAGAAATTTCATAATAATATGTAAGCGTATAAATACCACACGTATATAATCACTCATACAACAATTCTCAATCTACACATATAAAACACCACAATACATCATATATGCAATGCAATGAGACTGAACACCATGAATTATATGCACATGGTACCAATTATGAACTCTTAGGTTCGTTTCGCTCCAGATCCCCGCCATATGACCATAGCACACCAAATATCATTACCATCACCATAGGTAACACTTCATTGATTCCCACCTGACCACCAGCTACTCGCACCCAATCCCCATCGTAGGGTTGAGGCTCACCAAAAGCGGACCACCGTCCAAACACCATGATGCATGACTCATTAATGACAATAAAGGTAAAAGTCATTTTGACATATGTCCTTGCGTTCCATTTTTTTTCCAAACGCGATTGAGATTTGATAGAAATTCTAGGACCTCTTTGACTCTAATAGACAAAACTACAATAAAGGCAAAAGTCGTTTTGACATATGTCCTTAGTATTGGTGCTAAGAAGATGTAGTGGTTGGAGATGTTACTGAAACTGGAGCCTCTATTCCAAATGTGAAAGGCGGTCTTTTGAGCCGGTGTAGTGATGTCAAGTGTCGAGGTGGTGTTGTGAATAACAATAGGCTGAATTGCATTAAAAGTTGCCATTAAGGACAATAATAGAAGGTAACAATGTCGTGTCAACTAACAGAAATAATTGTGGAGATATAACTGATGAAATCATATTAATGTGATACAGAATTTCGTGAGAATCAAAAAGGCATTTCTATAGACAACCCCACTAATTTCGATGTGGAAGAGAAAATCTATGATGAGTTAATGAAGTACATCATAAAAAATCTTTGATACAATCTTATTAGATTTATTAGATTTTTTAACCATAACAATATCATTAACTTAATTTTTGTACTATATTGTTCATACATATTGGAATTAAGTACTTTTTATTAATCACCTCGACACCTGCCTAATGAGTGTTAATTAATTGACTACTTTTCAATGTAATTTTTTTATTGAGTATTAATTGATTGGATACTTTTCAATGTAATTATTTTCTTTTAGTTTTATTTTCATAGATATTGTGTTAATATTATATTACTATTATTCTAATTCTATCTAACAGAATGTTATTATTTATAAAAATCGGGTGTATTTTTACTATCAAATAGTTTTTTTCATTATTTTTTCAACTGAATTTTATTTAGATAATTATATTTTAACCATTAAAAAACAATACTTATGACTTGTGCGCTTGTAAAATAGTTAGGGCGGATGAATCTTCACCTTAAGTGCTAGTGTTGTGCCTTAACATACGAGTATCGCTCAAAAATAATAAAATCGTCACTAATATTTAGTAAAATCGCCACTCAAAAATATGAATTTGTGGATTGGGGCTATTTGGATGTTGTGATGGAGATAATGTCTTTTTCGACTCTATGGATGAATTGGATGCAAGAGTGCATTGGTCCGCCACCAATATCAATGTTGGTTAATGGTAGTCTAACTGATGAGTTTAGGCTTGAGAGAGGGTTGCATCAAAGAGATCCACTTTCTCCTTTTCTTTTCCTTTTGGTGGCGGTAGGGTTGCATGTTTTGATGGATGCGATGGTAAGCTCCAATCTTTTTTTCGGGATATTTTATAGGCTCGGAGGTACAAAAGTCATTTCTCATCACCAGTTTGCAGACGACACCCTGCTCGTGGGGTTGAAGAGTTGGGCTAATGTCAGGGCCTTGAGGGATGTTATAGTGTTGTTGGAATCTATGTTAGGCTTGAAAGTTGAGTTTCACAAAAGTATGTTGGTAGGCCTTAACATTCTTAAATATTGGTTGAATGAGGCAGCCTCTATGTTACATTGTAGAATAGGAGGGTGCCCTTCTTGTACTTGGGTCTTCCAATTTGTGGAGATTCCAGAAGGTTAGATTTTTGGGGTCTAATGGTGGAACATATCAAATCTAGGTTGTTTGATTGGAAGAGTCGACATTTATCGCTAAGGGGTCGTTTAATCCTCTTGAAGTTTATTCTTGCCTCTATGCTTATCTATGTTCTTTCTTTCTTTCTTTAAAGCTCATGCATGTATTATCGCTTTCTTAGATTCTATTTTTATGAATTTCTTTTGGGGTGGTTATGACAATCATAGGAGAACTGTGTTGGGTTGATTGGACGATTATTTATAAAAACAAGGAGTTTGGTGGTTTGGGGGTTAGGAGACTAAAAGAGTTTAATATAGCTTTGTTAGGAAAGTGGTGGTAGAGGTAACTTATTGAAAGGGAGGGGTTGTGAGTGAAGGAGTTGGAAGCTAGGTATGGTGTGGAAGCGGGGCGAGTGAAATCAGGCGGAAGGTGTTGTTCTAATTGGTGGAGGGAGGTGGGTCGGGTTCAGGATGAGGGGTTTAGGTGAAGGAAGCTGGTTTAATAAGAACGTGCGTAGGAAGGTGGGCAACGATGTCCATACTCTCATTTGGAGGGAAACTTGGATCGGAGAGGTGTCTTTATTTGAGAGATTTAATCGTCTTTACCAATTGTCCGAGTTTAAAGGGGAGCCGGTGGAGAGCATGGGGTGGTTCCTGGAGGTGGTGATGGAGGTTGTTAGCTTGTGAGGAGGAATTGGTGAAGGAATGTCGATTATTATTACTTGATGTCTCTTTACAGGATAATATTTGGGACGAATGGATATTTTCTGAAGGCACATGCTACATGGTCAGTGATGTTTAACATATGCTACCAAGCGGGAAGATCAACATGTGCACTCGGTTTTCGATAATGTTTGGAACAAACAGGTTTCTACGAAGGTTTCTATCTATGCGTGGTGGCTGATACGTGACAGGTTGCCTACCAAGGTTAACTTGGCCAATCGAGGAGTTATTTCTCAAAAGGATCTATTATGTGTTTCTGGATGTGGTATGGTGGAGTCAGCTCAACACATGCTTCTTCACCGTGAGTTCTTCGGTTCGCTTTGGCAACAAATTCGATCTTGGATAAGTATTGACGGGGTAGATCCATTTTACCTCAATGATCACTTTATTCAAAAAAAATTCACTCGTCTGGTGGTAATAGTGCATACCGTGAGTTTTTACGGTCATGTCTCATTATAATTTGGATCGTGTAGAGAGAAAGAAATAATAGAGTGTTTAAATTCATTGTTGCAACTATTGCCCATTTGTTAGATAAAGTTAAATTGATGTCTTTATGTGACTAAAGACCAAGTCCATTAATTTTATTTATGGATCTCATGTGTGGTGGAAAACTCCTTTGGTTTGTTTGAGTTTAGGGTGAGGTTTTCGTATTGATTCTTATGTTCGTGTTGTAAACTTTTTCGTCTTCTGTGATACATTTTATACAAGGTCGTTTTTATTATAATCTATTTTAACTCTACAACATCTAATTTAAAAAATATTGTGCAATTTTTTTATTAACTGTAAAATATTTTTTCATAATTATTAAATGCGCATTAAATTATTGTTTAAAATAAAAATAATAAAAAATAAAAAATTTATTAATATATTTGACAAGAATAGAAAGAAGAAGAAAAAACAAAAGCATGGGAGTGGTGGGGCGCAACACTTTCTTTAAGTGTGATCGGTGACAATGTTTGATGCAAAAATGAAGAAAAAAACAATGACCATTAAAAAGGAAAATTAAATGGTTCCTTTCTTTTACATTTACATGTAACACATTTGGTTTAGGCAATGAACCTTATGACCTAGTCTAAAAATGAGCATACAAAGAAAAAGTGAAAATGATACACCAATATTCTCATAATGGAACAAAGAAACAATCACAATTTTTCTTTATATAAAGTTTTTAACTGTGATAAGTTGGCCCTATAAACCTTTTATAGTTTGGTGGCTTTTCAACTTAATTAAAGGTAAATGAAAGGAATAACTTTATGAATAAATGTTTTTGTGGAAAAGTATAAGAATAATTCTTCATCACTATTCCTAAATAAAAACCAAATACTAATAATTTTATTAGATACAGAGATATTAGATACAAAAGCACGGATTCAAACGTGTGATAACTGTGTAAAAATATTACATACAGAGATATTAGATACAGAGCCGCGGAGACACGGTAATTTAATTATCATTCAGGTAATAATTTTAGCTACTGAAATTCAGTTGGTTCCAAAGTAAAACCCGCCACATGATCAGATAATTATTATTTTATTTCATACGGCAAGAACTATGCCTCTTTTTCTCTCTTTATAGGTGTGTGTTTTTGGTAGGAAAAGTAAAGAAGAACTGTGTGAAACCTGTGGAAAAAGAACAACATGCTAGATTCTGCAACTTCCTATGTTTCTGACTCTTTACTTGAGGATGTTCCTCACTTGTCTGATTACATCCCTGATCTTCCTGTATGTACTCTAACTCTTTCTCTTTTTCACCACTGATTCTATTCATGTTTTTGGTTTAATTCTCTCATAAATCTTTGTTGTTTAGTGGATGCATATGTTCATGACTTTTTCTGCTTTTGGTTGATCATGCAGACATATCCTGACCCATTACAAGATAATCCTTCTTATGCAGTTGTCAAGTATGTGATCAATTTCATTCAAATCATTTGCTTGGCCTAATTTTGTGTGATTACCATTTATATCAATTTGATTTTGAGTGATGATTTTTATGCATAAGCTGTTTTCAATAAATTTCCTATACCATAATTTATTAATAAGCACTTAACTCTCTAAAATCACTTATTCAACAAGGGCTTAATTGGAAAGTTTGATTCTGTGATTAACCTGGTTAATTCATGTTTCCACAGACAGTATTATGTACATTCAGATGATACCGTTGCGCAGCAGGTAAGTCGTTTTGTAACATTTGTTTCTGTTTCTAATCCTCTATACAATTCTACTAATCTTTCAGTGTTTCCTTTTTTTTTTATAGATAGTTGTTCATAAAAATAGTCCAAGAGGGACCCTTTTTCGGCGCGCTGGACCTGCTCAGAAGGTTGATTTGTCTTTTGCGTTTGATCAAAATTAAAACATCGGCTTGCACATATATATAATACAAAGTGAATGTATTGCAGGTATATTTTGATTCAAACGACGTGCGTGCTTGTATTGTTACATGTGGTGGTCTTTGTCCGGGATTAAATACAGTGATAAGAGAATTAGTTTGTGGATTATACCATATGTATGGAGTGCACAAAGTTTTGGGAATAGAGGTATGTATAATTTATATGACACTGTTCGATTTTTTAGATTTTGTTTCATTACAATATGACCTTGATTGTAGTGGTTTGGTTGAATGTAGGGTGGATATAGAGGTTTTTACTCTAGAAATACAATTCCTTTAACACCAAAGATTGTCAATGATATTCACAAACGCGGTGGAACCATTTTGAAGACGTCGTATGGAGGACATGATACGTCAAAGATTGTTGACAGCATTCAGGATCGAGGTATTAATCAGGTTTATATACTCGGAGGATTCGGAACTCAAAATGAAGCAGCTTTGATTTTTGAGGTACTGACTAATTGATGTAGTTTGAGTGGTTTTTATGATCTATTATGAGAAGGATTGGTTAGACTCAAGTGGTTAACGACTTTTAATTATGGTCAAATCAATCAGAAACATCTAAGTTGGATCTCTAACTGAAACAACTATGTGTCAGACTTTACTTACATCACAAGATTTGGTTATGTACTCAGGAAATTAGAAGACGAGGATTGAAAGTTGCGGTGGTTGGAATTCCGAAAACTATTGATAACGATATCCCAGTAAGGATGCTTTGACTGTATATGTGAAAGTTCTATATTCCTGAAAAAAGAAAAAAGGATTACTTATTGAATGTTGCTCTGTATTTGAATCAGGTAATTGACAAGTCAATTGGTTTTGACACTGCTGTTGAAGAGGCACAAAGAGCTATTAATTCTGCTCATGTTGAAGCAGAGAGTGCTGAGAATGGTATTGGTGTTGTGAAGTTGATGGGGCGTTGCAGTGGTAAGCTTCATTCATTCTTATGCAGGATCACAGTTCAATTTCGGTTCAACCAGTTGAACGGGACTGTTCAGGACTCATGGTTAGTTGTTATGGTGACATATTGATGCAGGATTTATAGCCATGTATGCAACTCTTGCGAGCCGAGATGTGGACTGTTGTTTGATTCCGGAATCGCCCTTTTACCTTGAGGGACCAGGTGGAGTACTGGAGTTCATTGAGAGAAGATTGAGAGAACAAGGACACATGGTTATAGTAATAGCTGAAGGTGCAGGTCAGGAGCTAATTCTTCCTAGTGACAAATCTAATAAGAATAGGCCAGATGCTGCTTCAGATGACTTGTTTCATGATGTTGGTCTTTGGCTATCTCTCAAAATTAAGGTAAGAAATCTTATAGTTTTCACTTACTGTTATGGCTAGTGTGCTTTCCTTTTAGTTTTTATTATTTTACATTAAAATGTTTGTTTCTACTGTAGGATCACTTTGCAAAAAATAAGAAAATGACCATAAATTTGAAGTACATTGGTGAGTTATTTATTTGGAACTGTATTTGTATAATTAACTGAAAAACAAAATGCTGTGACTAAAAATGAAAAAAATGGAGTTGCAGATCCTACTTACATGATTCGTGCTATTCCAAGTAATGCATCTGATAATGTGTTTTGCACTTTACTGGCTCAAAGTGCTGTTCATGGTGCAATGGCTGGATACACAGGCTTCACAGTTGGTCCAGTTAATGGCAGAAATTGTTACATTCCATTTCATGTAAGTTACTGCGACTCTTTGATATCACATTAACATAATGTTACATGCAATCAACATAGGCACAAATTGGGCATAATAGAAACATGCATTTGACACCCTTTTTCTGCACGTTGCTATATCAATATCATTAGTTTACATACGTGAAAATGTTATTTTGTATGTGCAGCTTATAAACGAGGGACAAAAAAGAGTTGTGATAACAGACCGGATGTGGGCAAGGTTGCTGTCCTCAACCCATCAGCCCAGTTTTGTGAATCCTCAACATAACACAGAAGAAGCAAAAGCAGAATGAACAGAACACATTAATAGAAGAAAATGTGTCGAGTCATAGTTATAAATTATAATAACGCCTTTAAAATTGGCGAGTTACAGCAAATTTAATGCTTGTAACAACAAATTACATAATTGACCAAAACTATAGTACATCTATATTTACAAACTTCTGAGAGAGTCAAATTGTACATGTTACAAAACAAAGAGAGATCTGCACAACATTAGCAGCTTGTTTTAATTTAATTGTCTTTATCTGCTGAATACTACATTAATAAACTCCTTCAGATTCTTGCAACCTACTATTTTAATATTTTCTAGACCTTCAGTTCCTAAAGCTTTTACGGCTTGCTTTGGTACTACACAGGTTTTGTAACCCAACTTTGCCAATGCGTGTACTCTTTTGTCGATTCTAGGAACCTGCATCATTAAACAATTTGGCTTGAAACAAAGAATGGTTCTAAAAGAACGGCAACTAAACAACCATAGCTATGGTAATACAAAACATCCAATGAATGCTAGGTTGCGCAGTTTCAATCAAGCTCGGTCAACCTAATACTAAAAGGAACATTTAATATTATAATGAACAAGCTCACCGTGCGAAGCTCTCCACTAAGGCCAATTTCACCAATGAATGCAATGCCCTTTGGAATAGGGTACTCCAAGAAACTGGAACAAAAAAAAAAACACAATAACTAAATGAAACAAAAAAGATATAGAATATTATATTGGAAAATGTAGGAATATATTTTATATTTCTCTGTGTTTTATGAGAATTACATACACTGTATTTATAGAATACAGAAGACAGTATTTGAAAGAGAAATCTGCCCTAAGAATCCGGAGAATTAATTTCCCATAAAAGCTAATTCTAATTATAGACAAGGCAGGAAATAATAGCTAACTAATTACATTAATCCTAAACCTAATGGGCTGTACAAACAGAATCATTTTGATTCTGTATTGATTATTCCACAGAAAAGATGGCGCACATGCAATAGGCCGAGTAAACTTATTTTCCAGATAAGGAGTTTGAAGATGAACAATAACCCCCTCAAACAAATTAGAATACTGACCTGCTGCAAATTGCAGCTGCTATTGCTAGATCTCCAGCGGTCTCGGTCAATGTCAAGCCACTGACAACATTCAAATGCACAGACTGTTGCACAAAGAAAAACATAAGCAAATACAATGTAAGAACAAGAATACAAATATCAAAAGAAAATATATTCCCACCAGTTACATTTTAAGCATTAAAGAGACATGAACATGGCAGATAGCTACTTTAGAAGATAAAAAGTTTGGAGAATGACTTTTTGTTGGATTGAATGTTGAATTTGAATTTTGAATTGAATGTTGCGGGTGCAGAATTTGTATTATTGTATGTTAGTGCAAATTTATGTTAAGAACCCAGAAACGGAACATTAGAAAATCAACAACAAATGGAATAATATGAAAGAGGGGAACTGATTGTTTATTAAGCTGTCAATGGAAAACTACAGAGAAGGAGTACGACCCTGATTCTGACCGGAGCTCCTATAGAGAAGCTACTGCTCTCTATTCATATCTAATTGCTAATTCCTCAAGATACTCTCTCAACCTCTCCTCCATTCCTTATATTGCGGAACAGTTACAATCAATTGCTCACTCAAGCCCCCCTAACAGAATTAGTCACGCATTCCTGCTTTTACCCCCTTCTAGTATAAACTCTCCACGGCTTGGGCCCACTGGAATTATGATGAGCTAATTCTTCATTTGGTACGTGATCTCTAACAATTTATTGTGCATAATTTGTATTATTGTGTGGAATTAAATTATAGTGCATAATTTGTAATGTTGTGCATATTTATTGCGCAGAATTGAAATATAGTGCAGAATTCTAGAAACCATATTTATGACATTACCATATTTGACAACATCCTTCTCGTGTTATATTAACCCTTTCAACTTTTCATTATCTAATTTGTTTAATCGGTTTAGTTATGTAAAACCAGAAACATTAATGTTTACATGATATGGGTGAAATCAACACGGGTCTCCCTTTGAAAATAAATCCAACATAAAATAGACCCACATAGGTTTCAGTTAATAAGAGAAACTTTTAAAGACTGTCACTACTTCCTTAGCCTATGGATATATTAGAGTGAAACATAAACATGTGAAACCCACTCTCAAGAAATACATCGAGAGAGGAACAACAAACTTGAAACGATATCCTAAAACAATGGGATTCACATGAACTTTTCCTGATAAGAGTGAATTTTAAAAAGAGAGTTTTCCTAGCAATCTTCTATGAATATATTAGAGTGAAACTGAAACATGTGAAACTCACTCTCAAGAAATACATTTGAGAGGGGAATAATGAACTTGAAAGGATATCTTAAAATAGTGGGATCCACGTGGATTTCACATAATAAAAGAGTGAGTTTTGAAAAGAGTGTTTCTAGCGCTCTTCAATGAATATATTACAGTGAAACAGAAACATGTCAAACCACTTTCAAGAAATACATCAAGAGGAATAATGACTTGTAAGGATATCTTAGAATTTGAGTTGAACCTAACTCAACCTTTACAAAACCAGCTTGTAAAATGAAGGCTTGCAAAGTTTTATAAACACTACACAAGTCATATCTTTAGGCCTTATGGGACCAAATTCACGGCTTCACACCCAACACAATGAAGCTATTGGAGGTTGCAGTGAAGGCAATCCAAATGCCGCAATAAGGCGACTAGGGGCAGATCGCAATGAAGGCGTAATTTCCAACAGAATAAATCAAATTTACCAATTAACTTACACTTACTGGGATATGAAGGCCTGCTTGCTTTATAAGAACCTGCAGATTAGAGAACAGGGTAATAATCAATGCACAACTGAACAAGTTCCAATGCAGCAGCTTATATTGTAAACAAGAAAATCAGTATCCCACTCAAGTATTCTGTTCGTTAATTTTTTCATTAATATAAACGAAAAAATATCAACCATAGAATACAATTGTCCAAGCAATAAAAGATTACAAAATAAAACACAATAACTTACGCATTTGATCATGTTAGCTCTATTTGAGTCAACTCCATTAACTACTTTTGAAGTTGGCCCTCCTACTGGGGATTGAGAAAGGCAAAGTGCCTGCAAAGTAAATTAAAAATTAGTTTAAATAATTTCTTTAAAAGAAAAGAAATAATATTATAAGCAGAGATAGATACATAATCACAAATTCACAATAAGGATTCTTCAAAGGCCACACCACCATGTACTGAAGCCAAGCTCTAGTACAGATCAGTTCTGACACTGGCTTGTGATGTATCCACAATTAATGGCAAGGGTGATAGTGATACTGTGATAGTTTTGTTTCGTGAGAAATTTGTCCAATAAAGAACAAAATCCCTAGAGAACTTGACCTTTTATTGCTTTTTATACAACTATACATCAACGCCGTAAATCACAAAGATGCTTGAGATGATAAAAACTTAAATATTATTAATAGATGATTTTAAAATGTTACAGCATAGAACAAAAAAGAATGATAAATTCTAAGGATTTCGCCTATAAATTATTTAAATACGACAAGATTTTATTATAACTCAAATAATAGGCCCCTTAATGCTATAAAACTCCCGGTCTCCCGCCATGGAAAAATTCACGGAAGAGTCAAACCCATTGTGGGTCTAGTATAAGTAGCCTTGCATTGAATTTGCAAGAGGCTGAATCCATGACTCGCACTCTGGACATCGTCACATGACAACAACTCAGACCATTATGCCAAATATCATCATTACTTTATATACAATGATAATTCAAATATTACCTGAACTTCAATTATGAAAGTTCTTGAACCATCCATTATTACGGTAAAAGCTAACCCAACTAAAACATCTGAATCAGGGTCTTGTTCAGTGAGAAACATTTCAGTGGCATTGGAAACAGCCTGAAATCCTGATTCTGACATCTCAAAAACTCCAAGCTGTTCACAAAGATCAAACATCAATTTTCTCATAAATCCTGATTAAAGAAAAGAAATCGAAGCCCAGATACTGTTAACAAATTCTCATGATAATAAACAAAGAGTAATTGTTTATGCGGTTTCTTTTTTATTTTTGTGAGAGCCCGGAAAAGTTTGACATGTAAAACCCTTTACAATAAATGTTATTTTAAGCATCACACAAAATACTAATATACATATACTATAAGAGAAGAGCAACAAATCCATGCTATTACATGCTGTACAAGATATCAAGAGTATTACGGATAGACAGTTTTTCACAAATCCTGATATAAACAGAGTAATAATTATCAGTAATTATTACTTAATTGAATGGAAGCTAGTCCTGGCATATACCTCATCGGTGGATCCAAACCGGTTTTTCACAGCGCGGAGCATTCGATATGAAGTGAACCTCTCACCCTATGCATTAATTATAAGCAATTAGAAAGGAGAAAATTGTAATGACATCTAAGAATCAATCCATAAGTAACATACACATAAAATGCAATGTCTTGTAAACAAATCTGTCAGCTTTTAGTTTAAATGCAATATCATAAAAACAAATATCAATTATTTAAAAAAAACCATTGCAGAAGTTCCGCTACATGTCACCATCTTTCAACTAATTATGATTGTGACTTTTTTGTTATGTCTTGTAAATATTATTTCTTCACTGTTTGAGGAAGTTGGCATCTAAACTACAAAGACAAAATTTAAAAAGGCGTCTTTAAAAAAGATTACAATAGTTTTCTTTGAACATCACCCGGAATATTTCTCCCATTTTATAATGCGATTTAGCGAAAATTTGTTGCTATTCATCTAAACTGAAAATAAGTGGCCCTTATCAAATTTTCATTATCTGAATCTGAATGTGTCATGATAAAACTATAATAATATCCTCATAGGCACAAATCAACTGTACTGACTACCCAAAGAAAGATGAATGTAACAAGGTACCAACTTCCAAGTACAAGACAACATCAACAATATGCTCCAGAACACGAGGCCCGGCTATCTCTCCAGATTTTGTTACATGCCCAATCTGAAACATGAAACAAAAATTAAAAATAAAAGATTATCAAGAATGCTAACAAATATAAAGGCCATTTTGATATACATGCAACAATAACAACAATCAAGCATTATCCCACTAAATGGAGTCAGCTATATGGATCAACTTCCGCCATAATGTTTGATTCAAGAATATGCTTCTATCCAAATCGTTAATCTTGAGATCTTTCTTAATAACTTCTCTTATACTCCTCTCCATCTAATCTATTCTCCTAACCACATAATCTACAGGTTTTCTCTCTACATGCCCAAACCACCTAAGTCTATTTTTCATCGTCTTTTAACCTAAAGGAGCTACCCCAACACTCTTTAATATTGTCATTTAATCTTATCTTGTCTATTCTTACCACACATTCAACGCTACATCCCCATCTCTGCTATACTTTATTATCGTGTTGATTCTCAACTACCCAAACATTTTGCCCCGTACAGACAAGCAACACCAACCACATGACCTAGCTCTTTTAGATTCACAGAAAAACATTTCAACTTTTACCATACTAGCACATTTGAATTGATTTAGATAAGTGAGGGGATTAAATCATTGGTAGGTCAAGATGGAAATGTTCACTATTGTCTTTACAAAAAGTTGATATGATGCAAACCAAGACACTATGTAAGTAGATACAATCATAAGATTGATAGAGGCTATATTGCTCACCAAAAGTACTGGGATGTTTGTCGTTTTAGCAAATCGCATCAAAGCTGAAGTACATTCTTTCACCTGCCACACAACTATACAAAGTCATGTACCAATCACCAGCATTGATTCTTTTGGTTGAGGAGCAGAGTAAAATAATAAGATGCTAATAGAGAAAGTAAACCATCCATCTAAGAAACCAAATTAACCAATTAATCAATTACATAATTTAAGCAACGGAAAATTACTATATCATTAGCACATCCCGTTGCTGTCAATTGTGGATAGCGGAAAATAGTGAATTGTTAAAATTCTGCTATGCGATAGTGCTATAACGGCTTTTTGACAATATTTTGTACTAAACAGTGTATTGCAGAACAATAGCGGTTTGTCCAAATCCCACAACGCAATATAGAAGCTAGTATGGTAAAAAAAGGTAGTTTTTTTTTTTAATCCTTCTAAACCATCTCATATGGCATATCATGTTAAAATTAAATCCCATTGGATGTCCATAGCACATTACAGCCAAAAAAATCCAAGATAAATTCAAAAGTCGTAAGTGTAATTGGATATGGTAGATTAAGAACCTGCATAATTCCTCCAGCACTTCCTACTATTCCTTTCAAATAAACAGTTTGTATTGAATCAACAACCAGAGCTCGAATGGGGAGAGACTGAGCTATCCTTAATATGTCCTGACACCATGTAAAATGGGCAATAAAAAAGAAGACAATTATTGAGACTTCTTTACATCATGCTCCATGCTGGTCAATTACAGAACAACATTATATGGGAGCAAACACCTTTATACTGCAAGGTAATAACTTTATGATAAAATTATGAATTAAAATGAGTAAAAAAGCGAGCAAAATGCCACGGTAAACCAAATTAACAGGATCCAAGACAATACCTCAATATCAGTACTTGAATACAAATAAATATCAGATTTAATCCCAAGGCGATTTGCTCTATGACCAATTTGCTGAAGGCTCTGCAAATGATGAAACAGAAATACACACTAAGTCAAAGTGCCATAGTCCTAAAAGAATGTTGGAGATCAAAATCTAAACTACATTATCCACCTTTTAACATCCATGAAATAAATGACTATCTTTATTCACAATAAAATACATGAGGGTTATTAAAAGCAAACCTCTTCACCAGAGACATATACAACTGGACAGGCCTCGCCGTCATTGCCATTGCATCCTTCTGCTATCAATGCTGCCATCTTCCAATTCAACATCGCAGATAAATCAAGCAATAAAGACAGTTCACAAATCCATTCAAAGAAGACTGGTCATCAGATTTTTTTATAAATAATGCATACCTGCAACAACAGTGTACTCTTCCCAACACCGGGATCACCACTAACTAAATTCAAAGAGCCTTCAAAACCACGATAGTTGATTAGTTACCCATGAAAGAACAAATTCATTATGTTGCAAAACATTAAATAAAATTGAATAACGGAAGATATTACAAATTACAACTTCTCAAACAAGCAGCTGGAAGCATTTTTATAAACAACAACCAAGTGTTACCCCACTAAATAGGAGATACCTCATGGATCAAAACGACGTCATAACATTTTGTAATATATCTATCAAACTCATTAATCTTTATGTCTTTCTTAATAACTTTTTTAAGTTTTCCTCTGTCTCTAGCGGTTTAATTACCCTCCAAGCGACATACTCTCATACTACATAGTACATAATCTACAAGTCTTTGCTCCACATTCCAAAACCACCTAAGTCTGGCTAGTAGCTACCACTATCTTTTCTACGATAGAGGCTACCCTAACTCTCTCTCTATAATGCAGTCATTCTTAATCTTATCTTGTCTAATCTTTCCACACGTTCAACGCGTCATTCACATCTCTGTTGAGCTTAGTTTATTCTTGGGTTGGTTTTTACCGCCCAACACTTTGTCCCATACAATATAGCCGGTTTTACCGCTGGAAGCATTTTTTATGAAAACGCAAATATCATGATGATTGAGAAGGATAAAAAAAAGAAACAGAAACAGTGCTCCAATAAGGATCCATTCACTAAGATCAGTCGCCAAATGCAGTGACTCTTTAGTATTAGTCCTGCCCAAAAAACAGAAAACATAGTTGAGGAAAGACGGCACATGAGAGAATTGGACCGTACCTGGCACAAGACCACCCCCGAGTACAATAGAAACTTCATCTCCAAAAGGGCCAGACCTAATAACAGAGAAAACTACTGAGACATAGTATTATAATCAAGTCCAACTAATGTACAACACTATTTTCCGAAGACTCCTTATTCGGTTAATAAATACTCACAAAATCCTCAAGATTAGTCCATCAAAGTTTCAATCAAACCTAAAACCTCCAAATAGCAATGAACCACTAAATGATCTAAAACCCACAAAATTCCAAATATACAACACTAAAAAAAGAAACTTACAAAGGAAATCGCCAACCCTTCTCATTGAATCCACTATTAACTTCACTCAATTTAACTGGTTGCAACTGATCACCCCGCTGCGGAAGCCAAGTTCTCATCGCATCTTCCGAAACCGATAAACCACTTCTAAGCTTACTATCATCAACAGCATCATTAACCTTAGCTTCACGAAACTCTTTCATTGTCCCAACCATGCTACAAGAAGGACAAGTCCCCCACCATTGTCCTGCAGTATACCCACAATCACAACAAACCCACTGAGTTTTCACCTTCCCTATACTTCTCTTGGCCGCCGTCGTCCCCGTCCTAACTATAGTTCTATTCTTCAAATTCATCATCATGCGCCCATTTTCACTCTCACTTGGTTTTTCATTATCGGTTTCTTCTTCTTCATCATCATCATCATCGCTGTGATTACTGATTCGCTGTTTCGCGACTACGTTGCCGTATATGCTCCAACTGTTGGTGGGTTGGGTTCTAGTATTGGAATGTAGGGTTTCTGTTTCGTGTGGTGGTGAAGAGGAGTTTGTAAATGGAGATGAAAAGAGGAGTTTGGGGTTGAGGAAACGGTGGCGGTTGTGGATGAAGATTGTTCTGAGAAGTTTCATGGATGCTTGCGATGGAAGAAACAGAATTCGAAAGTGTTAACTTTTGTCAGTTTGGCATAAACCCTTTTGCTCCGAATTTCTAGGGTTTATGGGATGAATGTCAAACAACATGGAGGCACCCGGTAAAGTTCAAATTTTGTACTTGTTACAATTTTCAAATGTTTTCACTAACTTTATTTTATTTTTAAAACATCATCAAATCATTTCATCATATTCCACTTATCCTCAAATTTCATTTCCTACTCATTTAGGATATGATAAAGAGTAATGTATTGCGATGTAAAATATTTTTATTTTATGATTTTCTATTAAATAAAAATATAAACCTATTTTATATTGTCATATATTCATGGATATGTCCAATATGATGAATTAATTTGTTTCATTTATGTTCTTGTTAAAAATTAGAAATATGATTTTAAGGGATTCGGAGCTCAAGTGAGATGACTTAAGCTTCAAACGATGTGTTTTTTTATCCATTAGTCGAGAGTCCTATTTATAGAGGTGTATGAACCTCGGTGATGGCTGGATGTAACGGTTGTGGTTTTCCACATTACGTAACTAGGTTGTCATTAAGGCGTGTAACGTTCGCCGTCGTCAATGATAGTTATTTCCATAACATGCGTCGTAGCATAATGATGGGTGGTTACACTTCCCATAGTCTGGCCACGACATAACTGATTCATAATGGTCGAGCTCAGAGTAACCCCTGGATCCAAGGTAAGAGTCTGACTGCTACCTCTTCATCTTCTTCCATGCTCAGTTGTCGGTGGTTTTGATCTTCGAGGTCGGCAAAGACCTACCCCAATCACGGTCCAGGGTATATGCTCAACTGATTGATCCTTGCTTTTCTTAACCGGTTAACTGTGTCTCTCTTTTTATCTCCTCTAGCCCAAACAATAGATTTATGTATGAACAATTTCATTCTGTCAAACTAAAAAAATTATTCAATTAATAAAATAAAATATACTTTGCTCCATTTTATAATTTTATTCCTTCACATTCAATTTCATTCTATTTTGCTTGGTTTATGTCCAATAATCTAAACGAAACCTTGGAAAAAAAACAAACAAACTTAGATTATGAATCTTTTAAGATACAATCATATGAACCAGAACTAGGCAATCCACCTTGAAAGTTAAGAAAGGAAAACTAAATAATTTGTCATTCTCAAACCATGGACTAGGCCATAGCTTGTTAGAGACGAAAATTAATCGAGCAAGGTTATAAGAAAAAATCACTAAATAAATCTGTACACGTTTAGCGTAAGTGTACATACCATGTGTATTTACGTCATCTCATTTGGCGTAAGCGTACATGCCCATTTGCATGCGAAATAATATAAAAGCAACACCAACAAACACAAATACATTTATGCCAAATGAGATGGCAAAAGTCTACTAGACTGGAAAAAAGTGGGGCCTTTACGGCAAATAAGATGGCGGAAGACCCAAAAAATATGGCATTTTGGGATTTTTATTTCAAACCGTGGCATTTGGGGAATATAATCTCAGGGTTGTGGCATTTGGAGAAATTTTTCTGATTTTTGTGATCACTCATTACTAGATGCAATGCATCTCTCTTCCAGAGAAAGTAATTCAAAAAGTGGAAGCAATTTGGAGAACTTTCATCTAGATTGGAGGGGAAGAAGTCACTAAAAAATCCTCGATAGCATGGCATAGGGTTTGCTCCCCCAAAAATTAAGGTGTGTTGAATATAATATCACTTAAAGAGTGGAACCAAGACAATATGTTAAAATTGTTATAGAATCTCAGTGGAAAAGTAGACAACTTATGGATTGAATAGATCCATTGCTAATACATTAAGAATGATGACCTAATTACTATACATGTAAGGAGGTTTATTATGGATCTTGGAGACAATTCTAAAACAAAGACAAGTTACTCAACAAGTACATATATGGAACACATGCAGCAGAGCACCAAGTTTCATACTATAGAGGTTTATTATGCTCTCAAAGAACCTCGACAAATAGTCCAGTAGAGGAATATCATGTATGATAATGCATCTATACAAGAGCCATCTTTGTTTATGGCTATCTTGCCATGATAGATTGGCAACAAAAGAAAGATTATATAAGTTTAGCCTAACTGAGAAGGATATTTGTAGCTTCTATAGTTAACAAGATATCATTCAACATATTCTCTTCTCATGTACAACTCTAAAAAATATTTGGATGTATGTCTTGAACTGGTTGCAGATTACTCACAACTATAGTAGATGGCAAGATAAGCTTAATTGGATAATCACCATATGCAAATGAAAAGGCTCGAAAAGTGAACTCATCAAATGCGCCTTTACTAAAACAATGTATGTTGGAAGTACAAGAATCTAAAGTGTTTTGGCAAAGATGTAAGTACATAGCACCACTATAGGACCTCAAATAATAAATAATGTTGTTCATACGACTTAGCTGAAACATAAGCTAAGACATCACGTGAGAAGATTAATGTTGCCTTGCCTTGATACTAGTTCATGTTGTTTACCTTATTCTCCTTGAGGCCTAGATCTTTTGACACCTTGTCTGTAATATGTTTTTGGTATAAATCGAAATAATATATTTGTGGCAAAATTACATAAGAGATCATTTAGGTTACTTTATTGTAACAGATTGGCCCTTTAAGATTATTTTGTTATAAGTCAGTACTTAAGTTAACTAATGTGTGCATTGTCATCCATTTTTACAAATTATGTTCCAAAAATGATTATGTGGCTCTTGTAACACCCCATCTAAAATACCCCGAATATTTTAATTAATATAATAAATAAAACCAGATTTAATCAGAGTCAACACGAAAATCAAGGGATGCCACAATTATGAAATAAATAAACTCCAATTAACTCAGTAGTCATGCTACACTGAGGATCATTACCAAATAATTTCGATCAAATTAAGACCATGTCTTACACAGCGGAAAATACCAAAACTCAAATAGAATAAAATCAAATCATAATTATTCCTAAAGTAATCCAAATAACATTTGATTACTAAACGTTTCTCAGTGTTACAACCTATCAGAGCATGACACTGACACGCAGACTTAAAATGACAAGCTCTAGAGCCATCCTCACCAACTCCTGAGCTGCTAACTTTAATCTGAAGTTGTTAAAGTAAGGGTGAGACTTCTCATAATTAAAATACATTATAAGCTTCTCAATCAACAATATATCACAAGCATATTATTTTACCCATTTTAGCATAAATTCAGATTCAACACGCAGTCCCAATCATACAAGTCATTATGCACAATCAATAATCAACAAAAGAATTGTAACACTGGAAGACATCCTAACATGTTATAATTCCATGCAAACACAAATGCAGACACAATGCATGTGGTACCAACACGTGACCAAGTCACCCAACACTGATCCATCATCAACCGGATACAGTAATCATCGATTCGTCCATAAACACCCGGACACGAATCCAGCCTAACCACCCATCATCACCCGGGTATCGGTTAACGACAATACAAGTCAAATTCCACACAATGGGAATTAACTTCACCAAAAATGCATATGCACGCACAACACCAGCATGCAACATTTTACACAGGTTATGACCACATCAGACATCATAAACCATCATCAACCACAACATGATATCATCACCTATCATGAAATAAATCATCACAAAACATACAGATGCCAAACGCTTACCCTTCAATTGGTAAGACTATCACTGGTATATACAACAACAATAACAACAACTGAGACCAATAACTACCAGGTATATACGACACCAGCAAAACACATGTTATCAATACAATCATGAATAAACAGCAGGAAGATAACATACAAGCTTCATTCCACATTCAACCAGTCAGAACATTCCTATACTCATTCATCCACCCTTCTCATAACTCTCATTGTTCACAAATTGGAAAACGGCTCTTTTCAAAATAAAACCCATTAATTATAATTTTCTTCATTTTATAAAAATCAACCTATGAACACACCAATTCTCATAAACAGACTCAAAACCAAAACATAATGTTCTCAACAAATCATGCCCACAATCAACAGCATAAACATGCCTTCCCTTCACACAATCCTGACACAGTTAAATACCACAGACACACTACTGTACATATCAAGTACGCATTGAATAACAACCGCTCAAATCGGAATTTCGACACATTTTCAAAATAATTTCAAGTTATAGGAAATCTCTTTATTTTATAAAATAGAGCATTAAATTTAAGAAACAACGTCCAAAACGGCGACTAAAACGGACTTACGGTTTGAAAGTTATGAATTTTCAAAGTTTAGTATTTTTCAAAAAGTTATAGTGGAACCCGGTTCCTCCCTATGCAAGAACCAGTTCCCACAAAGTTCAAAAATCACGCCTCTGGAAAAATGTATGGGAACCCGGTTCCTACCCCACTGGGAACCGGTTCCTAGAAAATTTTCAGTTTTCTTTGGAAAAATATAACGTGGAACCCGGTTCCTCCCTAGGGACAACCCGGTTCCTGAGTTCAAAAATGCACAGTTTTACAATTTTACACGCTGGAACCCGGTTCCTCCCACTAGGGAACCTGTTCCCACGACTCACAGAGCCAAAAAAATAGTTTTCCTATTATTTCCAATCGTACCCATACGATCCAATGCAGTAGAATCACTCAACCAACATGATTAACATGCAATATAACATACTTTGAGCATTCCTAATGACCCTATAACATACAAATCACTTAAATCTACACAATCCGACACCAATTGGGATAATTCTACAAAACCTAGAATTACTAAATTGAGATTCCTAACATACTACGATCCATACTATTGAATTCAAAACCGATAATGCGTAATAATTAATCGAAATCACCCCTTACCTTGTGGGTTCTTCGACTTCCGACACAAATTGGTTTTCCTCCTTCTTCTTCCTCTTCTCCAATTTCACGTATTATGACTTTTCTAAATAACCTTCCTTTTTCTTTTCCTTTTTATCCTCCTTTATTTATTCCTTTTATTATTATTCTATAATAATAATAATAATAAAATAAATTATTAGAGGCTTTTACTCCATACACCCCTCCTTCTACTCTTTACACCATAAATTCTAATTCTCTCCTCTTATTTATTTTTCTAAAATTCTAATATTCCAATAATTCCCAAAAGTCCAATTTTAATTAATTAAATAATTACCATTCCAATTTATTAATAATTGAAAATATGGGGTGTTATAGCTCTAATATTGACGGGATGACATTAACGGTGATGATATGGAATGAAATAGTAAACCTAAAATTGTGTCTCCTCAATAAAACTCTGACATATAACTTTTGAAAAGACAGGAAAAAGTTGGAAATTTATGAATTTCCACCATTATTCTATTATTCTCATCTCTCATTGTTCTTCCATGGCTTAAGAACTTTACAAATCATATGAAACATTTCATCAAACATAATGCAGACATACTTTTATGTTGAAGTAAAACAACAAAATTGACCTCAATAGTGAAACAATAACATTATGGCTATAGACGAAAAGGTTTTGTTACACATAATAGCCATTAACATAGACCAACCAAGCCAACATCTCCTCCATCAAAGATCCTCAAAGACAACTCTTTCTCTATCTATGGTACATTATTTTTCTCCCTCAATTTCTTAATTTTGAGTATCTAAATTTTCAATAGTTCAAAAAACTAGTAGAAAATCAAATCCATGTCTAGTTTCTTCAAATTCATATTTGATTGTGTATTCAAGACCCATTAATCAGTAGGATTCATGTGTGTTTCATTTCAATTTTAATTTTAACTCAGAGGCTACTCTCATGAAGCTTAAACTCATCAATGAACATGATAAACCTCTAATATAAACGAAGGAGAAAAAGTTCACAAAGGATTTTTCAATTACTGATGAAGCTAATATGGATGTGGATTGTACTCCAGCAACAACAATAACAAAAGCTTCAAGCTATATTGGCGATAATGATGATACGGCGATAATGATGGACTCATAATGTTGTTCTTGTGTAACCACTGTCACACCAAAGACTATTATTAACGGTGTGAGTGATAATGTTTATATTAAGAAAAACACGGAACAACGAAGGCAAAATAATATTTCTATTGGACATTTCTATTCTTCATTGATGAAGGACAATAATTGTGGATTTGCTTCATCGTCGGGTTCTGTTGTGTGCAACAACAATACAAGAAGTAGATTGTATGAGTGAATGAATATGAAGTTTTTCTATTCACGGATAATTATGCATAAATTGCATTTGCCATATTGTGTTATGCTGTATCTAGCTCTTTTCCTTATGTTGTCAATATGTATCATGTATTACTTAAAAACTAGGGAGTTGTTTCATATAATTTGTAAAGTTTAGAAGTCATAGAAGGACAATGAGAGGGTAGAAAAAACAATGGTGGAAGTTCAGACATTTCCAATTTTTCTTTCTCTGCAAAAGCTACGTGTCACTGTTTTATTGGGGAGACACAATTTTGGGTTGAATGTTTCATTTCATGCCAGCACCGTTAGTGCAACATAATCGTTTTTGGAACGAAATTTGTAAAAAGGAATAATAGTGCACACGTTAATTACCTTAAGTACTGATTTATTGTAAAATAATCTTTAATAGCCAACATGTTACAAAAAATTAACTTAAAGGAGCCCTGAATGTAATTTAGCCTATTTTTATTTATAAAAAAAAACAAAAAACAAAATACTAAAATAATATCTTTAGTAGTATAAAAAATTAGAAACGAAATGCTAGTTTGATGGATGAAAATAGTTTTACACTGTCATCAAATAAATATTCATTATTTAATCATGCCATATAATTGTAATTGGTTGAAAATGTAAAATTATTTTACATTATAAGTGTTACACTTTCATTTATTCTCTAACAAAACTGTACCATGAACGACCCTATGACATACCATTTATTCTCTTGTATGATATATAATATTAAATAAAATAATATATATTTTTTCAAATTATTTTAAATATAAAAATTTACAAAAATAGATTGTTAGTGGAATAAATAATAGTAGTAAATAAATAAATATTTGAAAGATTGTTAATGAGATAAATGATATTAAATAATTAAATATAAAAAATTTCAAAATACAAAAATTTACAAAAGTGACTAGTTAGTGGGACAGATAATTATTGTAATTTCAAAACTAATAAATAACCCGTGCTGTCGCACGGGTCCGGTCGAGATTTCATATAACGTGGAACTAACTTTGTTATGTAACAGAAAATTCGTTTTTATGTAATTCAATAAAAGTTCATTTAATTCGGCCAAATTTAGTGTATCAAATGAATTTGACAACATTCAAAAATGTAAACTGAAAACATGATTGTGTAACAAAATAAGAAACTATCACGAGTCTTCAGATACAACGCAACCAGCTTGGAAACGATGTTTTCAACTACTTGAGCTGCACAATAAATTATGCAAAACTTAGACAGCAATTACGCAAACAATTTATATTAAAGAAAATATTTGTTATGATGTACTTACCGATCAACAAAGAGATTGGAAAACTTCTTTGTATACAACATTTGTAGTGATAGATGTTGATACATTCATATTATCATGTATTAAGATCTTTAGACCACTTTTGCTTGTAACTCTTGAAATGGCTACATACAACTGGCCATGACTGAATACTGGAGTAGGCAAATACAATCCAACTGTATCAAGTGATTGGCCTTGAGACTTATTAATTGTCATTGCGTATGACACAGTAATTGGGAATTGTCTCCTAATCAACTTAAATGGCCACGGTGACTCGGAAGGTGACATAGACATTCGAGGGATGTAAAAAGATGTTACCAACATTCTTTTCAGACATGATCTTTGCCTCAATAACATGATTTGCCAACCTTGTAACAATTAGTCTAGTTCCGTTACACAAACGATCGTTTTGGTCCAAATTCCTCATAAGCATTATTGGTGTACCAACCTTCAATTTGAGTTTGTGATTTGGAATACCTGAAGTCCTAAGCTTGCTAAGAAATTCTGGAGTAAGAAATTCATAGGCTTCGGTGTAACTTGTATCAGTTCTATCAATCGAATCAAAACTCAAATACTCTTTGTCCTCACCTAAGAAATGGGAAAACGCGAATCAATCAAATATATTTTTCAAGAATAATTAAATAACGAAACATCTGCACGAAAATAAATATCAAAACAAACTATAGTTTACCTGGTATCATGTCTAATACGTAATGATTAATTTTATCAACAACTTCAATGGTTGAAGCAAGTATTGCTTTTCCTTTTAGAAATTCTACATTTTGAAACTCGACAACCAAATTTGGGTATGTGCTTTCAACTATAGCTCTTATTGGATCCTCAAAATTGGAAATTAACAAATCCGGAGGAATTTCTATATCAGCTAATCCATCGTTAGGTTCACATATTTTACCGTCGCCAACATCTAATATCCATTTAGAGAATTCTGCAAGTTCATCAGAAGTTGTACTGTCCCTTCCATTCTTTAGTCTCATGTTTTTGGTTAGTGTTAGGACTTGGCAATAGTCCCACACATAAGAAGAACAAATGGAAGCATGAACAATATCATAACGCCCTGCTCTTGGAACAACTGGAAGTATTTGTCGGAAATCTCCTCCAAGTATAACTACCTTACCACCAAAAATTGTATTTGCAAAACCCTTATTGCTCAAGACATCCTTAAGGGTCTTATCCAAGGCCTCAAAACAATTATTATGAGCCATGGGTGCTTCGTCCCATGTTATGACATCAGTAGCTTCGAATAACTGTGAATGTTCAGAGTCTTTGTCAACATTGCAAGTAGAGTTGTCAAGGGTTGGAACGAGTATTTTGAACTTCGAATGGGTTGTTCTACCACCTGGCAATAATAAGGAAGCTATGCCACTTGAAGCAACAGCCAGAACAATTTTTTTATCTGAACGAAGTGCACTTGATAATGTCCTTCACATAAAAGTTTTACCGGTTCCGCCGTATCCATGTAAAAAAAACACCCCTCCGTTTTGTTTGTTGACGGCGTCCATTATGGTTTCAAAGATTGCACGTTGCTCATCTTAACATTCAAATGGAAAGAATCATTACAATTATAGTTTAATGAAAACATCGATGATTTGAAGAATGAGGGAATACCTGTTAGAGATGTAAATAGATTCTGGAAGTTTTGTCGCTCTAAATCAGCATCGTAATCATGTTCATCATAAATCAGTCTATTGCCGACATGTCGCGTTATATACAAATCTGGATACGGCATATCTTTGAATTCACGCAAGCTTCTTCTATTTGATTGCATCATATTCTCAATCTCAATTAATGTGAGGTTTGTCAGTTTTGCAGTTGACAATTGCATGTCTTCCAACACAAATACAAACCAATATAAGATATAACTATTGTGTACAATCAAAATCACACTGTTGATGAAGGTAGCCATACAAAAGGCTCGTTAAAATTAAAATGGCAGTATCATGATACTATTTCAAAAGTTCAGTATAATACAACAACATCACTCATTTGGGAACATTACAAATGTAATGTTTTTGATCAGTAGCTGTGAGAAAAGGTTGTTGAAGGTAAAAGATTAATCTGGAATTATTCTGTTGCATGTTGGTAGTGAATAAGATCTGATTGCATGTGATATTTTGATTATTGATCAAGTAGCAGCCTTGAAAGGACATGTTGACTGGAAATTATGGTTCTGTGAGAGAGGCAGCATTGAAAGGACATGTTGAATGGAAATGATGTGAAGCATTATAGCATAAGAGGAGGGATTTTTTTGTATGGGCAGAACTGTAGCAATATTTTATGGCAGAATCAGTTTGATGCCCATTGAAATTCTTAAGTTAAGGCTCTATCTACAGCAGTTGAAATTACACTATAACAATGAGAACCTGTCACAATAGTTATGTATGGTTTGAAACTGTATGATATGTAACAGCTATATGGAAGTATAAAAGGATTGTACTTATTGTACTGCATCCACAGTAGTTTAAAAGGTATTATAAGAAGAAAAACTCATTATAATAGTTTCCTATGGTTTGAAATTGTATGAAATTTAACAAGTATATAAGTATTTATTAATTGTACCTCTTATTCCAGTCACAATTCTCTGTTGATAAAGAATACCGTCAGATAGCAACTTCCAAGTCTGTTGCCAAACATGTCGCGATCGATTAACAGTACCGGACAACAGCATCGTGACAAATAGCTTCCTCAAAAAATTACCGGAACCCCAATCTTTGGCCTCATTTATGGCTGCAACATATTCTTTGTCATCGTTAAGAAATCCCATCTCAAAGCATGCATCTCTAAAACTGTCACGGACTACTCCACCAACCTTTTTTATATCGTCATAGCAAGTCGGTCCCTTGACAACCGTCAACATCATTCTAAGGTAATAGAGCTCACCACTGCTTGGAGGAACCCAAATTAACCGGCCAATCGTACGACCTCTTTTTCGAGGTCTCCATAAACGGTACCTTTTATCGTAAACGAACTTGGAAAGAAAGGCAGTGTATGTTAAACTCTTTGCATCTTCATATTTTTTGTTTGGCTTCATCCAAGCTGTAAACATTGATTCCTTTACAGTTGGTTTTTCAAGAACATTGTCTATGAAATCATAATCAGTGTAGTAAACGGGATTTTCGCCTTCCAGATGAAAATACAACCTTTCGACAGAAGGAGATCTACCATGGATAGGATATGAAAAATACTCCAACACGCCTCACTTGGGGAAACGTACCTGCAATCAAGGTATTGTTTGATTTCATCAACATCTGTAACAATTGTACTTCCGTCCGATTCGGTCTGAACAACCGCTGCAGTTATTCTATCGTAACCTTTGTTAATATACTTGAATAAGTACTTGACAGAAGTACCTTGGTTACACCATTCCATATTAATGTGCGCCTGATATTTCTTTAGCAAATATGCATTATAAGGAACTACATACCTATTATCAAGAACAATACTCTTTTTCAGAACAGTAATGCCAGTATCCCTTCTCCGATAGACGGGATACCCATCTTGATCGACAATGGTTTGAGGCTGCCATTTTTTGGGAAAGAATTTAGAGCATTTACCATTTCTCATGCAAGGGGAAGATCTGTTAGCCAACCCACATGGACCATGAATCATATGTGTCTTTACTAAATGATGTAATTGCTTATCATCCGTTTCTGATGGTATTTCTGCTGAAATAATGTTGTTGATGTCATCCGGAGTGGGAAACTTGTTCTGCTGATGCATGAAAAGTAAAATGTGTGCATGGGGCAAACCTCTCTTTTGGAACTCAATGGTGTATATATCTGGAAAAAGTTAAAATACAGTAAAATGTTAATGTAAATTGATTGATATAGAGTAAGGAACAATTAAGTATTACATATTTAATTTCATGTAGCTCACATGCAACAACTCTGCCCAAGACATGCTTCTTTGTTATATCACACAGTAATTCGTCAAACTTTATTTTAAAAACCCTTGAGATTATATCAGGACGATCTAGAGGTTGTAAATTCATGTTGTTAAGTAACCTCTGAATCTCTGGCCAACATGGATTGCAAGTAAAGGTAATGAATAGATCCGGAAATCCAATTTGACTACAAATTGCCATTCCATCAAAGTATAATTGTTCCATGTATCTCCGACTTCCAACGTATGTTGACGGCAACACCACTCTTTTGCCTTTGTGGGCTCCTTCATTTGAAGATTGTTGGTGTACTCCTGACAAATTGGAGTATTTGGATACTCGTAATTTTTTTTTATGCTTACGTATGTAATTGAGTCGCTGTGACTCCATCATAGTGAATCCATCAACCAAAAATTGCTGAAACAATCTCCTTGACCTGAGCAGTGTGTGTGCTTCACGTTGTCTGGTTTGAATGCAAAAAGCAAGCCATTCTCTAATAGTAAGTTTGTTCATCTTCCCTTTTTTTTGGGAACTGTTTCTCTGTGTAGACCACCGAGTCTAAATCCATTTTCCCCATACGGAAACATAAGTGGATATTGTAATGCAAGATAGCTCGGATGAAACTCACTTATTCGTTTTAGTATACCGCTTTGTCTTTCAAGGATAATATCCCTTTTGAGCCTGTATCAACATCACCAACAATAAGGGCTGCAACCTCAGACACAGTAGGTTGGTTGTAAATTTGTCTGTCCTTTGATCTATCGGATATTAACTTTAACTTGAGGTCAGGTACAGGACAATCCTTTAGTCTAGTTGATGCCATTCTAAAAGATTTAGCATGTGTGTTGAATTCATCAAGCATGTTCTGTATACGGCTAACAGTCTCTTCAATAATATTCTGGTTGTTGTTGCATTAAGAAATTAAACACATGTTATGCACGATAATAGCAAAAGAAATATAAAGTAGGGATCTCAGTTGGCTTAAAAAACTTTACCCTATTCCTTGCATCCTATGCTGAATCTCATTGTCAGTGTCGTATATATAAAGCTGAGCAAATTTCGATTTTTCGCCATGCAGAGGCATCATGCTACCAATTCTATGGCAAGTCTGCCCTTGAATTCTCATGTTAGGTGGTCCATTTCCAGTATTGAATCTATTGTCAATTTTCATTCCAGGAGACGTAAATGCAAACATTATGTTGTACAGTCTGCAATTCTGCTGATAATTTCTACATAGTACATCGTTTTCATTCGACAGAAGATGTTTAAGAAACGGTGGTGGTGTTCTCAAAAGTGGCAACACAACTTTACCCTTTCCACAACATAATTGGAATTTAGGCACTGCACTATGTTTTCTCTTATCAGTTTTCTCCTGATACCACATCTGTGCTCCACAATGAGTGCATTCAATGCAAGGATCACCAATATCTGAATATCTTGTATATATCAGATAGAATGAAACATCATATATCTTATACACATTTGTATATTCATAGACATCAAACGGTATGACAGTGAATTTAAGTTATGGTTTGCGATTAATAATAATTCCAGCAATACATACCAGCATTTGTGCAATCAATTGTTGGGACATTTGCAGAATGATCTGCATCGTTGTCCAAACTTGAACTTGTATCATAATCCGGATTTTCATTTATGAATTCACACGAACTATCTCTTATAGATTCATCGGTTGAATACTCTGCAAATGATTGGTGAGCTGGGTTCACTGCTTCAGTATTTCTGGACAGATTCGTATTAAGGGAAGTTGACTTCGTTTCTGTAACAGTTGAAAAGCTTTTCAATAGATTCGCAGTCGTTGAACGAATTAGAGTTGGATCAAGATGTTTGTTGGATGAAGATGCATACGAAGTCGGTTGTCGATATGAATTATTGTTGCATTCAATACTTGAGGAGGAGGTAACGCCACTCAGAGGTGTTTTAGCATCAAAAGGTAGAGGGGAACAAAACGACATACTCGCAGCGGGGTTGATCTGCAGATGACAACGATGCCTGTTGTTTTGGGGAATTTTATGCTTCATTATTGACCTCCTTCTATGACGTGCTGAAGCAAAAATTTGTTTGGGAGAAATTGTCTCAGTAGAAATGCATGGGTAGTTGTGGGAAGATGCAGGGTTTGGGGTTGTGCACTGGTTAAAACCAACATTCTGATGCCTTTGTTGTGAATTAAGCATTCCACACTCTGTTCGTGCAGAAACATCTCCACCCCCATTGACAAAAACAGAACTGATATCAGACAGTGGCTGTCTTATATGATGTATGCTTACAGAACTTGAATTATTTAGCTCATGGTTGTGTTCAAATGAATTTTCATTAACTCTATTCCTCTTAAATCTTCTTTCATTAAGAATATGCTTCCTCTTTTGTCTTGCAAGTGATGCAGAGTATTTCCTATCTCCAAAATGGTTGTTCATAGTTGATAGAGAATATGGTTGATAACATAGAACTCTTCATAAGTATAACATTATGAATGTAAGAGTAAAAAACCTATATGGGATTGTTTGGTTTTGCAATTCAGAACATTTGTATTTTAATTTTTAAGTGTACTCAGATACTACATTTGTACATTGGATATGAGAGGAGGTATAGTGCACTGCATTAGTGAAGTTGCTATATTACATTAATTGTGTTTCATCATTATAGGATATGCTACCAAAGCTTAACAATTATGGGTAGAGGTTAAAAAAGTTAATGTCACATCAATACAACATGTTGGCCAAACTTTAAACAATTATTAGAACACCAAAAATTATTATACGACATTAAATACCGTTATGTTGGAAACTCAAAAGTGGCATTGGAAACCAAAAGTTAATCCTATGGTATTGTATGTTTTTGTAATATAATTTTTTTTTCTAACATGTAACAATGGTTTGATGTATAATGTTTTTTATAAAATAATTCAGTGTAAATTTTTTTATTTATAATACGTTAAAGTAATTTAAAAATGATACTATTATTTTTACAGAATTGTTTTTCTAAAAATTAATATGTTAAAAATAAGCAATAATAGTTTATTTGTAAATATGTTAAATTAATTTAGTAATGTCAATAAAATAGATTTTAGAAAACATATATAAGAAATTTTGTTACAGAAAAATAATGCTGCAAATGATATATTATTAAATGATACACTGATTTGGTGGTTAAAAAAATAAATTAAACAAAAAAGTAGTTGCAAATATTGCACGTGGTGCAAATGTTAAAACTTAAAAGTACTTCCAAAAATATACATTTTCCAACGGATATCAAATGGAATGATTAGAACCTGTTTGTATTCTACCTGTCATTTATAGTGGCTCATGTAACCAATGCTTGCTTGTTGGGTCAACCAAACTAATACAAAACGTCAGTTTCACTCCATCTAAGTTGAACGCTTCGGTTTTCCCTCACAACACCATTCCAAGGAAGACGGTCTACATTTGAAACGACGTTCTGGTCCAGATAGCTCCGACCAACTAATACGATGACAAATCAGTCTCTACGCTGGTGTTCCCGCGGGTAAGTTAGAAGTTTTGATACACATGTTTCATCACTTGCAATGAGAAGATTTAGGGTTTATACAAACATGTCTGTGTGCATAGATGATCATGAATGAATTTTATATTCAGGGGATTTGTAGGTAGAACTCACACAAGGATGCCTCCTCATCCTAAATGGAAAAATCTGGCTATGCAGAAGGTTTGGAAGGAATCTCAGGATAAGCAGGACATTGTCCAAGAATGGAGAAATTTGCATGTTGCGGCGAAAAGGAGGAAAGAAGAAGGAGAAGGTTCTTCAAGGTAAAACATTATTCTGGAATGAGTCTATTTCATTTTGATAGTGAATAAAAACTGATTGCATGATCTTTTTTGTTTTTTTGATTAAGTAGCAGAAGTTTCGTAAAGCTTACACGTGCTCAACTTCTGGATAAATACTATGAGTACGTGGAAAGAGAGGAATCTTACGAACTCATAACAGGAAAGGTCAGAAGCTGTCTATCACACGAAGAGTACTTTGAAATAGCCAGAGAGGAGGGATGGCTCGTTGACGTATCAGATGAGATTGAAGAGAACAACATTGATGCAGCAATGGAATTAGCCGACGATGTGTTGGACAGGCAAGGACTATTAGGTTATATACATACATTTGAATATTTAACTTTGCAAATCAGCATTTTAAATCATCATGTCTGTTGATGCAGCGATGAGAACAATACCCCTGATGGTGCTGACGTTGTACAACTTGGTGCCATGCAACAGAAACTTGTTTGCAAATGGTAGAAAGTCGTTAAGAGCAGCAGCCAGATAAAAACTCAAGTTCTTGTAAGCTCTTGAACTGTTTGCTGATATAGTATTTTGGATGTATAACATAGAATGAATAGACATAGCTAATAAATTTTCATGTTGCAACAATTTCCAGCAGCAGTCATTAAGGAAATTTTCATGGAACCAAGATCATGTATTGATCTTCATGACACAGACTCGGGTATTACATATCCATGTGTTTTTAAAACCAGGGAGAAAATGACTGGGAAGTTTCTTTCAAAAGGCTAGTTAAATTTGTAAAGGAGAAAGAGTTGTCGAAAGGTGACGTTATCCTATTCAATGTAGAGCATCCTCCCGTGGAACGTATATTGGTTAAAGTTGTAAGAGGGCAGCATCGAAAGGAGTTGTTGACTGGATATCATAGGAAGCATCATGGCAGAAAAGGAGGGATTTTTTTTTGTATGGGCAGAACTGCATCAATATTTGATGGCAGAATCAGTTTCATGCCCATTTTTCTTTTATTATTTTTGTTATTTGATATTGTTAAGCTACGGCTCAATGTACAATCTGGTTATGATTTCTTAAATGGCATATTACCAAATTAGTTTTATATATTGCGTTTATGAGATAATTAAATATTTGTTATGCATAATACAGTACCAATTTATATTTGTCAAATGTCATGGATTTCTGCTATGCATAATCTGTTATGAATGTATCAGTTTTGTAGATTTCTGTACAGCATGCTAATATATTACCATGTATTAGGCATAAAGTATGCAAAACAATAATGATTGTGTAGCATTAAGATATAAAGAGAAACATATGTTCCTTTCAAAGACATTAAGTTAACAACTCAACAGATTACATGACAGTGTAATCTACAACGCACCAAAATACATGACTAAATTAATACCAACTAAATTCATAACAAATATACATCTGTCATTAGAAACAATTTTTAAATGGGAAATTGTGGGATTAAATTTTAATAGTTTAGAATTACAGAGAAAAAAAATATAATAATTGTGTATCTGCAAGATATAATTTGAAATATTTTTGTATTTCAAAGACATTAAGTTAACAACTCAACAAATTACATGACAATATAAGTGTACAACTCACCAAATTACATGACTAAATTAATACCAACTAAAATCATAGCAACTATATCTCTGTCACCAGAAAGAATTCTCAAATGAGTAATTGTGGGATTAATTGTAATAGTTTAGAAGTATTGAGAAAAAAAAGTGTAAATAAATAAAACAAAACATTAGGTGTTACATGTTTTTCAAACATGTAAATGAAAAAAGAAAAGGCTGTGGTGATAAACAAAAACACATATCCAGTTGTTTTTTTGGGTGACATAGTTGGATTCTGTTTTCCAAAACAAACCAGAATAAATCCGTTTTATGAAACAAAATAAGTTCATAGTTTGTATAAGGTAACCAAAACAAAAAAAGCCATACTTGCAGACATAGTTGGCAACTGTTTTCCAAAACAAACCAGAATAAATTCATTTTATGAAACAAAATAAGTTCATAGTTGGTATAAGGTAACCAAAACAAAAAAAGACATACTTGCAGACATAGTTGGCCATTGTTTTCCAAAACAAACCAGAATAAATTCATTAGATCAAACAAAATAAGTTCATACTTGGTATAATTTAAGCAAAACAAAATAAGGCATTCTCACCAAGGAAGATTACCAACATCATATCCTTCTTTTGCAACAATCTCAAAAGGATAAAACAAAAACCAAGAATGACAATCCAAAACAAAATAAACATGAATAAATCAAAATAAACCAGAAATAATTCATTAAATCAAACAAACTAAGTTGGCCACTGTTGTCCAAAATAGCTAAAACAAAAAATAAATCTTTGACGAATATTGACTGCATCATTTCTCCAGCTTGATCTCCCTTATTATCTTGGTGGACGATAGTTGGCCACTGTCGAGTTCTTCAACCGTTTCAGGAATAGATCTTTTTGACGGTGTCAGTGCAGAGTTGGCAACTGCAGGGTCATAATCTGCAGTAATTGATAATGGATCCTGCCATGACAGAGTTATTACAACATCAGTACCATAAAAAAGGAAGGAAGACATTGTTTGATAGGCTAATATGTTAATGTTGAAAGTAAAAAATAGACGCACTGATACTGTATGTGGATCATCATGAGACTATTTTTCTGAGATGGCGATGGTCGGAGTATGCTGCAAATAAAAAAAAAAAGAAACGTTAGACAATTGTACAGGACATGGTCATTATGGCGAGAGTAATAAGCCAAATTTATATAAAACATATTGATACTGTATGCATATCATCCCGAGTCTTATTTGTTGAGACGACAATCTTTGAAGTGTGCTGCAAGTTTTAAACAATTGTTAAAAAAATGCAATGCACATGGTGATGATTTTTACATCAGTAAAACAGTAGTACATCAGTACCTCTTCACATTTGAAACTATCCGTTATTTTCTTACGTAGCTCTTCATCTGCCTTAAATCCAATTACAGAAAGACTGGCCTTGTTGGGTTGAAAAACTGCTCTTATAGCCAACTCCTTCTTGAGCATCACATCCAGTTCATAAGGGAATTCAAGGGGATCATAATCTCCAGTCTAAATGATCCAAACAATATATGTTATTTCTATGGTAATTATCTAAGTAATGTATTAGCCAAATGGAATATACCTTCATCAAATCCAACTTCATCTGAAGGGCGGACTTCCCAATCAACTTTACACAATCTACATCCCAAAATACGAACTTGTATTTTAACTTTTCATCGGAGGCAAGCACTTCAAGCTTAAATTTGTACCATGTGTGATCAAAATAACAATTTGTCAGCAATGAAGCGTATGGTTATACGATGATAATCCTTCATATGCAGTACTTAGAAATTACCTTGGGACTGGCTCAGATGAAATGTGTTTGGAATAACACATGAATTTTCCATCCTTCAAAGTCTCACTTCTGGTACATTCACTGCATCCATCATAATACCATCCTGACTGGCCACATTCAAACTTCTCCAGAGTCGCAACAGTCACACATGTAGTTTCCTGAAACAGAAAGAAGGGATTTATCTCAAAAATTGGCTAAGAATTCAGTCTGTCTAATTAAGTAATTTCAATACGTCAGTATTAAGGAGTAACTAACATTCTGCAGATATGCAATCTCAGATAGACTTAAGACTTCAGCTTTCCATATAAATTTATCCAAATAAGAGAAAACAGAGCTATGAGTGGTGTCCATATGCATGCTCGAGGATGAGAGCGTCGGCATATCATTTTTAAGATTGATAAACACAAATCAGAATGAAAATAGGCTGTTAGTAATGGAAGCTTGCTAATTTATAATTTAATAGAAAAATCACTTACTTCTCTTTAAGGTTTTTAACCTCCTCAATAGTCAAATCATTGATCAGCAGTTTTGTGCCGTTCCAAGCATTAGATATATTTAAAGGATAATTTCCTGAAAAATTGACATACATATAAATGACAACACTTAAAGTTGGATATAATAATAAATAGATACATATGATACCTTGAGGTTCCTTGATCCTTGCATTCATAAGTAGGAGAACAATACTACCATCAGCCTTATGAGTGGTATAATACTCATTCAGTTGCACAACAAATTTTCCCCAAAGAGTACATTGTACATGCTGTTTGTTGATTGACAGTAATTACAAAACAAACACCATGAACATGTTAGACATTTATATTTATCAGCATCAATATTAGGAAACCAAATGAAACCACACCTACCTCAGATCAGTTAATGAAAATACAACTTTGCTTTTGTTGTTATCAAGAATTATCTGGGATTGGGATATTTCAGTAACTCCACCAATGATATCTGCACAAAAGTTCACCACAGACAGTCATGTATAATGGTGAAGTTAATATACAATGCGATTTATTATAAGAGTAAAAATGTAACTCACCATACAATACATTCGTTCTGTATTTACCCTCAAGAATAACATCTATTTCAATTAACTTGAGGTAGTTTACAGGAATGTCAGGAAGTGGGACCTTTTTGACAGAAGTTGAACCACAGAAAATCAATTTGAACTTATGATCAGTAGATTTGAAGGAGAAATCATTGCTGGAAACTTTGAAATTCTGCATTACGTAGGAACATCCAAGTTCAAGTTGTGTTTTGAATTTTGATACCAAATAAGATGGCACAATGGCTTGAATCAAATCCAACTGTGAAAATACAAACATTTAGAAAACAGTATAATATACCAGTACTGTTATAACAAAACCAGTATTCTGAGAACTGGTTAAATTTTATAATACCTCTGAATCAAACAGAATAAGCTCCAAGTGCTCTCTATTCTGAGAACTGGTAACAGACCACAGATGCTTACATCTAACAAAAATCTTCCACAAATCCTTCGAATCGTTGATGCTATTGATATATTCGATAGGGCGCGCCATCGTCCAACAACGTTTTGTAACAGAGCAGACAGGCTTGCGTGAATGAAAACGAAAGGGATGTGTGAAGCAAAGGCTTGCGTGAATGAAAACGACTGGGATGTGTTAAGCAATTGCGATTATACATAAGTACACAGTGGGCAAGCATTGAAGGAAGAGAGAAGAACTGTTGGTGTTCCATAAGAATTTGAATTTTGATGAAGAGAAAGATAATGAATTGGCATGGGGAAAAGAAACACGTTTGGTATTCCCAGATATTGAAATTGGTTGGGTTATGATCACGTTGTAAAACTATTTATTCCAATTGGTTTGTTTATTGTAAAAAAGGAAAAAAATTTAAAAATGGGAAAAAATTGTGGGAGTTTATTGTTAAAAAGAAAAAAATAAAAAAATAGGGAAAAATTGTGGGAGTGACACATCAAATTCAAATGAATGTGGTGCAAACATTTTATAAAGTTACTTTATTACCCTTAAAGAATAGACCATAAAAGATTTTTTTCAGTTGGGGTTTTGTGGTAAAATCCAAGTACTTTCATTTTTATAGATTTATAATCTATTATAAATCTATAAAAACAAAAGTACCTGGAAAATACCACTATACCCCAGCTTAAAAAATTCCTATTTGGTCTGTTCATTAAGGGTATAATTGTGAACTCAAAAATTGCTGGCACCACATTGATTTGGGTCTGATGTGGCACTCCCACAATTTTTCACCAATTTTTCATTTATTTTTTTTACCTATAAATTCCACAATTAGTTGCCCATTTATTAATTTTATACTGTTTTTACAATAAAAAACCATTTGAAATATTTGGGCTATGGAAAATTTCAACAGTCACGTACCTTTTCAAAGGTTTTCTCTTTTTCCAACACAAACTCATTTGAATTTCTTTGTATTTCCAAAACAATAATTAATACAAATACACCAAGACCAGTGAAACAAGTTACATCAAACCAGATATCATTTTTTCTAGATCGTATTCTCTCTCCTTCTCATGTAAGCTATGTCCTATATCTCTCATCAAACAAAAAAGGGGAAATTTGAAACAAAATCTCACACAATTTCATCATTCAACAACGAATTCAAGTTACAAATTAAACAAATCGCAGAGATTACCTCACAGATGTGGTTTTGATGCTCAGACACGGAAGATGCAGCGACGTCGGAGTTGATGGGCTTTGAAGACGGAGTTGCTTCTATCGGTGGTCCGGTCTAAGGAGAAACGCGGAGAGGTAGGTGCATGTATGTGTTGAGCGTCGACGGTGAAAACGGCGTGATACTGGGCGTCTATTGCCGGAGTGCAATGGTGGAGATGGATTTGGTTGTTCACATCGCCGATCTGCTGTCGTCGGAGGCTTCTGGTGAGCACGATGGGTTCTTCGAGAGAGAGTTCGTAGATGGTGATGGTGTCGTTTTCTCAATGGTCTTGGTTGTTTTTCGGCGGTGAAGCATTGCAAACCACAATGAGTTGTGCATATTTAACTTCTATTCCAATGTTATTGTTTTTAACTTTTATTCCAATGTTATTGCTTTTGAACTTATTTCCTGAGAATTGGATAGAGGATTATTTGAGAGAACTTTGTGATCTGAAGTTTTTATTATTGTTTCATCAAAAGTTTAAACTGTGAATTTCTATGTCAGCAAGCACATGTTAATTATATTCTGATTTGCATATATCAAGCCTCAATGCATAGTGACTTTGTTTTTGAAGAGTTCATTGAACTACATAATCTAATAAAAAGGTAGTGATTCATCATCAAAGTCAAGTGTTAACTTATATATTCATTCAAGTTATTTGACAGTTAATCTTATAATAGTAAATATATGTTCAATATGGTGCAGATGATTTTAGTTCCTGAGCATTTGATTTCCATCTATAGCCGTAATTGAAGATTAGGAAGTTGAAACCATTGAATTTTATGCTTCCACAAGAAATATCAATGACTTTCATTGGCAGGTACTGATTATATACTAATTATATTTTCTGATTCCACAAGAAATATCAATGGCTTTCATTGGCAGGTACTGATTATATACTAATTATATTTTCTGACAGGTAGCAAATGCAAATGTCTCATTGCAATGTTTGGAGGAACTGTTTTTGGAAGAGGAACCAGATTTTGATGAACATGAGGATAGTCAAAGGGATGAGACTCTTATTCACCTGAAGTTCTAAAGTAATATGTTTTGAAGGGTTCAAGAGTAGCGGGTGTTGCTGAAGTTCACTACCAATATCAGAAGAACCATAAGCAAGACAGTAATTATCTAAGATGTCTAAGATGCTATGACAAAACCAACGTTGATATGCGATCATTTTCTGATTCTATAGAAGAATGTTTTTAACAACATTTGATTCAAATTATGTATATGTATATTATTATTGATTTCATATTTTGTATGTCATATCAATGGTTTAGGCATAAATTATTTTTCTACTGCAAATTATGTATGTCATATCAATGGTTTGGCCTATATTTCTTATAGCAATTAAAAATTGTTATTTTTAATTGCTATAATTTTAGAAACAAATATTACGATTTTTAATAAAATATTTACGATTTATTTTCTTAAAATACGACTAATTAATATATTTTTATACAATATTAGAAACAAATATTACAAATTTTTAATCAAATATTTGAGTACCATTTAATTCGAAATTTTACCAATATATTTTACTAAGGGAGACATTATTATCATTTATTTTTATTATATGGAAATTATTTGAATGATGACATAAATATGTTTAATTTTATTTATGATTTGATTCCATAAAATATTATGATCAATAAAATTTGAATTCTCTTTTAATATTATAGGTTCGATCTTTGTTTCATATTGTAGCAATATTATATAAATTAGAATATATATATATATATATATATATATATATATATATATATATATACATATATATGAAAAATTCTAATTTATTTTGAATCGAAATTATAATTCTCATTTGTTGTGAAATTTGAACAAAAATATTATTTTGTATTGATATTTTTATTTTTAATTGCTATAATTTTAGAAACAAATATTACAATTTTAATAAAATATTTACGATTTATTTTTTAAAGTACGACTAATTAATATATTTTATACAATATTAGAAACAAATATTACAATTTTTAATCAAATATTTGAGAACCATTTAATTGAAACTTTACCAATATATCTTTTGAATGGAGGAGACATTATTATCATTTATTTTTATTATACTTATATGGAAATTATTTTGAATGGTGACATAAATATGTTTAATTTTATTTATGATTTGATTCCATAAAATATTATGATCAATAAAATTTGAATTCTCTTTTAATATTATAGGTTTGATACTGTTTCGTATTGTAGCAATATTATATACATTAGAATATATAAAGATATGAAAAAAAATTAAATAAAATCTTTACAAATATATCTTTTGAATGAAGGTATTAATATTATTTATTTTATTATATATAGAAATTATTTTGAATGGTCACATTAATACATTTTATTTTTATGCGATTTGATTTCAAAAGTTTATGATCAATAAATATTGAATGGAATTATAATTTAACCAATAAAATTTTCTACCGATTTCTAAATATATTTGTGTATATTTTTTGAAAGGTTACATTTATATTCTTGAAAAATTAACGTAGTCTAAACGGTGTATTGTTAACTATAAATATATTATTAATAAAATTAATAAAAATAATATATTATAAATATATATAAAAGGTAAAGTAAATAAGAACTCTAATGTTTATCTTAAATATTTAATTTATCATTATAAAACGTAAGAATAAATATTATTTTATATTTATTTAGATCCTTATTTGACCTAAAATATATTTTGAAATTATTTCAATTTTTATAAAAGGTTAATAAAACAAAACAAAATCAATTGAGATTTGGTAATTTTTTAAGTTTATGAAATAACTAAAATATATCATAATATTTTCAGATTAACTTTATAATTGTAATCATGATAAAAATATTAAATAGTTATCATGAAAATTTAATGATAAATGATAATCATAAAATTTATGATAAAATAAAAATTTATTGATACAATCATTTTAATAAATTGAATAATTTATAATTGATTTTATAAAGGTGAATAAATGTAATAAATTAAACTATTTATAAAATTATTTGTATCAATGATATGGACACACGAGTTCAACATGCTTATAAATCAGAAAAAATCACAATAATTTTATAAACAGGAATAACTTAATATCGTTTTATATAAATTAATGTTATAATATAACTTTCATATAAATTAATGGTATAATATAATGTATTAAATGTTTACATAACACTTAATAAAATAATTTTATTTCATGAAATTAATTTTATATAATATCATTAAGATTTAATTATTAAAAATTGCACTAAATTGAAAATATTTATTACAAATCGAATACAATATAATATAAGAAATAAAATACATAATTTTGAATTGTTATGTATGATTCATTGTAATAATAAATGTCAAATTATTATTTAATATTATAATAGATTTTTCGATATTCTTAGATTTAATTTATTTTTTTCCCCGTATACAATAATAATATTATATTATTATTTAATATTATAATTTTTTATTGACAATAATAAATTTAATTTAATTAGTTAGGCATTAAGATAATAAATTTAATGTATATCACTAATACGCGATATTTATTTATAAATATAATTAACTAAGAGACACATATTTATCACTGTTGAATAAATAAATTTAAGATGATATGGTAAATATTTATTTTTACTATTATTTTCGTAAACTTAAATAACTTACAAATATTTTTATAAATTGTCACACGGGTTAAAGGCACTGATAAACGAGAAAAATTCTACATATTAATATAATTAATCTGACAAACTAAAAATAAATTACAATGATTTTTATAAATATGAATAAATTATAAATATTTTTATAAACCGGAAAAATTCAAGTATTGATACAATTATATTTATAAACGAATATAAGTTTCAAATATTTTTATAAATAGACAAACAGGTTCATTTTTATAAACGAGTATAATTAATTATATATAAATGAACTTTACAAGTCATAATTAGATACATGAAATATAAAATCTCAACGGGGCCCGTGCGACAGCACGGGTTTCTTACTAGTATAATAAATAATAGATACATAAGTTGGTATTTAGTACGGTACCAATATTTTTAAGATTAGTTTGTCCTTGTTTTGGTCTCAGCCAAAAGAAAGAGACAAATACCCTTTTTATCTTTTCAGTTTTCATGGACACCAACTTGAGGTATTTTTCTTCTTTACTCACTTTTCGTTTGTTTCGTTTTCGAAAATCACTTAAAAGTTGCTTTTGTTGTTTAGATTCTTTCTGATTTTGTATAAGCTGTATGAATTGTTCCTAATCAATGTCTATGTTGGTTATTGACTTGTTGTGTTTCTAGGTATAATTCACTGGTTTGAGATGCATGATAATGATGAACAAGAAGGAGAAGGGTTTGAAACCTATTTTAGTCAACTTTGGTTTGGCTTTTGGCTTTTCTGTTGCTGGATTTCTATGTTCACGCCTCAGAACCAATCAAGGTTTTGTTTCCTTTCAATTTCATGCATCATGAATCTTAACTTACTGTTTTGTTCAATGTAATGGTGTATTTCTCTTCTCAGGTCATGAAAATTCTTCTAATGCACTTACGAATAGCAGTAAACAAAATGGTGAATTTGACGAACTCGTTAAGGAGGTAGAGTTTGAAGTAGAGGCGCGCAAGTTAAAACATGCAGGTCTTGATAAGTAGGATTACGAACAAGAGATACATCAACTCAAGAATATGGTTAGATTGGAAAGTTTGATTCTGTGATTAACCTGGTTAATTCATGTTTCCACAGACAGTATTATGTACATTCAGATGATACCGTTGCGCAGCAGGTAAGTCATTTTGTAACATTTGTTTCTGTTTCTAATCCTCTATACAATTCTACTAATCTTTCAGTGTTTCCTTTTTTTCTTATAGATAGTTGTTCATAAAAATAGTCCAAGAGGGACCCTTTTTCGGCGCGCTGGACCTGCTCAGAAGGTTGATTTGTCTTTTGCGTTTGATCGAAATTAAAACATCGGCTTGCACATATATATATAATACAAAGTGAATGTATTGCAGGTATATTTTGATTCAAACGATGTGCGTGCTTGTATTGTTACATGTGGTGGTCTTTGTCCTGGTTTAAATACAGTTATAAGAGAACTAGTTTGTGGATTATACCATATGTATGGAGTGCACAAGGTTTTGGGAATTGAGGTATGCATAATTTTATATGACTGTTCAATTTTCTAGATTTTGTTTCATGAAAAGTTGATATAGATTGTAGTGGTTTGGTTGTAGGGAGGATATAGAGGTTTCTACTCTAGAAATACAATTCCTTTAACACCAAAGATTGTCAATGATATCCACAAACGCGGTGGAACCATTTTGAAGACATCGTATGGAGGACATGATACTTCAAAGATTGTTGACAGTATTAAGGATCGAGGTATTAATCAAGTTTATATACTCGGAGGATTCAGAACTCAAAATGAAGCAGCTTTGATTTTTGAGGTGTTGCACCATAAATTTTACCCTGCTATTTTTCTACTTGTATTTGTATTTATATTTAAAAAAAACAGTCATTCCCTCACTGCATATGCATCATATCGTCGTATTTAAATTGACCAATTGTCAATTTAAATCGATGTTTGCATCGTTTTAATGGTAAAATACCAGTTATCTTATTTCATACATTTTTATCTCTCTGCCTGTTTTATTGCATTGTTCTTAAATTATTTATATGTCGATGATATCGATATTTCGAGTTTATAAACATACCGTTAAAAGCAATTCGATATTGTGCAAAAATTAGCGGAAAAAATATTTCAAATTTTGAGGATTCGGAACTCAAAATTCGTAATTTATTTTAATTTGCTCATTTTATTTTTTCGAATAATTTATTGTCCGAATTTTTACAATTTTTGACAATTTTAAGTGTCCATTTTTTTTATCTCTAAAATTCAAAATAAAAATATTTTCGAATAAATTAATATTTGATCCATTGGGCTTATTAGCCCATTTTATGATCAAGGGTATTTTAGGCATTTTTTTAAAATTATGAAAACCTACTAGATTTATAGTATATATAGGAATGTTTGTTTACCGTTCAAAAGAGGCGAATTTGAAAACACATTCGGAGGCCAAAAGTGAGGAAAAAACGGAACAAACAGTAAGGGACCAAATGGCAACGGATCAAAGACAGAAAACAAAATCCAAATTATAAAAAAAAACTCATTTTCTTCTTCTTCATGGTGTCTCACCCTATCCCTCACTATTCCTTCGTCTTCTTCGTTCCCTTCTGCTCGCCGCTGCCTTCTCCCTGTTTCACTCTCACCCGAAGCTGCTACTTGCCGTAAACCCTCTGTCCGTCACCTTCTTCCAAACACATCACCGCTTCGCCTATCTTCTTTGTTCACTTCCAACCACACTTCCGTCCTGTCCCCTCCTCATCTTCAACAGCCATCCTCAACCCCAGCCACTGTAAACTCATCGCAACCATCTCCTTACATCATACCTCCCTGTTCTCTCCGCGATTCAACTCACCAGCCTTCTGTTCACGAGCTCCCCGTCGTATCTTCACCGTAGCTCATCCCAGCCCCTGTTCTTTCCTTCACACCCAATCGCCAAACCGCCTGTTTCTTCCACTCTACCACGCTCCATGTACTAGCCGGAACAAACTCACCATCGTAACACACTCTGGTTTCTGCCTACCTCCAAAACCCCAGCCTCTTCCTCCATCGCCGTCCCTTCCCACACAGTCGCTACTCCCTGTCGTCTCACTCTATTCGCTGCGAGCTACCAAACAACCTCACTGTTATCTCTCTGCCTCACCGTGACCCCACTCCCTTTGCCATTCGTACACCTCACCTTCATTCTCACCGCAACCCTCATCGCTACTGCTCCCGCCGTTTCTCATCTGCCTTCGTTTCTCTCACTCACCGCCGTGTCCTCACCGCCTTCTCACAGCCGGTTCATACTCTCTCTGTTTCCTCTTCATTGTCCGGACAACCTCCTCTGTTTCAATCCGACAACAACAGATTGCAGCTCGCCGTCTCGTCACCGTATCCGCGGTCTGTCTCCGTGCAATACTATTTCAACTTTCTTTCAGTCATCAACTTTTTTCGGTAAGTTTCAATACTGTTTTTCTCGATTGTTTTTGTTTAAATGTACGAGATGATTGTTATAATAGCTATGGATATGTTTATGTTGAACTGTCAGTGTTTAAATTGGGCATTTTGAATCTGATATTTGTCATTACTATAGTTGTGTTTGGTTGTGTTCGAAGCCGTGACGAAAGATGTAAATATATGCTGTTTAGTTTCGATGACGGTCTGATGTATACATCGCGTTTATGCGCAAGATCTAGCCGAGAAACATGTTGAAACACCGTGTATTTAGTTATTCTCTTTTTTAATTTCGAGTAGAGTTTATGGTTGAATGATATTTAGAAGTGGTTTCGATGAAGGCTTGATATCGATGTCGTGTTTATCCGCGTACGATTTAGCCGAGAAACCATTAAGACATTGTATAGTTCTATTTTTAATTTCGATTGAAGCTTGTGAGTAAAACTATATTTTTACGGTTTCGATGATGGTTTGACGATGATGCCGCTTTACTCGCGTGCAAATCTAACCGAGAAACTATTGGGACACCGTGTCTACTATGTAGTTCTCATTTTAATTCCGATTGAAGTTTGTGATTGAATGGTACCTATATTTGGTTTCGATGAGAGTTCAAAATTGACACGTTTTACTTGCGTGAGACATGAACGAGAAACTATCGGTGCCAACGCCACATTATTGTATTATCCACGTTTTAATTTCAATTGGAATTTTGAGTAAAGCAATGTTTGTATAGTTTCGATGTTGGTTTATTGATTAACCGCGTGTAAATATAATCTAGAAACAACGGGGAAACATATTATTTATTTAGTATATGAATTCAAGCAAGAATAATCATTTTCACCTTGAGTAAAATCGCTTGTTTGGTGGCTGCCCGAATTTAATGTTTATGATTATTGTTTGGTTTAAGTTCATTCTTTCCATGTTTCAAGTTTACTTAGAATAATAGTATAAGCTTTCTTTGATTTTAGTTTCTTTGTGAATCGAATTACTCGCATATTTAATTGTTTTAGTCCTTCCGTTCATGTACATCATACTAACTTCATCCGATTCTATTACTAATCGTATTTTAATTTGTTGCAAATTTCTTACATTTTAATTTTTATTCCACACTATGCTACTAATGTATTTGTTACTTGTGAAGATATTCGAGGGCGGTTCAAGCATACATTTTATACTGTTGCATCTATACACATTTTTATATACACTGTTATTCATATTCATATTACTATTTATATTTAATATTTAGTAATGTACATATAATATACTTAATATTTTTATTCTTTATATTTAATACTGTAAATATATTTATACATATTATTTTTATTTCTTATGCTTAGTACTGTAAATATTATATACATACTACTTTTATTATTATACTTTATTTATTCATTCGTTCGAATTATATTATACTAATCTCCTTCGTATATCAAATTCTTAGAACTAGTTCCTATAATCTATTCTAATTAATAAAATATGATACAATACTTAATATTTAAGTTTCACCGATCTAGTTTCTGTTTGTATGCTTTTAACATAATTAATTTACTGTTTTCTCTTTAATTTCAATTTATTCGGAAAAAAATGTATCCCAATCTCCTTGTTGCATTGTAATTAATTTACCGCTTTCTATTTTATTTTACTGTTTTATTCTCATTTATAATTGATGTATCCCTCTCCCAAAAACAATTCTTGTAATAACTTAGTTTGCATTTACTTTATTATTTAATTTAACTATCACTTACACAAAACCAAAAAATATCATTTTTAAACTAATAATTGTAAATTATTTTAAACCCGTAAGTCGACAAAGCTTAGAAGCGTCACGGTGACCACACATGCACACATGTACGCTTGATCCTGAGCCTTCTTACAGTGAGCCTATTTCGATTAATTGTTCCAATTAGTCGTTATACTAGACTAGCCCACTTTGCTAGTACACATGTAATTTAATTGCTTTTATACTTAGGTTGGCCACCTTGTATGGGTTTTGTCGATTTTATTTGTTATTTACAATTATTTCGATCCTCTTCTCATCTCCATAAGGGTTCAATGGTAGGGAATAGACTTGGCTATTCTCTCGAGATTGATCAAGTCTTTTGGCTTGATTGATCATAACCTATTCTTTCTCCATTCACCAAGCATTTAAAACACTTTCAATAAAACTCGATCCAACGTCGAGTCTTATTCTCAAACCTCGATCCAACATCGAGATGTTTTTTTTTTAATGTTTTTCATAATAAACTTGAATGAAATTTGTTTAAATCGTTAGATGGTAGCCTAATGTTTTAAACAAATTTGAAGTCTTTAGATTGTTGAATGATAGCCCAATAAGATAAAACTTCTATCCATGTCAAAAAAGCTAGAGCGGTATTCAAATAAATTGTTGGATGATAGCCCGACGATTTAATTGAATTGGAAGTCTTTAGGTTGTTGGATGATAGCCCAATAAACTAAATACTTCTATCCGCATTAAAATAATATAGTGACATTTGTTTAAATTGTTGGATGATAGCCCGACGATTTAATCGAATTTAAAGTCTTTAGATTGTTGGATGATAGTCCAATAATTTAAATATTTTATCTCACTCAAAACACTTATTTCATAATAAATTTTTTGGGATGAGAGATGATTGGTTGAGCCCACTCGCCAATTTTTAGTATTCGAATCATTAGATGATAGCCTAATGTTTTGATACTTGTCATCCAACTTAAAATCAATCCCAACTCATTCAATATCTTTTGTGCGCTCCAAGTACCTTTTACCTTTAAACCCCTTTTTAAGATTAGACATGATTCATTTATAATCAAGATGCTTCTTCCTCTATTCCCAAGGTTTTCGATTTCTCCACTTGAGTACTAGAGGTGTTCTCAAACCCTCCCTCATGTTGGTGCGTAGTCCTTTATTCTTTATCACACCTTCTGGGCGTTAGACGAGTCTTCTCCTTTAAAAAATGACGACTTGTCTTTTCATTTAAAGTCAATCAACAAACAATCATTTTCTAGCCGAACTACGGCGCTCTGACTTTTCCATTGCACGAGGGAGTACGTAGGCATTAAGTCTTACGACCAAAGGCGAACAAAAATAATAAAAATATCTCTTCTCCCTTTCCTTCTCTTTTCAAAACTTAGAAGATCGTAAAATTTTCACACTAACACACAACCACACTTTGAACTAAATGGGGTACCATCGAGTACGATGAATGTGAGAGGTGCTAATACCTTCCCCTTGCATGCCCCTGAAAGGATAGTTTATCTCCCATGGACCTCCTTCTCCACCTCCAGTGACAAGAAATGGTTCGTGAGGTCCTGAATGTTTAGTGTTGGTTACAACCAAAGATGTCAAGATCAATGTCAAGACATCCTACAATGGTATCATGAACACTAAACTTGTTTTTTTTAATTATTGTTGTAATCTCACAATTGTGATGTTTATTTGTTTTAGCCAAAAAATTTGCCAAAGGGGGAGATTGTAAGTGCCCTTATTTAGGATTGGCTCGTTTCTTGTAAAACAAATAATAAACAACAATAATGTAATGTAATGTACAATAGGAACAGACTGAAAATCCTATTGTAAATGCCTAAACATGTTGTGTTGATTTAATTCAACATACGGAACAACATGTCACAAGAGATGTCATAACATCATATCGGACATCAAGCTCTTGAATCAAGTCAGTGCGATTCATTTCTAAAGTTATGCGAATATTCGCCAAATAGAATGCATAACAAGTAGCGAAAATTGAAGGCATATGTGGAGCCCTAGAAGATTCAATCGAAGCTAAGAATAAGGAGAAAAGCTCGATTGAAGACCTAACTTGTAGCGAAGTTTTACGCTTATTTTATCGAGTTGTTGAAGTTGCTTTCATCACATGAAGGCCCAAATCCAGTTGGGTAAAAGGGAAAGGGAGTTTAGATTGAAGATAAATCCTCGGACAAGGATGGTAAAAGTACATTCAGGCGGAAGCTAAAGTCATCTTGGAAATAGAAAGAGTGATGTCATAATGATGTTATGACATTCATGTGACATTCTGCTCTGATCGTTTTTCTGAGATTTTCGGAAGTTTGTTGAGCATTTTATTTATGTCTTTCATTATTAAAAAGCATGCTCACGTGGCTGCTAGGTTAATCTTAATTAAACCTAAATTGGTTGTGAAACAAACCATGTTTTAGGAGAAAATTAAGTGAACCCTAGCTATCTTTATGGAAGCCCAAAAAGATTTGGTGCTTCTATATAAAGAATTCAACCCTTACAATACAGCCACGCCTCTGGATTTCATTGAAGACATTGAAGGCTTTTATTTGTGTCTTGTTAAGGTTTAACATTGGTATTGTGTAAAGCCGTGTATTGTAAAGATGTAATCATTAGGGCTAGTTTGTTGTGAACCTCCCGGTGGGATGGTCACCATACTCCTAAGCCCGTAGGCAAGAGGATGTATGAATTGTACTTGATTAAAGCTTTTAAGCATGATCAAGTTGTGTAATGGAAGTGTATCTTGAGCAGTTTATGAATCAGAAAGTAATCACACGGGTGTGATTGAAGGGAGTGAGAGGTTCTCATATCTAAGTAGGACTTAGGTAAAAGTGTCATTGGGTAGTGATTAAGTGAGAAGGTCACGGGGTGTTGGTAGGGTCTTTGAATTGATCGCTAATAGTGAACTTTATCCACGGCTTGAAGCCTCCGGATGTAGGTTGGTTGAACCGAACGGGTGAACAATTCGTGTTATTTACTTTCGCATTGGTTATTTGTTTGATGTCATAGCATTCATCATGACATCGGTTGTATAATTAACCTTAAGCAGAACTTCATTAAATCGAAACCGCACTTATCAATGGTGTTACAGGTTACGGTATGATAGTTCATTATCATTGTAGAACGAAATTTAAAAGTACACCCATTCTACCGACTTAATGTCGATCGATGTCTTAACATTCCATTAGACATCCCGAGTCCGTGACATACCGAATTTCAATTGGTATCGAGCGGGCATCCCGTGCTTTCGGATGAGATCCATGGGGGATACTTTCTGGTTGTGTACAAGGTAGAAGATTGTTTGAACAAAGTAGTGTTCATATTGATTGGTCCCTAGAAGTGGAGGATGGACCAATTTGAAAAAAAACTAGACCAACCTGATCAGCTATGCTAAAAGAAGATGAAAGTGTTTGAACAAATTCAAAGACTTCATGCGGGAGTGAAGATTTTGGATTGCATTGTTCAACTTTTTTCCAGCACAGAGAAGAAAATTATCAGAACCTTCATGCGGAAGTGAAGATATTGATAAGGCGTCCTTTGTGTTTAAAAAGCTTCTATATGGGGCTTGAGTTGGGTCTAGGATGTTGCTTGTGAAGAAGCAAACATAGTGTAGGATTGATTTATTTTCAATCCTTATGTGATGCTTACAATATGGAGTAAGCATTGTGCAAGTTCTGTTGAAGTATGGGTTCATTGCATAGCTTCCGATACAAACCCTAAAGTGAAAGTAGAACTCTAAGGTTGTTGGTTTGTCTCAATGATTCTTTAAGTAGATTTTACTACCTATCAATATTGTCAAAGATACTTGAGACCTCCTCAAGTCCACTCATAAAGGCATTTATTGATGTTGATGAGTATCAATTGATCAATGATTCTCATACTCATCCGCAGTTGTTTTGAAGACCTTGAAGATCATCAAGGATGATGTGTTTCAAGGAGATGGAACCGATGTTCTTAAGGATGTTAGAACATTATACGGTTTCCAATTGAAGAACAGATTACGGGTGCTAAACATATGTAGTGTGAGTACATATGTTTAGAACCTACTCGATCCGGAAGAGGAGACATCTGTTTTGTATTAGTCGGGACACGATCAACGGGTTATCTACTCCTGTCGGTTTATTTCGACCAAAGCTTATGGGAGTATAGTTGAGCTCAATGTACTTAAAGGGACTTATAAAGGTATCTTCAGAATCCTGTATGTGAAAGCAAGATAAGCTCTTGTGGAAGATCCTTCGATCAAAGGAACGAATTGAGGAACTCGCTCATGTCCATAGAACATATTTCCTTTGAAGCAAATCATTATGATTTGTTTAGATACTGAACAACTGTTGCTAGTTGTGATTTCCATGTTTCCCTCAGTGATGGATGATGTCTTATCGATGTTAGAACATCATCTTTGTGACTTCACCAAGTAAATATGCTTGGTAAGTGTGAAGAAGTGATCATCAACGATATCTAGTGTGAGTAGATAATTCTAAGCTAACGATGGGAGCGAATATTTATGTGATAAATATGTGGAAATCGAATCAAGAGTTTTGAAGTATGTGATGAAAAGGGATGTACAACATCACAACTTTTGAAGACACGGATCTTGAGAAGAGAGATGAGATCTTGTTAAATTGAACATTCTCATGATTGATAATAAAGTTTCTTCTAGTACAAGTGACAGTGTAAACTTGTGTAGCAAGCAAACTAAGATTCTAAATTTGGAACCTGTGGCAAATTCCAAATAAAGAGTGATTACTATGTGTGTGAAGAGCTCAACAATGTGTCCATAAAGAGAGTTAATGGATAACATTCATTCGGAGGTCGTAGTATGATCAATCGATCCGTCCCATAAGATGCTTGAGTTTATTTCTCATGATCTTTGTGGTTTCCAAGGAGGATAGGACTACGCCAGATGTTGACTGTCAATCTCATAATCTGCAGCATTTATTGGAGAATTCTCATGATTCTCTAAAAGGATCTGAGCTGATATTCAGGGGGAGTCCTTAACCTGAAGATCTTTGAAGACATGTCATACAAAATGTCTTGACATCCTGGTATTGAGAATCTGGTATCTCAATATGTCTAGTGATAACTCTCATATAGGCTTGGTAGCTCTTGTCAAGTCTACATGAGCATAGAACTCCTGCTTCTGATGAAAAATCATCCATGGAGTGTTTTTGGCATTGGAATTGTTTCAACCAATGTCCAATAGTTGGTGTCTGCACCTTGAAAAGTCATCCATTTCACCTAGGATGATCTTGTTAATGTGAAGCAAGAAGGAGTTATTATCAAAAGATCATGGTTCCGACTCTTTCATGAGAAGTTCCTCTTCTACTTGAGTTCAATTATGTGGTGTCCTCACATAATAGAACATTGGTATGCACTTGTCTACAGTATGTCAAGAATAACCCAGCCATCTTATCAAGGGTAGCGAGCAAGGTGAAAATGTTACATGCTAGTTCTGCATGTATTTATGGTGTTGTGGATCCGATCATGAAGGGTGATCGTTTTGGTGTACTCTTGTATTCCCTACAAGAAAGTGTGCTTGAATTACTATGGACATTCATCCAAAACCATAGTACAAGCCGGTCATGTGTTTGAGATCAATGTCGTCCGATGTTGCAACATCATCTCAAATAAGTTATTTCTTCATGAAGGAAGTTTGTAAGGATCGGTGATTCTTCAAGTATGGAGCGAAAGATTGTTAGATCAATTATCCTACCTTGAGAAGGTGGCATAATCTAACCATTAATGAATACTTTGACGGAGACTAAGTATTTATTAGGATCTTACATAAAGATATACACAAACACTTTGATGGGAGACTAAGTGTTTGTATGATATCATGCAACTGGACTTTTTCAGAGCATGGTAGAGTTTATTTCTCTCAGGGTATTCAGTGAGTTTATTCTGAAGATGAAGATCATGTCTTTCATATGAGGAATACAAAGAGCATGGATGAAAATAAATCCGTTGTCAACTTGAAACCCAAGCGATAGGTTCGATGTCCCGATGATGTTATAACATCATTATTGTTAAGTCCGTGGCGAGACTTGGGACTATGAATCTTAATATTCAAACGCCTCATTCGAGTGGCGGTTCTATCTTTGGTTTAGAATAAGAAGATTCTACTTGTGTTTTAAAAGTAGTATGCTCAACAATGCATAACTACCTTTTGGTTTGAAGTATTTACAAGTATCAAGACTACTAGTAAATGTAATGGGCGTAAGGATGATATGATCAACGTTTGATTAAGGGATAATCCTTCGGATCATTAGAGAGTCCGAATCTTAGTAAAGCTTGTAAGCACACTAAGAAGGTTGGAGGTTGGTTTCGACTATGGTTACATGACTTACAACCATCCGGAGTCATGTCAAAATTTGTGGAAATACAAAGACATATTTTCTTAGATGTCTTTGTTATCTTAAAACGATTCAAGGTGATTGGAGTTATCACCTCGTAGATAGTGGTTAATTGTTTTCCACAATGGTTTTGATTGTCCATAACAAAGGAGGTCAATATGTGTTGTACTTTCCATAATGACAATATACGAAGGGAGACTTTGTATATGTCGAAGAAAATTGTTGGACTTAATCAAGATCGGTCGAGAGGACATGGATATCCGATGTTTATGTGTTCGATAATATGACATTGTGAACTTCTAAGTGAAGTCTTGGAGAATGTCTCAACATCGAAATTGCTCTTGCTATCATGCGAGTTTAAGAAGAAAATCTCAGAGATCTTTGAAAGAATCATCGAGACTTTGATTCTTTTGGAGCAATTTTGTAGATTCGATCTTATTAATAGCAACTTGTCCGCAAATCAAAAATGCTATTATGGTAAAGACTTCACTAGTACTAGCAACTACTAGTGAATGGAAGATCGAAAAGTAAATCGATTAAGGAATCGATACATTAATATGTTCAAGGGTTTCTTTTACTACAAGAAATAGAAGTGGCATCTAAATCTTGTGTATTTGAGCTAATCTGTTGTCTTGTGAAGCGGTTTGAGTCTTCGGTTTATTCCTTCCTTCCTTCTTTGCTGTCGGAAAAGGAAGAAAGTAATTGTGTTGGTTCTCAAGAACACTCAAGAAAGCATGATTGATGACCATGCTTATTGATACTAGTCTCTTGCTACTAGCATCCTTCTCTTTGTCCGGATGTGAGAAGAAAATGAAGATTGTTGAAGATAAGGTAATGTCTATGAATGTCATGACATTACAAGACATTGCACCCTTGAGAGAATCAAGAAGAATACGTGGAAAATGACTTAACCACGTGGTTGGATATCTGAGCTATATTTGGCATTCTTTCCCATAAGGAATAAATCTTCACCTTCAAAGCGGTCAAAGGCTAAATTTGTTCAAGAATTGCCTTAACCGAAAATTTGTGCATGTTTTGGGATTGGTTCATGTGATGAAACAACTGGAGATATTAAAGGCATTCAACATATGTAATTATCCTTGACCAGATTTATTAATGCCATCTTCTTGAACCTCTATCTCCTATATAAACTCCGTCACACATTCTTCTCTCTCACAACCATCATGGGGTTTATACGGATCCGGGAAAGTTCTTGGATCGGTTTTGTGAGGGCTTTCTTTGTCAATTTTGGCCAAAAGGGAGAAAGGAGTGTTCTTGTTGTCATTGTCCTTATCGCACTACACAAAGTTATGATCACAATTATCGTCACAATTGAAAAAATTCAAATCTTGAATTTTTGTGACTTGTGATCGAGTTAGGAACACAAACTGTGTTCGAGTTACAAGGAGATATTCGTCACTCCTTAAGGGTTCTCGGATGCCCCGAAGGATAGTTTATCTCCCATGGACCTCCTTCTCCACCTCCACAAGAAATGGTTCGTGAGGTCCGAATGTTTAGTGTTGGTTACAACCAAAGATGTCAAGATCAATGTCAAGACATCCTACAATGGTATCATGAACACTAAACTTGTTTTTTAATTATTGTTGTAATCTCACAATTGTGATGTTTATTTGTTTTAGCCAAAAATTTGCCAAAGGGAGATTGTAAGTGCCCTTATTTAGGATTGGCTCGTTTCTTGTAAAACAAATAATAAACAACAATAATGTAATGTAATGTACAATAGAACAACTGAAAATCCTATTGTAAATGCCTAAACATGTTGTGTTGATTTAATTCAACATACGGAACAACATGTCACAAGAGATGTCATAACATCATATCGACATCAAGACCCCAAGTCAGTGCGATTTTCCTAAAGTTATGCGAATATTCGCCAAATAGAATGCATAACAAGTAGCGAAAATTGAAGGCATATGTGGAGCCCTAGAAGATTCAATCGAAGCTAAGAATAAGGAGAAAAGCTCGATTGAAGACCTAACTTGTAGCAAGTTTTCGCTTATTTTATGCAGTTGTTGCGCTTTCGTCATGAAGGCCCAAATCCAGTTGGGTAAAAGGGAAAGGGAGTTTAGATTGAAGATAAATCCTCTGGACAAGGATGGTAAAAGTACACCGGAAGCTAAAGCAAAATTTGAGAAAGATCGATGTCATAAATGTTATGACATTGATGACATTCTCAGTCGCTTTTCTGAGATTTTCGAAGTTTGTTGAGCATTTTATTTATGTCTTTCATTATTAAAAAGCATGCTCACGTGGTGCTAGGTTAATCTTAATTAAACCTAAATTGGTTGTGAAACAAACCATGTTTTTAGGAGAAAATTAAGTGAACCCTAGCTATCTTTATGGAAGCCCAAAAAGATTTGGGCTTCTATAAAAATTCAACCCTACAGCCACGCCTCGGATTTCATTGAAGACATTGAAGGCTTTTATTTGTGTCGTTAAGGATTTAACATTGGTATTGTGAAAGCCGTGTATTGTAAAGATGTAATCATTAGGGCTAGTTTGTTGTGAACCTCCGGTGTGGGATGGTCACCATACTCCTGAAGCCCGTAGGCAAGAGGATGTATGAATTGTACTTGATTAAAGCTTTTAAGCATGATCAAGTTGTGTAATGGAAGTGTATCTTCCGAGCAGTTTATGAATCAGAAAGTAATCACACGGGTGTGATTGAAGGGAGTGAGAGGGTTCTCATATCTAAGTAGGACTTAGGTAAAAGTGTCATTGGGTAGTGATTAAGTGAGAAGGTCAGGGGTGTTGGTGTAGGGTCTTTGAATTGATCGCTAATAGTGAACTTTATCCACTGAAGCCTCCGGATGTAGGTTGGTTGAACCGAACTGGGTGAACAATTACGTGTGTTATTTACTTTCGCATTGGTTATTTGTTTGATGTCATAGCATTCATCATGACATCGGTTTGTATAATTAACCTTAAGCTCGAACTTCATTAAATCGTAACCGCACTTATCAATGGTGTTACAGTTCGGTATGATAGTTCATTGTCGTTGTAGAATGTAATTTAAAAGTACACCCATTCTACTTCGACGCAATGTCGATCGATGTCTTAACATTCCATTAGACATCCTGAGTCTGTGACATACCAGGAATTTCAGTTTTTATGATCTATTATGAGAACGGATTTGTTAGACTCAATTGGTTAACGACTTTTAATTATGGTCAAATCGATCAGAAACATCTAAGTTGGATCTCTGACTAAAACAATTACGTGTCAGACTTTACTTACATCACAAAATTTGGTTATGTACTCAGGAAATTAGAAGACGAGGATTGAAAGTTGCGGTGGTTGGAATTCCGAAAACTATTGATAATGATATCCCTGTAAGGATCCTATGACTGAATATGTAAAAGTTCTACTCAATACGCTTATTGAATGTTGTTTTGTATTTGAATCAGGTAATTGACAAGTCAATTGGTTTTGACACTGCTGTTGAAGAGGCACAAAGAGCTATTAATTCTGCTCATGTTGAAGCAGAAAGTGCTGAAAATGGTATCGGTGTTGTGAAGTTAATGGGGCGTTGCAGTGGTAAGCTTCATTCATTCTTATGGTAAAAATCGGTTGAACCAACCGGTTGAATCACAATTCAATTCCGGTTCAATCAGTTCAATGGGGCTGTTCAGGGCTCACGATTAGTTGTTATGGTGGCATATTGATGCAGGATTTATAGCCATGTATGCAACTCTTGCGAGCCGAGATGTGGACTGTTGTTTGATTCCAGAATCACCCTTTTACCTTGAGGGACCAGGTGGAGTACTGGAGTTCATTGAGAGAAGATTGAGAGAACAAGGACACATGGTTATAGTAATAGCTGAAGGTGCAGGTCAGGAGCTAATTCTTCCTAGTGACAAATCTAATAAGAATAGGCCAGATGCTGCTTCAGATGACTTGTTTCATGATGTTGGTCTTTGGTTATCTCTCAAAATTAAGGTAAGAAATCTTAAAGTTTTCACTTACTGTTATGGCTAGTGTGCTTTCCTTTTAGTTTTTATTATTTTACATTAAAATGTTTGTTTCTACTGTAGGATCACTTTGCAAAAAATAAGAAAATGACCATAAATTTGAAGTACATTGGTGAGTTATTTATTTGGAACTGTATTTGTATAATTAACTGAAAAACAAAATGCTGTGACTAAAAATGAAAAAAATTGAGTTGCAGATCCTACTTACATGATCCGTGCTATTCCAAGTAATGCATCTGATAATGTGTTTTGCACCTTACTGGCTCAAAGTGCTGTTCATGGTGCAAAGGCTGGATACACAGGCTTCACAGTTGGTCCAGTTAATGGCAGAAATTGTTACATTCCATTTCATGTAAGTTACTGCGACTCTTTGATATCACATTAACATAATGTTACATGCAATCAACATAGGCACAAATTGGGCATAATAGAAACATGCATTTGACACCCTTTTTCTGCACTATACTTTGTTCCTGCTTTGTATAGGAGCCGTTGTATCGGTGCTATATCAATATCATTAGTTTACCATACGTGAAAATGTTATTTTGTATGTGCAGCTTATAAACGAGGGACAAAAAAGAGTTGTGATAACAGACCGGATGTGGGCAAGGTTGCCGTCCTCGACCCATCAGCCCAATTTTGTGAATCCTCAACATAACACAGAAGAAGCAAAAGCAGAATGAACAGAACACATTAATAGAAGAAAATGTGTTGAGTCATAGTTATAAATTATAATAACGCCTTTAAAATTGGCGAGTTACAGCAAATTTAATGCTTGTAACAACTTATTACATAATTGACCAAAACAAAGAGAGATCTGCACAACATTAGCAGCTTATTTTAATTTAATTGTCTTTATCTGCTGAATACTACATTAATAAACTCCTTCAGATTCTTGCAACCTACTATTTTAATATTTTCTAGACCTTCAGTTCCTAAAGCTTTTACGGCTTGCTTTGGTACTACACAGGTTTTGTAACCCAACTTTGCCAATGCGTGTACTCTTTTGTCGATTCTAGGAACCTGCATCATTAAACAATTTGGCTTGAAACAAAGAATGGTTCTAAAAGCACGGCAACTAAACAACCATAGCTATGGTAATACAAAACATCCAATGAATGCTAGGTTGCGCAGTTTCAATCAAGCTCGGTCAACCTAATACTAAAAGGAACATTTAATATTATAATGAACAAGCTCACCGTGCGAAGCTCTCCACTAAGCCCAATTTCACCAATGAATGCAATGCCCTTTGGAATAGGGTACTCCAAGAAACTGGAACAAAAAAAAAACACAATTACTAAATGAAACAAAAAAGATATAGAATATTATATTGGAAAAGATGGCGCACATGCAATAGGCCGAGTAAACTTATTTTCCAGATAAGGAGTTTGAAGATGAACAATAACCCCCTCAAACAAATTAGAATACTGACCTGCTGCAAATTGCAGCTGCTATTGCAAGATCTCCAGCGGTCTCGGTCAATGTCAAGCCACTGACAACATTCAAATGCACAGACTGTTGCACAAAGAAAAACATAAGCAAATACAATGTAAGAACAAGAATACAAATATCAAAAGAAAATATATTCCCACCAGTTATATTTTAAGCATTAAAGAGACATGAACATGGCAGATAGCTACTTTAGAAGATAAAAAGTTTGGAGAATGCCTTTTTGTTGGATTGAATGTTGAATTGAATGTTGCGGGTGCAGAATTTGTATTATTGTATGTTAGTGCAAATTTATGTTAAGAACCCAGTAACGGAACATTAGAAAATCAACAACAAATGGAATAATATGAAAGAGGGGAACTGATTGTTTATTAAGCTGTCAATGGAAAACTACAGAGAGGGAGTACGACCCTGATTCTGACCGGAGCTCAGCTCCTATAGAGAAGCTACTGCTCTCTATTCATATCTAATTGCTAATTCCTCAAGATACTCTCTCAATCTCTCCTCCATTCACTCAAGCCCCCCTAACAGAATTAGTCACGCATTCCTGCTTTTACCCCCTTCTAGTATAGACTCTCCACGGCTTGGGCCCACTGGAATTATGATGAGCTAATTCTTCATTTGGTACGTGATCTCTAACAATTTATTGTGCATAATTTGTATTATTGTGTGGAATTAAATTATAGTGCATAATTTGTAATGTTGTGCATATTTATTGCGCAGAATTGAAATATAGTGCAGAATTCTAGAAACCATATTTATGACATTACCATATTTGACAACATCCTTCTCGTGCTATATTAACCCTTTCAACTTTTCATTATCTAATTTGTTTAGTCGGTTTAGTTATGTAAAACCAGAAACATTAATGTTTACATGATATGGGTGAAATCAACACGGGTCTCCGTTTGAAAATAAATCCAACATAAAATAGTAGGACCCACATAGGTTTCAGTTAATAAGAGAAACTTTTAAAGACTGTTACTACTTCCTTAGCACCTCTATGGATATATTAGAGTGAAACAGAAACATGTGAAACCCACTCTCAAGAAATACATCGAGAGAGGAACAACAAACTTGAAAGGATATCCTAAAACAATGGGATTCACATGAACTTTTCCTGACAAGAGTGAATTTTAAAAAGAGTTTTCCTAGCAATCTTCTATGAATATATTAGAGTGAAACTGAAACATGTGAAACTCACTCTCAAGAAATACATTTGAGAGGGGAATAATGAACTTGAAAGGATATCTTAAAATAGTGGGATCCACGTGGATTTCACATGATAAAAGAGTGAGTTTTGAAAAGAGTGTTTCTAGTGCTCTTCTAAGAACATATTACAGTGAAACAGAAACATGTCAAACCACATTCAAGAAATACATCAAGAGGAATAATGACTTGTAAGGATATCTTAGAATTTGAGTTGAACCTAACTCAACCTTTACAAAACCAGCTGGTAAAATGAAGGCTTGCAAAGTTTTATAAACACTACACAAGTCATATCTTTAGGCCTTATGGGACCAAATTCACGGCTTCACACCCAACACAATGAAGCTATTGGAGGTTGCAATGAAGGCAATCCAAATGCCACAATAAGGCGACTAGGGGCAGATCGCAATGAAGGCGTAATTTCCAACAGAATAAATCAAATTTACCAATTAACTTACACTTACTGGGATATGAAGGCCTGCTTGCTTTATAAGAACCTGCAGATTAGAGAACAGGGTAATAATCAATGCACAGCTGAACAAGTTCCAATGCAGCAGCTTATATTGTAAACAAGAAAATCAGTATCCCACTCAAGTATTCTGTTCGTTAATTTTCTCATTAAGATAAACGAAAAAATATCAACCATAGAATACACTTGTCCAAGCAATAAAAGATTACAAAATAAAACACAATAACTTACGCATTTGATCATGTTAGCTCTATTTGAGTCAACTCCATTAACTACTTTTGAAGTTGACCCTCCTACTGGGGATTGAGAAAGGCAAAGTGCCTGCAAAGTAAATTAAAAATTAGTTTAAATAATTTCTTTAAAAGATAAGAAATAATATTATAAGCAGAGATAGATACATAATCACAAATTCACAATAAGGATTCTTCAAAGGCCACACCACCATGCACTGAAGCCAAGCTCTAGTACAGATCAGTTCTGACACTGGCTTGTGATGTATCCACAATTAATGGCAAGGGTGATAGTGATACTGTGAGAAATTTGTCCAATAAAGAACAAAATCCCTAGAGAACTTGACCTATTATTGCTTTTTATACAACTATACATCAACACCGTAAATGACAAAGATGCCTGAGATGATAAAAACTTAAATATTATTAATAGATGATTTTAAAATGTTACAGCATAGAACAAAAAAGAATGATAAATTCTAAGGATTTCGCCTATAAATTATTTAAATAAGACAAGATTTTATTATAACACAAATAATAGGCCCCTTAATGCTATAAAACTCCCGGTCTCCCGCCATGGAAAAATTCACGGAAGAGTCATACCCATTGTGGGTTTAGTATAAGTAGCCTTGCATTGAATTTGCAAGAGGCTGAATCCATGACTTGCACTCTGGACATCGTCACATGACAACAACTCAGGCCATTATGCCAAATATCATCATTACTTTATATACAATGATAATTCAAATATTACCTGAACTTCAATTATGAAAGTTCTTGAACCATCCATTATTACAGTAAAAGCTAACCCAACTAAAACATCTGAATCAGGGTCTTGTTCAGTGAGAAACATTTCAGTGGCATTGGAAACAGCCTGAAATCCTGATTCTGACATCTCAAAAACTCCAAGCTGTTCACAAAGATCAAAGTCAAGACAGATCAAACATCAATTTTCTCATAAATCCTGATTAAAGAAAAGAAATCGAAGCCCAGATACTGTTAACAAATTCTCATGATAATAAACAAAGAGTAATTGTTTATGTGGTTTCTTTTTTATTTTTGTGAGAGCCCGGAAAAGGTTGACATGTAAAACCCTTTACAATAAATGTTATTTTAAGCAGCACACAAAATACTAATATACATATACTATAAGAGAAGAGCAACAAATCCATGCTATTACATGCTGTACAAGATATCAAGAGTATTACGGATACAGTTTTCACAAATCCTGATATAAACAGAGTAATAATTATCTGCAATTATTACTTAATTGAATGGAAGCTAGTCCTGGCATATACCTCATCGGTGGATCCAAACCGGTTTTTCACAGCGCGGAGCATTCGATATGAAGTGAACCTCTCACCCTATGCATTAATTATAAGCAATTAGAAAGGAGAAAATTGTAATGACATCTAAGAATCAATCCATAAGTAACATACACATAAAATGCAATGTCTTGTAAACAAATCTGTCAGCTTTTAGTTTAAATGCAATATCATAAAAACAAATATCAATTATTTAAAAAAAATCATTGCAGAAGTTCCGCTACATGTCACCATCTTTCAACTAATTATGATAATGACTTTTTTGTTATGTCTTGTAAATATTATTTCTTCACTGTTTGAGGAAGTTGGCATCTAAACTACAAAGACAGAATTTAAAAAGGCGTCTTTAAAAAAGATTACAATAGTTTTCTTTGAACATCACCCGGAATATTTCTCCCATTTTATAATGCGATTTAGCGAAAATTTGTTGCTATTCATCTAAACTGAAAATAAGTGGCCCTTATCAAATTTTCATTATCTGAATCTGAATGTGTCATGATAAAACTATAATTAATAGCCTCATAGGCACAAATCAACTGTACTGACTACCCAAAGAAAGATGAATGTAACAAGGTACCAACTTCCATGTACAAGACAACATCAACAATATGCTCCAGAACACGAGGCCCGGCTATCTCTCCAGATTTTGTTACATGCCCAATCTGAAACATGAAACAAAAATTAAAAATAAAAGATTATCAAGAACGCTAACAAATATAAAGGCCATTTTGATATACATGCATCAATAACGACAATCAAGCATTATCCCACTAAATAGAGTCAGCTATATGGATCAACTTCCGCCATAATGTTTGGTTCAAGACTATGCTTCTATCCAAATCGTTAATCTTGAGATCTTTCTTAATAACTTCTCTTAGAGTTTTCTAGGTCTCTTCTACCTCAAGTTGTTTGACTCCTCTCCATCTAATCTATTCTCCTAACCACATAATCTATAGGTTTTCTCTCTACACGCCCAAACCACCTAAGTCTATTTTCCATCGTCTTTTAACCTAAAGGAGCTACCCCAACACTCTTTAATATTGTCATTTAATCTTATCTTGTCTATTCTTACCACACACTCAACGCTACATCCCCATCTCTGCTATACTTTATTTTCGTGTTGATTCTCGACTGCCCAAACATTTTGCCCCGTACAGACAAGCAACACCAACCACATGACCTAGTTCTTTTAGATTCACAGAAAAACATTTCAACTTTTACCATACTAGCACATTTGAATTGATTTAGATGAGTGAGGGGATTAAATCATTGGTAGGTCAAGGTGGAAATGTCCACTATTGTCTTTACAAAAAGTTGATATGATGCAAAACAAGACACTATGTAAGTAGATACAATCATAAGATTGATAGAGGCTATATTGCTCACCAAAAGTACTGGGATGTTTGTCGTTTTAGCAAATCGCATCAAAGCTGAAGTACATTCTTTCACCTGCCACACAACTATACAAAGTCATGTACCAAATCACCAGCATTGATGCTTTTGGTTGAGGAGCAGATTAAAGTAATAAGATGCTAATAGAGAAAGTAAACCATCCATCTAAGCAACCAAATTAACCAATTAATCAATTACATAATTTAAGCAACGGAAAATTACTATATCATTAGCACATCCCGTTGCTGTCAATTGTGGATAGCGGAAAATAGTGAATTGTTAAAATTCTGCTATGCAATAGTGCTATAACGGCTTTTTGACAATATTTTGTACTAAATAGTGTATTGCGGAACAATAGCGGTTTGTCCAAATCCCGAACGCAATATAGAAGCTAGTATGGTAAAAAAAAAAAAGGGTAGAATTTTTTTTTTTTAATCCTTCTAAACCATCTCATATGGCATATCATGTTAAAACAAAATCCCATTGGATGTCCATAGCACATTACAGCCAAAAAAATCCAAGATAAATTCAAAAGTCGCAAGTGTAATTGAATATGGTAGATTAAGAACCTGCATAACTCCTCCAGCACTTCCTACTATTCCTTTCAAATAAACAGTTTGTATTGAATCAATAACCAGAGCTCGAATGGGGAGAGACTGAGCTATCCTTAATATGTCCTGACACCATGTAAAATGGGCAATAAAAAAGAAGACAATTATTGAGACTTCTTTACATCATGCTCCATGCTGGTCAATTACAGAACAACATTATATGGGAGCAAACACCTTTATACTGCAAGGTAATAACTTTATGATAAAATTATGAATTAAAATGAGTAAAAAAGCGAGCAAAATGCCACGGTAAACCAAATTAACAGGATCCAAGACAATACCTCAATATCAGTACTTGAATACAAATAAATATCAGATTTAATCCCAAGGCGATTTGCTCTATGACCAATTTGCTGAAGGCTCTGCAAATGATGAAACAGAAATACACACTAAGTCAAAGTGCCATAGTCCTAAAAGAATGTTGGAGATCAAAATCTAAACTACATTATCCACCTTTTAACATCCATGAAATAAATGACTATCTTTATTCACAATAAAATACATGAGGGTTATTAAAAGCAAACCTCTTCACCAGAGACATATACAACTGGACAGGCCTCGCCGTCATTGCCATTGCATCCTTCTGCTATCAATGCTGCCATCTTCCAATTCAACATCGCAGATAAATCAAGCAATAAAGACAGTTCACAAATCCATTCAAAGAAGACTGGTCATCAGATTTTTTTATAAATAATGCATACCTGCAACAACAGTGTACTCTTCCCAACACCGGGATCACCACTAACTAAATTCAAAGAGCCTTCAAAACCACGATAGTTGATTAGTTACCCATGAAAGAACAAATTCATTATGTTGCAAAACATTAAATAAAATTGAACTACGGAAGATATTACAAATTACAACTTCTCAAACAAGCAGCTGGAAGCATTTTTATAAACAACAACCAAGTGTTACCCCACTAAATAGGAGATACCTCATGGATCAAAACGACGTCATAACATTTTGTAATATATCTATCAAACTCATTAATCTTTATGTCTTTCTTAATAATTTCTTTAAGTTTTCCTCTGTCTCTAGCGATTTAATTACCCTCCAAGCGACATACTCTCATTACTACATAGTACATAATCTACAAGTCTTTGCTCCACATTCCAAAACCACCTAAGTCTGGCTAGTAGCTACCACTATCTTTTCTACGATAGAGGCTACCCTAACTCTCTCTCTATAATGCAGTCACTCTTAATCTTATCTTGTCTAATCTTTCCACACGTTCAACGCGTCATTCACATCTCTGTTGAGCTTATTTTATTCTTGGGTTGGTTTTTACCGCCCAACACTTTGTCCCATACAATATAGCCGGTTTTACCGCTGGAAGCATTTTTCATGAAAACGCAAATATCATGATGATTGAGAAGGATAAAAAAAAGAAACAGAAACAGTGCTCCCATAAGGATCCATTCACTAAGATCAGTCGCCAAATGCAGTGACTCTTTAGTATTAGTCCTGCCCAAAAAACAGAAAACATAGTTGAGGAAAGACGGCACATGAGAGAATTGGACCGTACCTGGCACAAGACCACCCCCGAGCACAACAGAAACTTCATCTCCAAAAGGGCCAGACCTAATAACAGAGAAAACTACTGAGACATAGTATTATAATCAAGTCCAACTAATGTACAACACTATTTTCCGAAGATTCCTTATTCGGTTAATAAATACTCACAAAATCCTCAAGATTAGTCCATCAAAATTTCAATCAACCCTAAAAGCTCCAAATAGCAATGAACCACTAAATGATCTAAAACCCACAAAATTCCAAATATACAACACTAAAAAAGAAACTTACAAAGGAAATCGCCAACCCTTCTCATTGAATCCACTATTAACTTCACTCAATTTAACCGGTTGCAACTGATCACCCCGCTGCGGGAGCCAAGTTCTCATGGCATCTTCCGAAACCGATAAACCACTTCTAAGCTTACTATCATCAACAGCATCATTAACCTTAGCTTCAAACATCATTTTATTTCATGATTTTCTATTAAATAAAAAAATAAAACTATGATTTTCTATTAAATACAAAAATAAAACTATGATTTTCTATTAAGAGATTCGGAATTCAAGTGAGATGACTTAAGCTTCAAACGATGTGTTTTTCTTATCTCTTAGTCGGGAGCAGGTGCATGAACCTCAATGACGGCTGAATGTAACGGTTGTGGTTTTCCACATTACGTAACTAGGTTGTCATGAAGGTGTGTAACGTTCGCCATTGCCAATGATAATTACTTCCATAACATGCGTCGTCGCATAATGATGAGCGGTTACACTCTCCATAGTCCGGCCACGACATAACTGATTCATAATGGTCGAGTTCAGAGTAACCCTTGGATCCAAGGTAAGAGTCCGGCTGCTACCTCTTCATCTTCTTCCATGCTCAATTGTCGGTGGTTTCGATCTTTGAGGTTGGCAGAGACCTACCCCAATCACGGTCCAGGGTATATACTCAACTGATTGATCTTGCTTTTCTTGATTGGTTAACCGTGTCTCTCTTTTTATCTCCTATAGTCTGGGAAATAGATTTATATAAGAACAATTTCATTCCGTCAAACAAAAAAAATTATTCAAATAATAAAATAAAATATTAATTTTATTTCACTTTGCTCCATTTTATAATTTTATTCCTTCACATTTAATTCCATTCTATTTTGTTTGGTTTATGTCCAACAATCTAAACGAAACCTTGAAAAAATACAAACAAACTTAGATTATGAATCTTTTAAGATACAATCATATGAACCAGAACTAGGCAATCCACCTTGAAAGTTAAGAAAGAAAAACTAAATTATTTGTCATTCTCAATCCATGGACTAGGCCCTAGTTTGCTAGAGATGAAAATAAATCGACCAAGGTTATAAGAAAAAATCACTAAATAAATCTGTACACGTTTGGCATAAGTGTACAGACCATGTGTATTTGCGCCATCTCATTTGGCGTAAGCGTACATGCCCATTTGCATGCGAAACAGTATAAAAGCAACACCAACAAACACAAATGCATTTATGCCAAATGAGATGGCGAAAGTCTACTATACTGGGAAAAAGTGGGGCCCTTACGCCAAATGAGATGGCGGAAGACCCAAAAAATATGGCATTTTGGGATTTTTATTTCAAATCGTGGCATTTGGGGAATATAATTTCAGGGTTGTGGCATTTGGAGAAATTTTTTTGATTTTTGTGATCACTCATTACTGGATGCAATGCATCTCTCTTCCGGAGAAAGTAATTCAAAAAGTGGAAGCAATTTGGAGAACTTTCATCTGGATTGGAGGGAAAGAAGTCACTAAAAAATCCTCAATAGCATGGCATAGAGTTTGCTCCCCCAAAAATCAAGGTGTGTTGAATATAATATCACTTAAAGAGTGGAACCAAGACAATATGTTAAAATTGTTATAGAATCTCAGTGGAAAATAGACAACTTATGCATTGAATGGATCCATTGCTAATACATTAAGAATGATGACCTAATTACTATACATGTAAGGAGTGTTTATTCTGGATCTTGGAGACAATTCTAAAACAAAGACAAGTTACTCAACAAGTACATATATGGAACACGTGCAGTAGAGCACCAAGTTTCATACTATAGAGGTTTATTATGCTCTTAAAGAACCTCGATAAATAGTCCAGTGGAGGAATATCATGTATGATAATGCATCTATACCAAGAGCCATATTTGTGTTATGGCTATCTTGCCATGATAGATTGGCAACAAAATAAAGATTACATAAGTTTAGCCTAACTGAGAAGGATATTTGTAGCTTCTATAGTTAGCAAGATACCATTCAACATATTCTCTTCTCATGTACAACTCTAAAAAATATTTGGATGTATGTCTTGAACTGGTTGCAGATTACTTACAACTATAGTAGATGGCAAAATGAGCTTAATTGGATAATCACCATATGTAAATGAAAAGGCTCGAAAAGTCAACTCATCAAATGCGCCTTTACTAAAACAATGTATGTTGGAAGTATAAGAATCTAAAGTGTTTTGGCAAAGATGTAAGTACATAGCATCACTATAGGACCTCAAATAATAAATATTGTTGTTCATAGGACTTAGTTGAAACATAAGCTAAGACATCACGTGAGAAGATTAATGTTGCCTTACCTTGATACTAGTTCATTTTGTTTACCATATTCTCCTTGAGGCCTAGATCTTTTGATCACCTTGTTTGTAATATTTTTTTGGTATAAATCAAAATAATATATTTGTGGCAAAATCACATAAGAGATCATTTAGGTTACTTTATTGTAACTGATTGGCCCTTTAAGATTATTTTGTTATAAGTCAGTACTTAAGTTAACTAATGTGTGCATTGTCATCCATTTTTATAAATTATGTTCCAAAAATGATTATGTGGCTCTAATATTGACGGGATGACATTAAGGGTGATGATATGGAATGAAACAGTAAACCTAAAATTGTGTCTCCTCAATAAAACTGTGACATATAACTTTTGAAGAGATAGGAAAAAGTTGGAAATTTATGAATTTCCACCATTATTCTATTATTCTCATCTCTCGTTGTTCTTTCATGGCTTAAGAACTTTACAAATCATATGAAACATTTTATCAAACATATTGTAGACATACTTTTATGTTGAAGTAAAACAACAAAATTGACCTGAGTAGTGAAACAATAACATTATGGCTATAGATGAAAATGTTTTGTTACACATAATATCCATCAACATAGACCAACCAAGCCAACATCTCCTCCATAAAAAATCCTCAAAGATAACTCTTTCTCTATCTATGGTACATTATTTTTCTCCCTCAATTTCTTAATTTTGAGTATCTAAATTTTCAATAGTTCAAAAAACTAGTAGAAAATCAAATCCATGTCTAGTTTCTTCAAATTCAGATTTAGTCGTGTATTCAAGACCCATTAATCAGTAGGGTTCATGTGTGTTTCATTTCAATTTTAATTTTAACTCAGAGGCTACTCTCATGAAGCTTAAACTCATCGATGAACATGATAAACGTCTAATATAAACGAAAGAGAAAAAGTTCACAAATGATTTTTCAATTTCTGCTGAAGCTAATATGGATGTGGATTGTACTCCAGCAAGAACAATAACAAAAGCTTCAAGCTATATTGGCGATAATGATGATACGACGATAATGATGGACTCATAATGTTGTTCTTGTGTAACCACTGTCACACCAAAGACTATTATTAGTGGTGTGAGTGATAATGTTTATATTAAGAAAAACACGGAACAACGAAGGCAAAATAATATTTCTATTAGACATTTCTATTCTTCATTGACGAAGAACAATAATTGTGGATTTGCTTCATCGTCGGGTTCTGTTGTGTGCAACAACAATAAAAGAAGTAGATTGTATGAATGAATGAATATGAAGTTTTTCTATTCACGGATAATTATGCATAAATTGCATTTTCCATATTGTGTTATGTTGTATCTAACTTTTTACCTTATGTTGTCAATATGTATCATGTATTACTTAAAAACTAGGGAGTTGTTTCATATAATTTGTAAAGTTTAGAAGTCATAGAAGGCAATGAGAGGGTAGAAAAAACAATGGTGGAAATTCAGAAATTTCCAATTTTTCTCTCTCTGCAAAAGCTACGTGTCACTGTTTTATTGGGGAGACATAATTTTGGGTTGACTATTTCATTTCAGCCAGCACCGTTAGTGCCACCTCACCAACATTAGTGCCACATAATCGTTTTTTAGAAAGAAGTTTGTAAAAAAGGATAAGAGTGCACACGTTAATTAACTTAAGTACCGACTTATTGTAAAATAATCTTTAAGAGCCAACATGTTACAATAAATTAACCTAAAGAAGCCCCGAATGTAATTTAGCCTGTTTTTATTTGTAAAAAAAACAAAAAAAAAACACACTAAAATAATATCTTTAGTAGTATAAAAAATTAGAAACGAAATGCTAGTTTGATGGATGAGTTAAAATGTATTATATCGTGTAAAATAGTTTTACACTGTCATCGAATGAAAATTCAATATTTAATCATGCCAAACAATTTATTTAACACTTAATATAATTGTAATTGGTTGAAAGTGTAAAATTATTTTACATTATAAGTGTTACACTTTCATTTATTCTCTAACAAAACTGTACCATGAACAACCCTATGACAATGTATATCATTTATTCTCTTGCGTGATATATAATATTAAATAAATAAATAAATAAATATTTTTTCAAATTATTTTAAATATAAAAATTTACAAAAATAGATTGTTAGTGGAAAAAATAATAATAGTAAATAAATAAATATATGAAAGATTGTTAATGAGATAAATGATATTAAATAATTAAATAGATAAATATAAAAAATTTCAAAATACAAAAATTTACAAAAGTGACTAGCTAGTGGGACAAATAATTATTGTAATTTCAAATACATAAGTTGCTATTTAGTCAACACAGTACCAACATTTTTAAGATTCGTTTGTTCTTGTTTTGGTCTCAGCAAAAAGAAAGAGACAAATACCCTTTTTGTCTTTTCAGTTTTCATGGACACCAACTTGAGGTATTTTTCTTCTTTACTCACTCTTCGTTTGTTTCGTTTTCGAAAATCACTTAAAAGTCGCTTTTGTTGTTTGGATTCTTTCTGATTTTGTATAAGCTGTATGAATTGTTCCTAATCAATGTGTATGTTGGTTATTGACTTGTTGTGTTTCTAGGAATAATTCACTGGTTTGAGATGCATGATAATGATGAAAGATTAGATTGAATTTGATGATGAACAAGAAGGAGAAGGGTTTGAAACCTATTTTAGTCAACTTTGGTTTGGCTTTTGGCTTTTCTGTTGCTGGATTTCTATGTTCACGCCTCAGAATCAATCAAGGTTTTGTTTCCTTTCAATTTCATGCAACATGAATCTTAACTTACTGTTTTGTTCAATGTAATGGTGTATGTCTCTTCTCAGGTCATGAAAATTCTTCTAACGCACTTACGAGTAGCAGTAAACAAAATGGTGATAGAGATGAGTTCCTCCTACCTGAATTTGACGAACTCGTTAAGGAGGTAGAGTTTGAAGTAGAGGCGCGCAAGTTAAAACATGCAGGTCTTGATAAGGAGGATTACGAACAAGAGATACATCAACTCAAGAATATGGTTAGATTGCTTCAAGACAAGGAACAGAATCTCGAGGTTCAACTACTTGAGTATTATGGTCTTAAAGAGCAAGAAACGGTTGTGATGGAACTTGAAAATAGATTGAAGATAACTAATATGCAGGTAGAGATGTTCAATCTGAAGGCTCAAAATTTACAGTCTGAGAATCGGAGATTAAGGGAACAAGTTGCTGATCATGCAAAAGTGCTGGCTGAGCTTGACGCTGCAAAAGCAAAAATCGAGCTGCTCAATGTAGATATTAGGCGTGAAGCTGAACAGAATAAAGAGCAGATCGTTAGTCTTCAACAAAGAGTAGCCAAGTTGCAAGACCAAGAATGCAAAGATGCTGGTTTTGATCAGGATATCAAAATTAAGCTGCAAAAGCTAGAGGGGCTCGAGTCTGAAGTCGAAGAGTTGAGGAAATCTAATTCAAGATTGCAGATAGAGAATTCCGACTTGACTAGAAGATTTGATTCTACGCAGATCCTTGCTTATGATGTGAATCAAGAAAGTGAGCGTCTTAGAAAAGAAAACGAGGACTTGGTGAAGCAAATTGAGCAAATACAATCTGATCGACGTTCAGATATTGAAGAATTAGTGTACATGCGGTGGGTGAATGCTCGTTTACGACACGAGCTGCAGAATCATCAGCCTCTACACAATAAAACAGTTGCAAAGGACTCTGAGATTGAAGCCAAGAAACCAATACTTGAATATGCTGATACTAACAAACTAGAGAGTACTACGGATTTTGATTTAAATCAACGGTACTCTTCGCAATCTTCTACTATTACTGACTCTGGAGAGTATGATCATTTTTCTTCCAAAACCAATGCCACAAGTCAGAACAAGTTTTTTAGCAAACTTAGAAGATTGATACTAGGAAAGGATAAACATCATCGTCATAGTCATGTTTCATCGAGATATCAAGAAGACATCAATTCTCAACGGCGGAGTACATCAACCGACACTAATGGTAGAACTTCGTTTGATAGGATATATTCAAGTTTTGACGGTAGAACTTCGTTTGATAGGAGGTATTCAAGTTTTGACGGAGAAGGTTCCTTCTCCGACCTTTTAGGCTTAGAGAAATCTGATTTGGAGAAATATGCAGAAGCTCTAGAAGATTCTAGTGCGAATGATAAACATCGAAGACGAGGAAGATCAACATCATTTAGTTAGTTTGTTTTAGCTTACGGTCAATATGCAAGGATTAAACCTTTTCTGACTTTTTTAGTATTACAGAAGAATGTTTTTTCTATCATTAGCTTAGAAAATGATTCTTGTCAATCCTTACAAATCTACATTTGGTTTACACATAGCTGTGGATAGTGTGGAAAAGGTTTAAGGTTCAAATTTCTGTTCCATGGAAATTTTACTCTTTTAATTACTTTCTGATTTTTCTAAGCACCAATATCAAACTCGCCATTGAATTTTGTTATAATTAGTTAAGTCATTAGATTACTTTAACATCTTCTCACATGCACCTCCATGAATCTTCCAAGTGATAAGGCTTTTACCGCCGTTGACACATATCATGTTAGAGGGAGTTAATAGTAGGAGCATTGATATAAAGCTGAGGAACAAACACCTTGTGAGAGACACACCACTTGTCCATCTAAAATCTTAAGGTGATTGGTGAGTGGGTTCTTCCACTTATATATGCTTAAGTCTCCACATTCCTATCCAATGTGAAACTATTTCCTCACTTACTCACACTTGTTATATTATTCCAACACTTCTTAATAAATATCCATAGTTCACATAATGGCAACTAAAAGACAAAAGATATACCTTAACAAAGTTTGAGAATGTATCGACAAGGTATGCAGAATATTGATCAACAACTTTGTTGATTATAGAATTCACATAACAGTTTTGTATAAAGTCATTACTTCCGCTAGTTAATTTGTACAATGCTTCGGTGTGAGGGGCTAAGATGTGTGTGGAGCCCTAAAAGGTTGGCCAATATAGTCCTTAAGACTAACATGGTCCTTAAGACTCATAACAAGGGCATATGTCTCCAATCTTTGAGGGGATTTCTCTTTGCCCCTTCTGGTGCTCGTGCATCCTAATGAAAAACTAATAATACTCTTAAAATATGAAATTTAACCTCCAGACATACAAAAAATGCAATCAAATTCAAATCTCAGACTTAGGTCAGAATATAGATAAAAATATTTGGAGGTTAAGCTCTGTAATTTTTACGCAGATTAATGTCCGTAATTTTTATAAAGGTTAAGTTCCATACTAATTCGATTTATATAACGCGTCAGATCTTTCATTCATGTATTTTTTTACAACACTGTGAGTCGTTAAAATGTATCAACAAAGATAGGAAGATTGCAATCATTGAAATGTCCATCACACTTGATGATGTTTCATCCCTGCTACATCTTCCGATCAAAGAAATTATTAAACTACTCCAAACTCACTAGACATGATGCATTGGAGATGATGGTGCAATATTTGAGAGTTGACCCGAGTGATGTCCAGTAGGAGATTGATGACACCAAAGAATGTCATGTTAGATTTGGATTTCTAGAGAGGTTGTGCAGATATCACTTGGATGCAACAATTGAGGCTGATAGTGATGATGCATATGTAGGACACCATAAATTATGTGCATTAAAGTCATACCTCTTATATCTAGTTGTCACATCTATATTTGTGAACAAAAGTGCATATTATGTCGATGTCGTCTAGATCAGATACTTCATTGACTTGAAGATAGGAAGATTGCGAACTTTGAAGTCTGATGAACCATGGTTTTAGGATGTCATGTAGCAATTGAACGACAAGATTTATGCAGGACTGAGTATACTTTTATCAACCATGATTTATTGTTTGCTTTCTTTGATAAATGAGACTTAAAGACTTCTTCGTTCCATTTCCGATCATTGAAATGTCCATCACACTTGATGATGTTTCATCCCTGCTACATCTTCCGATCAAAGAAATTATTAAACTACTCCAAACTCACTAGACATGATGCATTGGAGATGATGGTGCAATATTTGGGAGTTGACCCGAGTGATGCCCAGTAGGAGATTGATGACACCAGAGGATGTCATGTCAGATTTGGATTTCTAGAGAGGTTGTGCAGATATCACTTGGATGCAACAGTTGAGGCTTATGGTGATGATGCACATGCAAGACACCATAAAGTATGTGCATTGAAGTCATACCTCTTATATCTGGTTGTCACATCTATATTTGTGAACAAAAGTGCATATTATGTCGATGTCGTCTAGCTCAGATACTTCACTGACTGAAGATGATTCATGAGTATAATTGAGGGTCTCTTGTTTGGTTTACCTCTATTCCAAGTTAGGCGAAGCTTATTTATGGAGGAATAGACATATGACACCAAAGAACACCTTATTTATGGTAAAATATTGCACCTCTACTATAACTAATATTTCATAACATTTATGCTACGTTGTTATTAATATTCCATCTAAATCATTTTTCAAGTATGTATCCTCTAGAAATTTCCATATTTTTCTTGTTGGACATATGTGGATGGCTACATCGAGACTTTGCCACATATTTTCTCCTTTATACCACTTAAAGGGAATTACGAGACCGAGCCATTTTGATTTTATCTTGACCGAATCACAACAAATGATATAAACTTCTCATCGTACGATAATTATCGTGAGACACACCCCTTTAATGAGATACCCTTATATTTTAGATGGTTGACTTGTGGGTCACAAGTTCACAACTGATGTATCTAATATTTCATCATGAAATGAGAGTTCAATGTTTCTTGATATGCTTCATGGTCTCCCATCTTTAGGGTATTACTCTTTGCATTCTTATTGAGGTGTTCACGCAATGGAAATTCAATAATTGTTGCCGACATTTTGTAAATGAATAAGATGTTTAGAATCATACCATTGATAAAATGAGTAGAGGTGATAAAAAGGATTCGGTTAGCGAGGTGCATGTTTTGCCAGTACTTTTACACGTGACATGTTGAGGGTTTTAGGCTCGCATCCTCTAATGTGTCTATCCTGCTCTATTTTTTATGGACTATTACAAGTGCGTACATTAACATAAAATTTTGTAATTTTTAAGATTTAAAAGGTGCAATTTTCACGGACAATTTTCAAGTTTAAAATATGTCCATCCCGACCATTATTTATTTTTTTGCAACCCACAGCCTCAACTAAAACCCCTATCTTATAATTTTTTTTATGGATTTTTCAGCACTGATCTAAATGTGATGGACATGCCCGTTTGTCACCTACATGATCTTGTTTCTATAACCACTTATTTATTTCCGTAATTTTAATTTTAATAATGATTTGTTTCACATTATATATATTTTTTTGTTTTGTTTTCGGTACAAATATAATATAAAATTTTAATTTAATAATATAAGATTTATTAACTTTACATTAGGATTTTTTACCATAAATTATAAAAGGGACACAATTATTTAAACTATAATGAATTATATTAATAAAATTAAAACTATAATTTAGTATTTTATTTATTTAGCATTTTATTTATTTAATAATTTTATTATAAATATAAAACACATCAACTATCAAGTACTCCCTCATCCCAAAATAAGTGTCATATTTAGAGAAAAAAATACTTGTCACTTTATATTATCAATATAATTTTATATTTAATCTTTCAATTGTGTCCTCTAATAAATATTTTTAATTTATTATTTTTTCACTTAACATTAACACTAATTTGAATACACCAATAATTAATCCTCTAATAAATATTTTTAATTTATTATTTTTTCACTTAACATTACCACTAATTTGAGTACACCAAAACTAATTAGAATAATTTGATAGAGTAAATATTTCCTCTTTTTCATTTATTGTTGTTTTTAATCTGTATAAAATAATCAATTACAATAAATAATATGGAAGATAGAGAGAGTAATAGATATCAACAGCGTTAACCTATATTAATTTCATTGCACCCACTAAATTATATGTAGTTTTGTTTTTCAAAAAAAATATTTAAATTGTCATAACTATTTTAATCTGATTCTATCTATTAGACTACTAAATAAACTACTCATATAATTTATTTACTATATCCAATTAAATACTTTTAAAACACATTATTTCTTAATAAATTTAATAATTTAATTTAAATTATAATATCTATATTACTCTATTAATTTTGTTTTATGTGTAAAAGGTAAAAAAAAAAAATTAATTTATATATTAAGAGAAACAAATACATATTTGTCTTTTCGGTTGTCATGTTAATCTTTGATGACACTTCCTTACTTAAGGTTTTATATTTTCTTTACTCATTTTTATTTGTTTCCTAATTAATTTGAATTCAGTTTTTTTTCCACTTTTGATGAATACATATACATATACTGTTTTGAAGTTGACAGTTGTGATTTGAGTTACCATGATGATGCTGAGGAAGAAGCGTGTGAAGCCTATTTTGGTAAACATTGGTTTGGCCTTTGGCTTTTCTTTTGCTGGATTTCTATGCTCACGCCTCAGAATCAATCAAGGTCTTGATATTGATGCAACATGCACTGCTTCCAGCATTGATGAGGAGGTACTTTTTTCCCTACATTTCATTTTTATGATATTTATTTGGTTTGTATTTCAAAGTTGAAGAATTATAGTAGAAAAGATTGTGAAAAATAGACTTAGGTAGTTCGTGCATGTAGAGAGAAGACGTGTAGATTTTGTGATAAGAAAAATAGATCCGATGGAGACGAGTCAAACTGTTAGAGGTAGAGAAAGACTTAGAAAAACCATGAGAGAAGTTATTAAGAAAGATCTCAAAGATTAACAAATTGGATAGAAACACGGTCCTATATGGAATATTATAGCGAAATTTGATCTATGTAGCTGACTGTACTTTGTGCGTTTTCTATATAGCAGGAAGAAACACAAAGCAACGGGTCGAGGAGTGGAAATTCTCCTATTGATTTTCTCAGTAACACTAAACCAAATGGTGATAGAGTTGAGTTCCTCCTACCTGACTTTGATGAGGTCGTTAAGGAGGTAGAGTTCGAAGTAGAGGCGCCGCCGAGGTTATCAGGATATGCATGTCCTGATAGAGTATGAACAAGAGATACACCAACTCGAGAACATGGTTAGATTGCTTCAAGACAAGGAACAAAATCTCGAGGTTCAACTACTTGAGTACTGTGGTCTTAGAGAGCAAGAAATGGTTGTGATCGAGCTCGATCAGAAGACTAAAAACTTACAGTCCGAGAATCAGGGATTAAGGGAACAGGTTGCTGATCATGCAAACTTGCTGGCTGAGCTTGACGCAGCCGAGCTGCTCAATAAGGAAATTAGGCGCGAAGCTGAGCAGAGTAAAGAGCAGATTGTTAGTCTTCAACAAAGAGTAGCCGAGTTAGAGGCGCTTGAGTATGAAGTAGAAGAGTTGAGGAAATCTAATTCAAGATTGCAGATAGAGAATTCTGACTTAACTAGAATATTCGATTCTACAAAGATCCTTGCTAATGATGCTAATCAAGAAAGTGTGCGTCTTAGGAAAGAAAATGACGACTTAATGAAGCAAATTGAGCAACTACAATCTGATCGGCGTTCAAATATTGAAGAGTTAGTGTATATGCAGTGGATAAATGCTTGTTTAAGAGGCGAGCTGCAGAGTCATCAGCCTCCACACACTAAAACAATTGCAAAGGACCTGAATAAAAGCTTGAGCCCTTCATCTGAGAAGAAAGCCAAGCAACTAAAACTTGAAAATGCTGATACTAATGGACTAGGGATTACGATGGATTTTGATTTATTTCAACGGTCCTCCTCGCAATCTTCTTCTACTACTGACTCTAAAGAGTATGATCATTTTTCTTCTGTTGATAGTTCACCGGCTTCTAGGACTAACGCCTCAAGGCAGAACAAGTTTTTAAGCAAGCTTAGAAGATTGATATTAGGAAAGGGTAGACATCATCCTAGTCAAGTTTCATCTAGATATCAAGAAGATAGCGATTCTCAACGGCTGATTACATCAAGGAGATATTCAAGTTTTGGCGGAGAAGGTTCCTTATCCGATTTTTTAGGCATAGAGAAATCTGATTTGGAGAAATATGCAGAAGCTCTAAAAGATTCTAGCGCGAATGATAAACATCAAAGACGAGGAAGATCAACATCATATAGTTAGTTTGTTTTAACTTATGGTCAATATGTTGGATCACAGAAGAATGTGTGTTCTATCAATAGCAATGGTTGTATTTTAGTTCAAATCATCTCAACATATTTAACTTAGAAAATGGCTTTCATTAGCAAATTGGAGATATGACAGAAAAATAACTTGGTTAAACTGAACTGATGTAGCCGAACATGTTACATCGAAATTTCTAAAATCTTATTTAATACGAAGACGTTTCTCTACACTAGAGAAATAAATAACAAACTGTTTCATCATATGCACCTCCATGAATCTTTAAGTGATAAGGCTTATGCCTTGTTCAATCAATGCATCAGCCAGAACTTGATTAGCAGCTTCTGAAGGATGAACACTGTCCCAAAACACATACTGAGTTGCATTAGAACAAGTTCCTATTGAATGTTGATTGCACAATAAGGATGTCGTCTCTACGGTCCCAACACCGCAGCAGCCTCTCCTCGCCTCCGCGAAACCTATCAGATGCACAACATACATTAAAGAATAAGTAGACATTCTTTTACAGAATGAAATGAATATCATATACTATGTTATTCTTTGTTTACCGAATTTTGAAGGGGATTGAACAAGCTCATAGAGAGGTTTGTAAATGTTAAAGACAACAATCTTAAGACCAGGAAGCTGCTTTTGGAGTTTTGCTGCGGCCGAGTTCATTCTCTTGTTAAATCCTTGTGCATCATTATTGATTCTTGTGACACAACCTTTCTCATGGAATCCAAACAAAGTTCTTGTAGCAGGTAAGCAACCCAATGGTGGAAGTGAAGTCACTCCAATTTTTCTAGCTCCCAATTTATACAAATCCTATGTTCAAATGCTTATGTGTCTTGTCATTTCAATTCACATATAATTCATATAGTGACAATAAAAGAACAAGTTATATACCTTTACAAAACTTGAGAATGCATCCACAAGGTATGCAGAATATTGATCAGGAGTAACAACTTTGTTGACTATAGGATTCACATAATAGTTTTGTACAAAGTCACTACTTCCACCGCTCAATAGGTACAATGCACCTTTAATAATTGATGCTGCTTTTTTCCCACCAGCTACCTTTGCAAGCCTGCTCTGGTATTCCTTGTAATATTTTAACTGTTGCGACAACGGAATTGCATGCTGCAAAAAATGATAAACGAGTTTAAAAAAACGTGAAACCTCTAGAACTCGTGTTTGCGATGTTCATAGAAAAACTTACATTCAAAATGGCGGCCTTCTCATCGTAACCAGATGCAGCCGAAGCGAAATTTGCTCCAATAAGTAGGTTCTTCCCTTTTGCTTGCGGGCTAAGATACGCGGGCGCATAACTCTTAAAACCTAGCGTTTCAGCTACAAAAAAGAAACAACCGAATGAAAATTATACATCTATATATATGTAACGTTAGTATTACGATTTCGGTTTTTCGATGTTTATATTCTCACCGGTAATATCAGTAGCTAATTTTCCATTGCAAAACCTTCCGGTAGGTTTATGGTTAGCAAAGTCTCTTCCATAAGGAGGATAGTTAGCTTTGAAAAGAGTATAAAGATAGTCATTATTCCCAACATCAACAGCAGAGTCACCAAATGTTATGATTGCTGGAACAAGTGTTTCATCATCTTGTGCATTATTCCCCCATGCAAACAACACAAATGCTAACATAACAAAAACTGCTTCTCTACTATTCATATTCATATTTCTCTAGCTAAGTTTTGAAGACATTGATCTAATGTGTATTCAAATTTATAAGTTAAGAAAAATAATAATATGGTAGCTGAATAAATGACCCTATTAAATGAAGTGGCCTAAAGTGGTTAGATTTTATCATAGTAAGAGGTTTCCTTTAATATGAAACCATTGGTTTTTTTAGCTTTACCATGTGATTTTGCTTTCTAGTGAAACACTCTCGTGTTGATATTATATGTTTCATATGCTATGGTGGAGGAAAGTTGTTGGAATTAAGTTGTAGATGTAGCAAGCATTACTCTTGTTCACGAGAGAGGTGCATGTTCATGAAGGTTGAGTGAGAAGTTTAATAGAAGTGTTTCATTGAAAAGGGGCATTCAGAAAACTCCCCACATTGAGAAAACACATAATCTTAGCGCCGTTTGTTATTGCTTTGGATTGTTATACTTGGTTGTTTCTTTTTTACCTTAAACTAGCATTTTTAGTTATGTCTTATCAAATCATGCCTACTTGAGTTGAATTTTATATTTTATTCTAGCATTTAGTCAATGAGATGTATGTTCAAACTCGTCCTATCAATTTATTTTCAATTTAATAACTTAGTGACTTTTCCTAAAGTGCATTTTGGAATTTGTAAACCGAGAATTTGAAAACATGTCACATTTGCATGTCATTCAATTCCGGAGATGTATTTTTGCATGATTTTTTTTTATAAAACATAATCATGTGTGATCAAACACCATTATCATTTTTTCTCAAAACTTTTACAAAAATTCATTTTATTCTCGATCAAGATTTTCATTCCAAAACTTTAGTATTGTGTCTCTTGACATCAAAAGGAATAAAAGAAGTTGAAATTCAAGGTAAAGATCATTTACTTCATTTTTCATTGTTCACACTAATCTTGTTTTTGAACTGTAAAAGTTACGCTTCGTTCGAAAATGCATTTTCGGATTCTGTATGAATTCATATGGAAGTGTATTTTCGGAACAATTCTCTGTTCATTTCATTATGTTTTTGAATATGTTCTGTTAAAGTTTGCATTAGATATGGCGCACCCAAATGTTTTCCTCAAACCTATTGTGGCTAAGAATGCCAAACATGTTGATGTGAAGGAGGTAGATATTGACAACCAGTTTATAAATGGACAAGAGTTTGAATTTCATGATCATATTATGCTCCATTGGGTTCACACAAAGGCGTCCAAATTGGAGTTTGGTGTTGTAATCAAAATGTTCGATAATGGTTCAGATATAAGAGTTGCAATTGTGACAATAAGATGTGAAAGAAGTGGGATGTATATAACTCTTCTCTGGAAATTCAAACGAGATGACGCTGCTTCGAGAAAATGTGAGCGTCCTTTTAAGTTGTGTGATTATATTTTGTCAAATAATAAATAGAGATTTATGTGATTTGTGCTTTACATAACCATAACTTGTGTGACAAGTTTGTCAGACATCCAATTGCATGTCGTGAAGGAAATCGTGTGGGAAATGACATTGAATATAGAGTAGCTTGAAAACGTACCTGCAACTTTGAAATGCAAAAAACCCGAAAATATCTCAAAATCAACCAAATGTATAATATTTGTGTCAATAACAAGGCGTTAAAGCGTGATAGAACAAGAATGCAACAAATATTAAAAAATTTAGATGATAACAATTATGTATCTAGGTACTGAGCATGCGAGAATGGAGTAATCATTCGAGATATATTTTTGACTCCTCCTAATTCTATAAGGTTGTTCAACACATTTTCCAATATGCTCATCATTGACTCAATGTATAAGACCAACAAGTATAGACTTCCATTATTGGAAATTGTTGGTGTTACCTTCACCGAGAACTTATTCTGCTAGGTTTACATTTCTGGAGAGGGAAAAAGAGGAAAAATTTACTTAGGCGTTAGAAAAGTGTCAGACAATGTTGAAGGACAAAGAAGACACGCCAAAAGTCATTGTCATTGATCGCGATATGAAGAATAGAACAAAAAGTCAATGCAAAGAATAAAGACTCAATGCAAATTGTGAACAAAAAGGAGGAAAAAAGTTGATTTCAAGTGAGTTTTGGAACTCCAATCTTTAAATCTATTCAGTTACATATCATATCTTTAGCTTTATCACGCTTAATTCGATTATTCAGGTTCACAATATTGATTAATCACACAACTTGTGGATGAAACAATTGTTGACTCAAATGAGGAGTTTGATTTGCCACATCCTTAGCTAGATTCTTACTCAAAAACACAACTCCTTCTTCCAACCTTCTTTAAGGCATTTCATCAAATACCTTGAACACATACTTAAAAAAACCTAAACCTAACAACAATACTCCTAACAAAACAAACCAAGCAAAAAAAAAAAAAAACAGAACCCATAACAAAACAAGCACTATGATAAAAATTATTACATGAACACACACACATAAAATCAGGACTTCCTTATCTTTCGGTGGCGGCTCCAACAGGGGTAACAAAACAAGCACTATAATAAAAATTATTACATAAACACACACACACACATAAAATCAGGACTTCCTTATCTTTCGGTGGCGGCTCCAACGGAGGTCGTTTTTCATGTCAGTACAACTCTGGGCCATCGACTGGTGGAGGTGATTTTGGGGTTACAAGCGATTGGTGGTTGATGGTGGAGATGAGGAGAGTTTGATAGAGGTTGGAGGAAGAAACATGTGTGGATCTAACATGGACAAGAGTTTCAAAAGAATGAAAAGAGACTAAGAGAAACTTACAGTGGGGAAGAAACTTCTATTAAAGAAGAGACGACCACTATAATAGTAATGGTGAATAGCTACGATGAGGGCGGAGGAGCTCCTAAAAAGGGGAGGCAACACCCACCAAAAGAGAGAAATCCTAAGTTTAGAGAGAGGAGAGAGTTTCTCTCTTTAAACATTTCTATACGTGATTTTTTTTTTGGAGTGACTAATTTAGATCAAATTTATTTTAAGAAAATAATTACCAACACTACATGTCCATCCCAAAACAATAACTACCAACACAACATGTCCGTGCCAAAGTTGCTAACAAGTTATCAAATATTTGTTCGTTCCCAATGCCTTAGAAAATATACCTCCTTTATAAAAAAAACATAAAATATGACATATCAAATCTAGAATGAGCACACATATAACTCTGTCTTAGTATAATGTGGATATACATTAAGCTGTTCATAGTATAAGCAGAAAAAAAAAGGCAAACAATATAGCTAAACCAGTTACATAAAACTGAGGCAAGAGGCCTAAGTTTCCATAGTCTTCCCACCAGCCTTGGTAGAATGAAGATTTTGGAGCAATGCTTGTAAGCCTATAGAAGCCTCTTTGCACCTTCTTAAGAAAAGAGGTTGAGGGTGCACTAGACAAAGTGAAGGCAATTGAGTCCAAATACCAATCACCCCGTCCCTTAAAACCCACAACTTGGCCTCCATCTATTGAGAAAGTGAATGGTGTCCCTTCTTCTGCTCCGTAGGGTCCAAACGTTCTCCGGTTGGTCTTGAAGGTCAATGACCGAATAACCAGTGTGCCACCACGAGCAACCGGAAAATAGTAGCCACTCACACTGATCAAATACTCGCCAGGGTATTGTAGCTTAACCTAAGAGACATAAACAAAAACACATCCATCATAAGTCGAACTACACCTTTTGTATATCGCAGTGTCATTAAGAGAACAGTTTTCTTAGAATAGATTGACGAAATAATGAATAAGAAAGAAAAAATAATTGAGATCACCTCGGCTGTTTTGTTGCCTCCAACTCCTCCATGTTTATCAGCTGTGTAAGGTTTTCCGTTCTTATCATAAACGACACGAATAGAGTCAATGCAACGATCATAAACTAGTGTGATTTCTCTTACCCCTGTAAAGGTTCCATCATCCCAACTACTCCCTCCATTGCCTCCCCATGGTCCAACTATTACACTTTTCTTCTTAGTTGTTCCTTCCTACAATATTGCAATAAATATATAGTTGGTTTAGAGAAGGAAAACAATAGTTGTGTTCAACTTAACTGCATCTTTCCTTGCACTTCATGTCTTGGTTGACATGTTTTTACTTTGAAAACTCAAAATTTAACACAGTTCATATTACAAAACTATGATTTTTCATTGGAAACAAAAGTTCTACCAAGAAACATTAAAAACCTATAAATACATATTCCGAAAGGAAAATAAGATTGATAGTGCTTATTTACCATTGTGAAAATACTGAATTATGGAATGCTTGAGTGAAAATCCACTCAGCAGATTTGCTTATTGTTCTGGACTGGCCCTCGCCCTAGGCCCAATAGATCCCAGGCCCAATTGCCCTTGGAAAACGGCTGGGAATGTCCACGCGAACGTGGCGGCGGATCCCAGCCCGATTGCCCTTGGAGGCGGTGGGAATGTCCACGGGCACGTGGCGGTCCAACGGATCCCAGTTGTCCTCGACTGCCACGTGCCCCCCGATATTATCGGACCTTGTTGACTAGGTTTCCTTAACCGTCAAGTCTCCCAGGAACTTCGCAACAAACCCGGATTTCCCGGGCGATAATCTAGGGAGGAGGCCACGTGCTGGCCTCCCTGCACACGCAAGCCCTAGCAATCCGCTAGTGGGCTTGGACTTCTGCCCACTAATCAGATCTTGGCCCAGCGCTGGGGGCTATAAATGCCCTCTCACTTGAGAGGGTCAGGTATCTCATTCTTACTCTCTTCTCTCACTTGCTTGCTCTCTGCCTCTACTTACTTTGACATCGGAGTGTCTTGCAGGTACCCCCCATTCTCTTCCACTTTGGGCCACCGTTGCAGATTGGGTCAAGACACCTTTTGGTCAGGTACGATCAGTGGCGCCGTCTGTGGGAATCTTGCTTCCCCGTCTCCTTTCATTCAGTTGACCAAAGCAAACCAAAAACTCAGTTTGTCATGGCCGATCCTGCAACCAACGCGTCCCCTCGCGACGATGTGGCCGAGCAAAACGACACCATCTTTCCGAGCGGAGATCCTCGCGATGGGCAAACCGCCTCCTCCACTGGATCCTATCGAGGAGAAGAGCGCAGAGCTGAATCGCATCGCCGTCGGACAACTGACCCCGCGGTCTTTCAAGAAGTGCTGCCACCTCCGTCGATCCTCACCCTCTTGGCCATCAACAACACCAACCCCGCTCTTCACCTGGGGAGCCTTCATGTTCTCGAAGCCTCCGCCGATCACCGGAGACGTCGGCGACCAGACTCATGGTCGCCATCACCTCGACGACATCGCTCTCAAACTCCCCCGCGGAGGAACAAGAGAGATGGATCACGCAGCCCGACACGCCGCTCCCGAGGAAGAGGACCCGCGACAGAACGACAAAACCAGGAACAACCCGAGGAACGACCCCAGTCGCCTCCCCGGCGTGAATGAAGAGCCAACGAGTCTAGAAGGACCAAGAGCAGGCATACCCGCCCCAAAGATCAACGTCGCTCCCGCTCGCGCTCTCCCCATCGGAGCGACGAGGACGACCCACGCGGTCCTTTGTCCGCTAGCATCATGAATGCCCCAATTCCTCGGGGAATGGAGAAACCGCCTCAGCTCGCCAGTTATGATGGGGTCGACGATCCCATCGACCACATCGACGGTTTCGAGGCATTGCTCCAATACCTCAACGTTGGGGGACCGATCAAATGCAGGCTATTCCCCACCACTCTTAGAAAAACAGCGATGGTGGTATAAAAGTTTACCCGGGTCCATACACTCAGAGAACTCAAGGCCCAGTTCACGAGCACATTCACGCCTCCCGAGCATCCAAAGACCGATGCCTCCTCGAGGCCATCATTCGAAAAGCGATGAAACCCTCCGAGAATACATTGATCGCTCAGGAAGCTATACAAGTTCCCAGACGACCGGATGAAGCGATACTTGCCGGAAGAGGGCTCCTCCCGACGGATTTCGGGAAGGTCGTTGGCATCGAACCCCGCCACCTTCGATGCTCTCCTCGACAAGGCTCGAGCCTATATCACATCGAGGAGAAGGCGACCGCCCGGAGAGACTCGAGGAGTCGAGGTTCGAACGCCACGAGACACGGGATAACCGACCCGAGGCGGTTCGTCTCGTCGTCCGGATGAAAAACGGTGCGAGGATAAGCCCCGGGAATCCCACGAGCAGCGAGGCCCAGCCGGACGTTTCACCGATTACACACCGCTGACCGCTTCCCGCGAGCGAATCCTAGCGAAATGCTCGCCACGAGTTCGGGGACGGAGGGTCGGGCGAAACCCACTCAATGGCGACAGACAAAATATTGTCAATATCACCGAAGTCACGGCCACTTGACTGAAGATTGCGTCCACCTCAAGGACGCAATCGAGACACTAATCAAAAGTGGGAGACTCGGACAATACAAGAAACCTGAAGGCTCAAGAAGTGCCCGAGATACCAAAGACGCCGAGGACGAGGGCCGAAGGACTCGCACCTACCGAGATAGCATACTTAACTAGGCCGAGGACTTTCGAGCCCTATGTTCACCCACACCGTGGGAGGAATTCCCCGCCATGGTCATCTCCGGGGCGGCCTATCCATTAACTTCGGCAAAAGAAAATTCGACGAGTGATCGACAAGGCCCCAATCAACGGTCTCGCTCGAGCATGGCAAGTCCGAGCCGATCACTTTCCTTGGAGGAGCTTCCGGAGGTGCACCAAACTCCCATATCCCCTCCTCATCAAGGCAAGAATGGCCAACTCAAGTCCACGAATCCAGTCGACGAGGCGCTCGGTTGACGTCATGTACACTCACTGTTCGAACACTCACCGACGAGTCTCACCTTTCGCCATACGTGGGATCCGACCTTGGTTCAACGGTTCCACGTCCCGACCTTAAGTACGTCGAGCTCCTCGTCACCGGGCGAGGACATCGCCATGACGGTCAAAGTCCGCTTCACGGTGATCGACGCCACTCGCTTTAACGCCATCTTGGGCGACGCCGCGAACTCACGCAGCACCTTCAACCGTCCATCCAAGCTCAAGTTCTACACCAAAGGGGACGTCGCTACCATCGCGGCGACATCAAAGCGCGAGGTGCCGGCCGCAGGCGGACACGACCAAAGCAACCGCAAGAAGGAAGGGACGGATAACGCCGGTCGAGCTCCCAAAACCGCAGAGGATCGAGCCCCAACGTCGATGCAGGTCGACACCAAATTCACAGACGAAGTCGACGGCGGCAGGGCGAGATCCACTCCGACCAATTCGACGGCGAGTTCGAGCTCGTCCCCTGGAGAAGATCCCAAATCGTCAAGATCGGCGCCGACCTCCCGACCGCAAAGAAGCAACTCGAGCTTGCCGGAAAAGATCTCTTCGCATGGAGCGCAGCGATGCCCGACTCGACAGGTCGCCCGCCATCACTCGCCATAGATCCACCGCTAGGGCCATAGTACAAGGCGTGGCGATCCTCGAAGGAGGAGGTGCCGAAAAAGTAAAGACCTCCTAGAGGCAAATTTTATTTCCGAGGCCAAGTATTCAACTTGGTTGTCAAACGTTGTACTTGTTAAAAATCTAATAGAAAATGGCGATGTGTTGACTACACCGATCTCAATCGGCATGTCCCAAAGATGCTTTCCTTTACCTAACATTGATAGACGGTCGACAACTCGGCCGCTATAAATTACTTTCTTTTAGATGCTTACTCGGGATACAACCGATCCCCATGGACATGGCCGGACACGACCTTCATGACGAGTCGGGAACTATTACTACAACGTAATGCCCTTCGGATCGGAGCGACCTACGAATGATGAACAAGGTGTTTGGTGAGATCGGCGACATGCTCGAGGTGTACATGGACGACATGATCGTGAAATCCCAAGCCGAGGATGATCACGCATCACGGCTAACGAAAGTCTTCAACCTAAAGCCGGAAGCCGATGCGCTCATCCCGAGAAGTGCGTTCGAGTCAAGGCGGCAAGTTCCTGGTTTCTATCTTACGAATCGAGGATTGAGGCCAACCCGACAAATGTCGGGCATTCTCCGAACTGCCCACACCTGTGTCCAAGAAGTCCATTCAAGTCTTGAACGGCATGCTAACCTCGCTATCCGGTTCGTAGCAAGATCGGCAACATGCACTCCCATTTTTAAACTATTGAGGAAGGGCCGACCGAATGGAACGAGGAATGCGAGCAAGCCCTCCTACACCTCAAACGAGCACTCTCAACCGCCAGTTCTCGCGACCACGGTCGGGAAACGCTATACTTGTACTTAGCCGTGTCCAATGAAGCGAAGGCGCGGTACTCATACGTGAAACCAATGACGGGCAAAACCCTTCACGAGCAAAGCCCTTCAAGGGCCGGAAACCAGATATCAACAAATCGAAAAGGTCGCGCTCGCCCTCGTCGTCGCCGCAAGGAGATTGCGATACTACTTCCTCGCCCACGTCGTCGTCGTGCGCACAGAACAGACCGTGAAACAACTCCTCGCCCGTCTGGACATGGCGGACGAATCTTGAGATGGTCCTCGAACTCTCGAATTGACATACGGTATGAAGACGGAAAGCCTTGAAGGCACAAGCGCTAGCCGACTTCCTCGCCGAAATGACTGCCCACGAGCAAGTGCCCCAGGTGGGCAACAGATGGATCCTACACGTTGACGGAGCCTCAAGTTCGACAGGAAGCGGCGCCGGCGTCCTCCTCGAAAACGAAGAAGGCATCGTAATCGAGCATTCGTTAACTCCAGCGTCCAACAATCGAGCGAAATATGAGGCCTTGCTCGCGGGACTACGACTAGCCGAGGACATAGGCGCCGAGACATCCGGATATTCACCGATTCCCAACTCGTCGCATCTCAAGTCCCGGAGAATACCGCTAAAGCAGCGGCCTTATCGAATACCTCCACCTTGTAAAGGAAAAACTCAAGAGGCCGACCAGCGCGATAAAACACGTCCCGGGAACACCGCGGACATCTTGTCCAAGCTCGCGAGCACAAAGAAGAAAGGAGGAACCGCTCCGTGTCTGAAACACTGTAACCGAGCATAGAGAGGTCCGCGCGACACTCGACGTAAATGCGATCGGTGATGCATGTTGGATGACCCCGTCAACTATCTCACAGCGACTTGCCCAACAAGCGCCGCCACCAAACGCCGCATGCCTCGTCGTCCTCGGCGGAGGTTGTATCGGAGAGGCTTCTCCATCCCCCTGCTCAAGTGCGTCGAGGAGTCCAAGGTGGCCGGCATTCTTCACGAAATTCACGAAGGTATTAACGCACAACACCTGGGGGGACGGTCTCTTGCCCGTAAAGCGTTGCGCGCCGGCTACTATTGGCCCACCATGCAAAAGGCCAAAGAACACGTAAAAAGTGCGACAGTGCCAGCCGCCGACATACACATCAGCCACCCCACGAGCTCACTCGCTCACTCCCGTGGCCTGGTGGTGGGGCATGGATATACTCGGTCCCTTCGCACAAGGCTCTTACCAAAACAAGTACCTTATAGTCGCCGTGGACTACTTCACGAAATGGATAGAGGCCGAGGCACTTGCCAAAATCACTTCCTTTAACATCCTTCGTTTTTACAAACGAAACGTCCTTGCCCGCTTCGGCATTTCACAAGCCCTCGTCACGGACAACGGGACACAGTTCACCGATTAGAACTTCCGCAATTTCGTAGTACGGTTGGGCACCAAGCACCACTTCACATCTGTCGAGCATCCCCAGACCAACGGCCAAGCAGAGGCCGCGAGCAGTCTGCCGCGGGCTCGGTGAGACTCGGAGAAGCCAAGAGCGGTGGGTAGAAGAACTTCACCGTCTTTGTGGCATACGAACAACTCCCCATTCTACCACGGAGAGTCCCGTTCCGGTTAACGTCGGAGGCGATCATACCGTCAATCGGAGTCGTCGGCGCACGAATTTCCCTAGAAGAGGCGAATGACGAAACGCTGCGAGAGCTAGATCTAGTCGACGAGATACGCGAAACGCGGCGTTACGGAAGCACATTTAAAACAACAGATCACGCGGCACCACGAAGGTCATCAAGAGTTAAGTCGGCACTGGTCCTCCGCAAAAAAAGAATCTAGAGAGGGCGGCCGCCAATTGGGAAGGGCCATATCGTGTCGAGCAAAAGCAGACGCGGGGCGTATTACCTCGAAAATCGAGCAACTCCCTCGACCTTGGACGCTACAAAGCTCAAACAAGACTACGGTGAGCTAGGGCGACCACGTGCTCAGCCTGTGGCCTTAAACTCCTCCTCGGATTTACCTCGGCCTTGGGTCGTATGGTGGTGCACCCAAGCGCTACACGGGGACCTACTCGACTGAAGTAGGGACCCGTTCGATCGCGAACCCTCGATCGAGGTCAGCGGGTCTTTCTTGCACCTTTGGCGGGATGTCCGCTGCGACGGACGGTCCCGCCGGAGGATGTGGTCTGCACGACCATATCGCACTGGCCTCAAGCCCCCAAACCTAGCCGAGCCGGACAACAACGTCGAGCGGTTGTATAACAAGGTCGAGCATAGCATGAGACTAACAACGTTAACAAAAGTATAAACATTGGTAAATAAAGCGATAAGTAAATGGCCACGACGGCTAAATAGTCACGGCACAAGACCCAAATTACAAACATCCAAAACGGGCACATGCCCGTATAAAAGCAAGGCGCGGGCCGAAATAATGTGCTCGCAGGCCCAAACAAATCAAACATAACAATCATTCGGCAGAGCCACGACCTCCCGTCGACCACGCGGTGAAAGGTCCGATCCCAAGTCACCAGCTCACCCTGGGGTTCACCACCGCACTGTTGGATGGCCGCTCAAAGCCTCCACGGTGTCCTCTTGAGGACCCTCACAATCAAATCCGCCGAAAAAGCGCTGTTCTTCGACAGACTCATCCTCAGCAGGAGCCGTTCGCTCCCTCAACAACTTGACCTCGGCCGCCAGTTGGTCCTTCTCTGCGACCAAGGGCTCGTACTTCTCCTTCATCTCCCTCAACTTGGCCGCCAGATCATCGCATTTGGTGTCCAGACCCCGGAGCTTTTACAATTCGTTCGATTGCGCCGTGTTGTCCAGCTCCAAGGTAGAGGCCCGCTCGCTGGCTCTGGAGGCTTGAGCACGGGCATTCTCCACCTCGTCGCTTAGGGTCAGCGAGGTCTCGAGCAGCCGGATGACCGCAGACACATCAGCATTCAGGCCCTCTCCCGCACCTTCGGGTCGAGCCCCAAGATCATCTTCCTCTCCGCCACCTGGACCACCGGGGGTTTCCCCTCAAAAAAGTTGCCTCTAAGCGAAGCAAGGGGGTGTCATACCCCAAAGTTTGCCCTCCATTTACTCAAGAGATTTCATACATCTATACTTAAGGATTCCTCAAGAATTGATCAGATAAACTCTCTCCTAGACAATCAACCCAAACTAGGGTTTGGTATCTCTCAAGTCAAGATGAACTTCCAACATCTCCAATGGCCTTCATGCCTCCTCATATGCTTTAAAGATTCTCCATGTCAAGTTTCAAGCTTCACAAGTCAAGTTTCCTCAGACAATTGCTCAGATGGTTGAAAATCGGTTATGGACAAAAGTCAACTGTGGTCAACATACAGTCAAACTTCATAATTTTTGGTCAACATCCTCATTTTGAAGTTACATTCATCATTTGATCAAGGGTTGATCATGATTCATCAAGAAAACTCAAGATTTGCTCAAAAGTCAAACTTTCTAAATTAGGGTTTCTAGGTGAAAAGTCAACTGAACTTTGACTGATCATAACTTCCTCATACTTTCTCAGAAATTTTTCCACCACCTCTTGTTTTGAAGGAAATTCAATTCTCTACAACTTCATGTCTCACAAGAATGTCGAAAAAATGCTTCATTTGAGAGGTATAGCTCAAAACATTACAGGTCATTTTCAAAGTCAACAAAAAGTCAACTTTTTGTTTTGAAGATATATTGAGCATGGTAACTCCAATTGAGATGAAACCAAAGACATTGTTTAGAGGACTCTTAGAGATTTCCAAAAAGTCCAAGAACACTAAAAAATGTGGAAAATTGAGCAAGATACACTATTCAGAAGTTGGGTAATTTTGGACAATTGCACAAAAGGACATTTTGGTCAAAATGCAAAATTTTCCAAATGGGCCTATAATCTTTTGATCCAAACTTGTTCATGACAATATTCTTGACCCATAAATGGTTGGCATTGGTAATTTTCTATTTTTGTGATTTATATTTGAATTTTATAACATTTAATTCAAAAATAAATTATATAAAATATGAAGATTAGGTTATTTTTTCAATTAAGTTGGACTTATATCTTTCTTAATGTCCAAGAAAGCCCAATACACTTACCAAATTCGTGCAAGCCATGGCATTGATGAGAAAATCATATTTTCTTCAATATTTGATTTTATTTTCAAAGAAAATATTTGCACATTGATGGAGCAATCTTTTTTCCACTCTTTTGCCATCCAAACTTCCTCTATAAATGCTCAGCATTGTGTACAAGCAGCCACACAAAACCCTAACCCAAGCATAACCCAAACTCTTGCAAAATTTTTCAAGAATCTTGAAAAATCGAATCCTTATTTCCAGCAAGTTTCAGCCAAAGCCATCCATCCAAACCTGCTCAGGAGGTTCCCAGGAGTCATAAGCATCCATCGCTCGTAGCCCAGGCTGCCCAGATCACCACATCAAGCTCTCACCGGTTTGGATTTTCCTCAAATTCGATATCATAAATTCATGCATTGTTAATGTTTTCTCTGTGTTTGTTTGAGTTCAGGACACTTATTAGGACATGATTGACGTATCACATGAGAGGTTTAACGCCATAATCGGAGATTGCCATTGTTAGGGCAGTTTTGCTCTCTTCTTCGAACTGAACGATACAGCCATTTTTAAGCCAAACCGATATCACTATTGGACTCAGGGGGGTCGATTTAGGGGGGTAGGGTCCTCCTTTCCCATTTATCGTTCGTATTTTTTCTTGTTTCAATTTCAGGTTGCCGGAGAAGACGACCGGAGCTAGGGCTCCGGCGTCGTTGACTCCACTTGGACCGACGAGAGTGTGCGTGGCATTTCTGGGCAATCCGATTGGCTCTCTCTTTCCACGGGGACCCCACCATGCTGATTGTGCTTTGACTCATCCAAACGGCGACGCGTGTGCACTCTTGATCCCACGTTTCCATTCCATAACACCAGATGACACATGACGTGGTGGTTAAGTCGTTCCCTGTTGCCAGATACCTTCAAGGGTCATGATTTCGATTCCTATCAGGGCTGGTTTTGTTTTCTTTTTTCACAAACTGCATATTTTCATATTTTCTAATTTTTAATATTTTGCATCATTTTAATTTATTTTCATATTTTTATTTTTGCATTAAAAATTACCAAAAAAATATTTTATTTTCACATTTATATTCTGAAAATCTTTATTTAATTTAATAAATTAAAAAAACATATTTTTGCATGCATATTCATTTTTATTTATAATTTAGCATTTAAATCATTATAAATTCATTTTAAATTACTAAATTGCATTTAAAAAATCCCAAAAAATTATTTTAGCTTATTTATTTTATTTCCAGCATGTATTAATTTTCTCATATTAAAAATTGCATTTTTCTAACATTTTTTCTCTTATTCGATTTCATCATATTTCCCGATTTTCTTATTCTTTCACAGGTTGCTCCGATTCGGACGTTTTCTTTTTATCGTTTTATTTTTCCAATAATGTAACTGTTCATGAGATGTAATAGTTTAATTTAGGGTTTTTATTTTCCGCATTTTGAATTATGTATCTGCCCCAAAGCCATGTAATAGCGTAGGATTTACCTTTCCGCACTTTACATTCCGCATTTTACTTTCCGCGCCTTATAAATTGCTAGTAATTAGGCGTGTATGGCAAGATTAAAATTGAACGTAGCCCACTAATTTTCAAGATAAAATATCTGAAATCAACACACTTCTTTCACACACGCACCCCTTAGGGTAATTCTCTCTCGATGCCTTTCGAATTCAAAATGGTCATGTCCCTCGAACGTAGAGGTATTCTAGGTTGCCTTCAAACAAATCATCATAGTCCCTTGATACAAAGATCATAGACCCACGTTGTCGCCCGAATACATGATCTTGACCCTCGATTGTGCCTCGAAAATGATGATAGTCCCTTGAATGTGCTAGGATACTTCCTGAGTTGCCTTCGATGACCATCCGATGTCCCTTGAATGTCCGCTTACATCCAACGAATGGAGCTACCTACTAACTAATGGTATGGCTAGCTATTCTAAAGGAATGTAGAAGTACAACAAAACGACTAATTCGAGTGGGTAAATAAGTCTTTTAGTTGCTTGCTCTATCAAATGCTTTTCACACCACACACAAAGTTCAAATTCTTTTCAAAACAAAAACATTTCGAACACTTTGTATACACTCCTACATGAGTCATTACAAAGTCAAAGCGAAATGCCTTTTTCAAAACATTTTGTCAAACACACGAAAGCAATTTTAAAGGTGATCTAGAGCAACTAAGAGCCGTAGATAACTACGGATGAAAAGGGTGCTAATACCTTCCTTTTCATACCATTCTCCGAACTCGAGAATCTAAGGTCTTTTACACTTTACCTTCCCTTAATTGGATAAAAATAAAGTCGGTGGCGACTCTTGCTATCCGCACATTTGGATACAAAAATCCTACAAAGTCGGTTCACGTATCACGGGGCAGGCATCCCGGTTGATACCGAGGTCCCTCTCCCGCTCGTTTCGCTCAGCCCTCCGTCTCTTGAGCGGTTGGTGAGGATGAGGTGGAGAAGGGTGTTGACAGTGGTGAGAGTTCTCGTGCTGGTTGAAGGTCGACGACTCGATCCTTGGCGATCACCGAGGACCCTGACCATGACTTGAGCATCGTTCCTCCATGGCCGCCATCTTATACGCAAAACAAACGAAAACGTTAGCACACACCAATAAGCGGGCAACTCCCCTTATGAATTTCCAAATAAATACCTAACACCTCAGCGCGTCCTCATCGGACTCGATCAAGAAGAGCCTTGGTATTGATGTATCGCGGCCTCTCGATTTCCCGTTGGTCGAGGCACGCTTCCCTCCCGATCGACACATATGGCGGCCTAAAGCTCTTCACAAAATTTTCCAACCTCCCATAGGAAAGTTGGTCGTCTTGTCCATCTTCTCGGGCTTCACGGGTAGAAATCCGGCCCTCGCTCATAATGCCCTATCCCATTCAAGGGAACTTCCCATATCCTCTCCACCTCATCCGTCCTCGTTAATCGCGGATCCGCTCGAGCAGGTGTTCTCCTCTCTCGTGGCGGGTTTATCACGTAGAACCGTTTCTTAAAGTCCCGAGAGTCAGTGCGACCAAGAGTTTGCTTGACTGCTTGCGCGAGACCAGGCGCGTTATCCCGACCATCGCCGCTGCGGATGAAAGATGCTGAAGAAGAGGGGAGAGAGTGGCCCTATGTCCAAGTAGCGGCACACGATCTCAAATGCCGACATGAAGGCGGGCATTTGGATGGAGTTGTGAAGGGCAAGGTTCACCATGAAGACCCGTCACGAAACCCGGTGAAAGGCATCGGAAGCCGCCTCCGGAATGCAAATTCATACATGGAAATCTCGTCGGAGATACGGCAAATCCTCCTTCCGGGCCCGGGTTTGCCGACCGAGAACCCTCGATTCCTTCGTCTAAATCTTGATTTCGTTGAGCATTGGACGAATCGGTGGAGAAGTCGATTGAAAATTCCTTGGTTCGGTGACCCGGGAGTGCAGCGCCTTACCGAGGTCCGCTCGCCTCGTCGCCACCACATATCCGATCCCCACAAAAGCGGCGAAGAAAAGTGAATTCGAGGACATCAAATCCACCCTCCACCACGACTCAAGTGACACGGCGAGGGCCGGACGTCTGACGGACACAGCTCTCCCCCTCACAAGGACCTCACGCGGATTACTCCCCTCCAACATACTCATCAACCGACCATAAAAAATTCCCCGTAAAGTGCAACGATTTCCCCGCGAGATTCGTGTTTTTTGGTCGTGGCATTCAAGTTCGCCCGTCTCATCCTAATTCCCCGCCCGATAATCAACTCTCTCCCGCTATATGCAAGAATCTCCCCGCATGATTCAACTCTCTCCCCGCAAAATGCAAGAAATTCCCCGCGACACTCAATCTCCTCCCCGCGATATTCATACAAGATAAACTCTAAATTCATCCTAAATTCATCCTAAAACACGAATTGAAAGGAGATTATCAAAGAATTAAGGATGTTACCTGCTTTCGGAGTCGAAGACATGTCAAGAAATTTGAGATTGAAAGTTGTGGAAGGTTCTGCATTCGAGAGCTTTTGGTGGAAAATCAGGGAAGAATGCACAAATGAAACCCTAAAAATCCTTTTTATAACAAAAATCCAAGGGCATACGAAAGGTCACGCCTTTAGGCGCCAAAAGTTCCATCTCATAATGACAAGTGGCATTGAACTGACACGACGCCTCACTCCCCGACGCTCCCCCGCGGATCTCCCAGTGTAGAACCGAAAATGCGCCTGGGCTGCAAGATCGCAGCGTCCGCTCGCTTGCTACCGGGAAGGCCATCGTGGCGCCCGCCGAGGACCTTCCCGGTTCAAAGTCATTGCTCCGCTAGAGCAAAGACTTGGGGGGCTCCTGTTCCGGACTAGCCCTCACCCTAGGCCCAATAGATCCCAGGCCCAATTGCCCTTGGACATAGGGGCCACTCTTCCCCTCTTCTTCCGCATCTTTCATCCGCGGCGGATGGTCGGGAGATAATCGCTGGGTCTCGTTCAGCGATCGGCAAACTCTTGAGCCGTGCACGGACTGCTGTGGGACTTTAAGAAACGGTTCTCGATCCGCCATCACGAGAGGCGAGAACACCTGATCGGCGGATGATTAACGAGGACCGGACGGAGGTGGAGAGGATATGGTGGTTCCCCTTGAATGGGATAGGGGCATTATGAGCGAGGGCGGATTTCTACTCAGAAGCCGAGAAGATGGACAAGGACGACCAACTTTCCTATGGGAGGTTGGAAAATTTTGTGAAGAGCTTTAGGCCGCCATATGTGTCGGCCAGGAGGGGCGTGCTCCTCGACTCAGCGAAATCGAGATAGCCGGCGTGATACATCAATACCAAGGCTCTTCTTGATGCGAGTCGGATGAGGATGCGTTGAGGTGTTAGGTATTTATTTGGAAATTCATAAGGGGAGTTGCCCGTGTATTGGTGTGTGCTAACGTTTTCGTTTGTTTTGCAGATAAGATGGCGGCCATGGAGGAACGCATGCTCAATTGAAGGGTCTGGTGTTGCCAAGGATCGAGTCGTCGACCTGGCGAGCAGCTCTCGACCGGCTCCAGCACACCCTTCTCCAGCCATCCCGACCAACCGCTCAAGGCGGCGAAACGGCGAGAGCGGGGAGACCTCGGTATCAACTGGGAAGCCTTGCGTCTTGCTTCGAGGCAACTTTGAGGAACCCCGGTGGTCCGTGGCGGAGAGAAGATGATCTTGGGGCTCGACCGAAGGTGCGGGAGAGGGCTGATCTTGATGTCTGCGGTCATCCGTGCTCGAGACCTCGGCCCGACCTAAGCGGCGGGTGGAGAATGCCCGTGCTCAGCCTCCGAGCCGCGGGGCGGCCTCCTGAGCTGGACAACACGGTGCAATGGAGCAATTGCAAAAGCTCCGGTCGGACACTAAATCGATGATACGGCCAAGTTGAGGGAGATGAAGGAGAAGTACGAGCCCTTGGTCGCGGCAGAAGGACCAGGTGGCGGTCGAGGTCAGTTGTGAGGAAGCGGCGGCCTGGCGAGGATAAATCGTCGAAGCGGTGTTTCTTTCGGGCGGATTGATTGCGGGTGAGGTCTCGGTGGACACCGTGGGCGTGACCTTCGGCTTTGAGCGGGCCATCCAGGAGTGCGGTGGTGAACCACAGGGTGGGCTGGTGACTTAGGATCGGACCCTTTCACCCGCGTGGTCGGGGAGGTCGTGGCTCTGGTGAATGATTGTTATGTTTGGATTTGTTTGGGCTGCGAGCACATTTAACTGCCTAGCGCCCCTTGCTGGGAGTAATACCGGGCATGTGCCGTTTTGGATGTTTGTAATTTGTGTCTTGTGCCGTGACTATTTGGCGGCCGTCGGTGGCCATTTACTTATCGATTAACTTACCAATGTTTATACTTTTGTTAACTGTTGTTAGTCTCTGTATGCTATGCTCGACCTTATACAAGCCGCTTTCGGCGTTGTTGTCCACGGCTTCTTGGCAGGTTTGAGGCTTGAGGCCCGAGGCGAGGATATGGTCGTGCTAGAGACCGCATCCTCCGGCGTGGACCGTCGTCGACGGACATCTGCGCCAAGGTGCAAGAAAGACCCGCGGACCTCGATCGAGGGTTCGCATCGAATGGGGTCCCTACTTGCAGTCAGTGGTCCCTGTGTGTAGCGGCTTGGGGTGCGCGAGGCACCGTGCGACCAGGGCGTGAGCTAAATCTCCAGGAGGAGTATAAGGGCCACAGGCGTTGAGCGCGTGGTCGTCTAGCTCGATTGTAGTCTTTTTTGAGCTTTGTAGCGTTCAAGTCGAGGAGTTGTACTCGTTCGATTTTGGTGTCACGGCTCCCGTGCCCGTTTTTGCTCGGACACGATATGGCCCTTCCCAATTGGCGGCCAGCTTCCCCTCTCGAGATTCTTTTGATTCTGCGGGAGGACCGGGCTGCGAGCTTGAACAGCTTGATGACCTTACGGTCGGTGGCCTTGGCGTGATCTGTTGTTTTAAATGTGCTTCCGTATTTCGTGCCTTGGCGTGTCTAGTCGACTAGATCTGGCTCACCATGGCGGTGCCTCGTCGTTCTGCTCTTCTAGGGGAAATTCGGGTGCGCCTTGACGGCTCTCGATTTCGGCCGGGTATGACCGCCTTCTGTTCCGTGCGTTAACCGGACGGGGACTCTCCGTGGTAGAATGGGGAGTTGTTCGGTATGCTTGCGACGCAGCTGTGGTTCTTCACCACACGCTCTTTGGCTTCTCAGGGTCTCGCTGAGCCCTCGGCGGGGACTCGATCGCGGCTGCTGGCCGTTGAGTGCGGGGATGCTCGGCGGATGTGAAGTGGTGCGGTGCCACAACGTGCTCTGAGTGCGGAAGTTCTAATCGGTGGCTGTGTCCCGTTGTCGTGGCGAGGCTTGTGAAATACCTGACGGGCAAGGAGCGTTCCGTTTGTAAAGCGAGATGTTAAAGGAAGTGATTTTGGCAAGTGCCATAGGCCTCTATCCATTTCGGAAGTAGTCCTGACGACTATAAGGTACTTGTTTTGGTAAGAGCGGCAATGTGGACCAAAGTATATCCATGCCCACCGGTGAGAGGGCCACGGGGAGGTGGCGGTAGTGAGCTCGTGGGGTGGCGCGATGTGCATGTCAGTGGCGTTGGCACTTTTTACGTGTTCTTTGGCGTCCTTTTTTGCATGGTGGGCCAATAGTAGCGGCATGGCAGCTTTACCGACAAGAGACCGTCCCAGGTGTTGTGCGTTAATACCTTCGTGAATTCGTGAAGAATGCGGCCACCTTGGACTCCTCGGCGCGCGGCGGGGGATGGACTCACCTCTGGCAACCTCCGCTCGGGGCGCGTGAGGAGCATGCCGGCGTTTGGTGGCGGCGGCTTCCGGGTTTGTCGTTGGGCAGTCCCGGCGTGTGAGATAGTTGAACAGGGGTCATCAACGATCTGCATCACCGTCGCATTTTCGTCGGTGTCGTCGCGGACCTCTCATGCTGATTGGGCGAGTGTTTCCGTATTGGGCGGTTCCCTCCTTTCTTCTTTGTGCTGTGACTTGGACAAGATCTTGCCGGTGTTCGTTTCCGGGGGCGTGTTTACTCTGGCAGTCGAGAAGCCCTTGAGTTTTTCCTTTACAAAGGTGGAGGATTCGATAAAATGGTTTTTAACGGTATTCTCAGGGACTTGAGATCGGACGAGTTGGGAATCGGTGAATATCTGGATGTCTCGCCTATGTCCTCGGCTGATCGTGGTCCATGACGGTTTTCATATTCTGCTGATTGTTGGACGTTGGAAGGCTAGAGTTAACCGAATGCTTTCGATTCGATGCCTTCTTAGTTTTCGAGGAAGACATGGCGCCGCTTCTGTTGCCGAACGAGGCTCGGTCAGCGTGTAGGATCCATACATTGCCCGCTGCGCTGCTGGAAAGGTCATTTCGGCCGAGGAAGTGGCTGGCGTGCCTTGAAGGCTTTCCGTCGCATATACCGTATGTCGGAGTAGAGTTGGGGACCATCTCGGCATTGGAATGTGGAAGGCCAGGGCGAAGTTGTTCCGCAGTGCTTTCTGCGCCGCGGCGGCGGCGTGGGCGAAGTGTGCTCATAATCTCGGCGGCAGCGGCCGTTTCGGGGCTGGCGATATCTCGGTTCCCGACCTGAAGGGCTTTGCTCGTGAAGTAAACGGGTTTTGCCGTCATTGGTTCCAATATGAATACGGCTGCTTCTTTAACTTCGTGGACGGCTAAGTACAAGTATAGCGTTTCCCGACACGTGGTCGCGAGAGCTGGCGGTTGAGAAGTCTTTCGTTTGAGGGTGTAGGAGGCTTGCTCATTCCTCGTTCCATTCGAAGATGACCCTTCCTCAATAGTTTGAAAAATGGGGTGCATGTTGTGCCGATCTTGCCTCTGACAGGGATAGCGAGGTTAGCATGCCGTTCAAGACTTGAATGGACTTCTTGGACTGGGTGTGTGGGGTTAGGAGAATGCCCGGAGCATTTGTGGGGGTTGGCCTCAATCCTGGATGCAGTAAGATAGAAACCGGGAACTTGCGGCCTTGACTCGAGCGTGCACTTCTGGGGTTGGGCGCGATACGTGCTTGGGCTGATCGAAGACTTTCGTTAGCCGTGATCGTGATCATCCTCGACTTGGGATTTCCCACGATCATGTCGTCCATGTACACCTCGGGGCATGCCATGAGTCTCCTTGAAACACCTTGTTCATCGTTGGATTGGTTGAGTGCTCCGGTGCTTCGGTCCGAAGGGCATTACGTTGTGTGTAGTTCCCGACTCCAGTCATGTGAAGGTCGTGCGAGATCTGTCGACCATGTCCATGGGGATCTGGTTGTATCTGATGGCATCTAAAAAGAAGTAATTTATAGCCGGCCGAGGTTGTCGACGGTCTATCAATGTTAGGTAAAGGAAAGCATCTTTGGGACGTGCGGATTGAGATTAGTGTGGTCAGCATACGTCATTTTTCCATTAGATTTTTTAACAAGTACAACGTTTGACAACCAAGTTGAATACTTGGCGCTTGGAAATAAAATTGGCCTCTGGGGGTCTTTTCACGGCTTTTGGTGACCTCCGCCTTCGGACTGCTTACTTTCGTTGTACTACCACTAGCGGGCGGATCTATGTGATGGCGGTGACCTCGGGGGTCGAGTCAGGGCATTCCATTGCGCTCCGTGCGAAGAGATGCGTTTTCGAAGGCAGCTACGAGGTTGCTTCTTTGCCGGTCGGGGAGGTCGGGGCCGATCTTGGCGCGTTCTTGGGATCTTCTCAGGGAATGACTCGAGCTTCGCCGTCGGGGTGGTCGGCGGAGTGGATCTGCGTCCCAACGTTCGACTTTGTCCGTTGTGAATCGGTGTGGGGTCCCGCGTGGCGGCGTTGGGAACACGATCCTCTGCAGTTTTGGGGAGCTCGACACAGGCGTTGTCGACCCTTCCTTCTTCTTGGCGGCGCTTTTGGGTGACCAAGGTCTGTCGGCACTAGCGTTGTGGCACCTCCCTCGCAGCTTTGATGTCGCGCGGATGGTAGCAGCGTCCCCGCTGCTGCAGTGTAGAACTTGAGCCGAGATGGGCGGTTGAAGATGCTGCGTGAGTTACGCCATCGTCGTTGTCCAAGATGGTTGTGGCAGTGGCGATCGATCACGAGCGGACTTTGACTGTCGCGGCGATGTCACCGCGAAGGTGACGAGGGCTCGGCGTACCCCAAGGTCGGGGCGTGAACCGTTGAACCCCACGAAGTCGGATCACGTATGGCGAAGGTGAGACTCGTCGGAAGGCGTTCGAACGGTGATGTACATAAGCGTCGTAGAACGCCCAAATCGACCGAGTTACGGACTTCGATGTTGGCCATTCTTGCCTTGATGAGGAGGGATATGGGAGTTTGGTGCTCCTCGGAAGCTCCTCAAGTAGAAAGTGATCGCTCCAACTTGCGAGCTGATCGGCGAGACCTCGTTGGCTGGGGCCTTGTCCCGATCGGCAAATCCAATTTTCTTTGGCCGGTTAATGGATAGGCGTCGCCCATGAGATGACCATGGCGGGGAATTCCTCCCACGGGCTGTGGGTGAACATGGGGCTCTGAGTCCTCGGGACTGGTTCAGGTATGTTGTCACAGTAGGGCGAGTCCTGCGATCGGCCCCTGGGTCCTCGGCGTCTTTGGTATCTCGGGCACTTCTTGAGCCTTGAGGTTTCTTGTATTATCAGTCTCCACCTTTGATTGTCGTCTCGATTGCGTCCTTGAGGGTGGGCGCAATCTTGATCAATGGCCGTGACTTGGTGATATGACAATATTTTGTCTGTCGGCGGCGGAGTGGGTTTCGAGCGTCGACCCCTCAGATCCACCCGAATTCGATAGCCGAGCATTCGCTAGATTGGCGCTCATGGGAAGCGGTCGGCGGTGTGTGTCGGTGAGCGTCTGCTGGGCCTCGGCGCTGGCGAGGATTCGGGAGCTTATCCTCGCGCGTTTTCATCCGGACGGCGAGGCGAACACGCCTACGGTTGTCGGTTATCACGGTGTCGGTGGCGTTCCCGAACCTCGACTCCTCGAGTCTCTGGCGCGGTTGGTACGCTTCCTTCTCCTCGTATGTGATATAGGCCGAGCCATGGGAGAGCATCGAGGTGGTAGGGGTTCGATGTAGCGACCTTCAAGAAATCCGTGCAGGGAGGAGCACATGTCTGAGTGAAGGCCGACTTTGTGGGATTTTGTATCCAAATGTGCGGATAGCGAAGTCGCCACCGACTTTTATTTTTATCCAATTAGGGAAGGTAAAAGTAACGAGAAAAAGACCCGTTAGATTACGAGTTCGGAGAATGGTTATGAAAAGGGAGGTATTAGCACCCACTTTCCATCAAGTATTATCTGGGCTCTTAGTTACTCAGATCACTTTTTAAGGTTTGCTTTACGTGTTTGACAAAATGTTTTGAGAAAAAGGGCATTTCGCTTTGACTTTGTAATGACTCATGTAGGGTGTATACAAAGTGTTAGGAAATATTTCGTTTGAGCTTGAGTTTAATTTTGAAAAAAGATTGTGTGGTGTGAAAAGTATTTTAATAGAGCAAGCAACTAAAAGTCTTATTACCTACTCGAATTGGTCATTTTAGTGTTATTTTGGTTCCTTTAGAATAGCGTTAGCCATACCATTAGTTAGTAGGTAGCTCCATTAGTTGGATGTAAGCGGGACATTCGAAGGGACATCGGATGGTCATAAAGCAACTTGGAAATATCTGCAATTCGAAGGGACTATCATCATTTTTAAGTGGCGACAATCGGTCAAGATCATGTATTCGGAGGCGTCGTGAGTCCATGATCTTTGTGTCGAAGGGACTATGATGATTTGTTTGAAAACAGCGGTGCTTTAAAACCTCTAGTTCGGGACATGACCATTTGAAATCGAAGGCATCGAGGGAAATTACCCTAAGGTTGCATGTGTGAAAAGAAGTGTGTCAAATTCGGATATTTTATCTTGAAGATTAGTGTGAGCTATGTCGATTATTATCTTGCCATACACGCCTAGTTACTAACGAGTTTATAGGGTGCGGAAATAAAATGCGGAATAAAGATGCGGAAGGTAATCTCTACGCTATTACATGGCTTTGAGGCGAGATACATAATTTAAACTTGCGGAAAATAAAGCCTAATTTAAACTATTACATCCCATGTCTGATTACATTGATGGAAAAAAAAAAAAAGTGGCTGATAAAGAAACGTGCGAATCGGAACAACACGTGAAAAAATGAGAAATCGAAAATACGAGATGAATTGAATAAGAGGAAAATGTTAGTAGAAATAAGTATTTTTGAATGAGAAAAAGTTTTATGCAAATAATGATATTAATAAGATAAGATATTTTTGGTATTTTTGAATTGATTTGATAGTTTAAATGCAATTAAAGTCAATTTAATGATTTATTAGCAATTA
>CM038793.1:243905112-244040147 GCA_021764765.1 Vicia sativa
CAAACAAACGAAAACGTTAGCAACACACCAATAAACGGCAACTCCTCTTATGAATTTCCAACAAATACTCATCAGCCTCAACGTGCCCCTCACCTGGACTCGCAATAAGAAGAGCCTTGGTATTGATGTATCGCCGGCCATCTCGATTTCCTGAGTCGAGGAGCACGCCCTCCCGGCCCGACACAATGGCCGGCCTAAAGCTCTTCACAAAAATTTTCCAACCTCCCATAGGAAAGTTGGTCGCCCTTGTCCATCTTCTGCCACGGAGTAGAACCGGCCGGCCATAATGCCCCTATCCATTCATGGGAACTTCACCATATCCTCCACCGTCCGCCCCGTTAATCGCGGGCAACCGAATGGTGTTCTCACTCTCTCGGACGGGTTTATCACGTAGAACCGCTTTCAAAGTCCCGAATGTGAGTCCAGTACGACCAAGAGTTGGCTGACCGTGAACGACCCAAAGACGAGTCTCGACCATCCGCCCAGATGAAAGATGCGGAAGAAGAGGGAAGAGGGCCCTATGTCCAAGAAGCAGACACGATCTCAAATGCCAGCATGAAGGCTGTGGCATTTGATGGAGTTGTGAAGGGCAAGGTTCACCATGTGAAGACCCCCGTCTAAACCCAGTGGAAGTGGCATGCGGAAGCCCGCCCCGAATGCAAATTCACATGGGAAATCTCGCCGAGGAGCACGGCAAATGATCCTCCTTCCGGCCTGTGGATTTGCACGACCCAGAACCCTCGATTCTTCGCTAAATCTTCGATTTCGTTGAACGATGGACGAATCTGGAGAAGTCCGATTGAAAATTTCTGGTTCAGCGCGACTCAGAGAGGTCTCAAGGCCACTTACTCGACGGTCCGCCCCTGCCGCCACCACATATCCGATCCCGACCGAAAAAGCAATGAAGAAAAGTGAATTGAGGACATCAAATCCACCCTCCACCACGACCAAGTGGACACGGCTAGGGCTCTTGACGTGACGAGCGTATTACGCCCTCACAAGGACCTCACGCTGGATTACTCCTCCAACATACTCATCAACCGACCATAAAAATTCCCGTAGTGCAACGATTTCCTCATGATTCGTGGTTTTTGGTCGTGGCATTCAAGTCTCGCCTGCCTCATCCTAATTCCTCGCTCGCAATAATCAACTCTTTCCCCGCTATATGCAAGAATCTCCCGCATGATTCAACTCTCCTCAAAAATGCAAGAAATTCCTCATGACACTCAATCTCCTCCCCGCGATATTCATACAAGATAAACTCTAAATTCATCCTAAATTCATCCTAAAAACACGAATTGAAAGGAGATTATCAAAGAATTAAGGATGTTACCCGCTGAGTCAAGACATGTCAAGAAATTTGAGATTGAAAGTGTGGAAGGTTCTCGATTCGAGAGCTTTTGGCCGGAAAATCGTGGAAGAATGCACAAATGAAACCCTAAAAACTTTTTATAACAAAAATCCAAGGGCATACGAAAGGTCACGCCTTTAGGCGCCTAAAAGTTCCATCTCATAATGACAATGGCATTGAACCACACGACGCCTCACTCCCCGACGCCTCATGGATCTCCCCGAGTGTAGCAACCCGAAATGCGCCCCGCCCGTGGGCTGTGCGATCACAGCGGCTCGCTGCTTGTTACCCGGCAAGGCTATCACCGAGGCCCGCCCGAGGACCTTCCTTGCTCAAAGTCATTGCTCCGCCAGAGCAAAGACTGGGGCTCCCCTGCTCCCGACTAGCCCTCACCCTAGGCCCATAGATCCAGCCCAATTGGCTCTTGGACATAGGGCCACTCTTCCCTCTTCTTCCAGCATCTTTCATCCGCAGCGTGCATGGCTCGGATAAATGCGCCTGGTCTCGCTCCAGTCCGCAAACTCTTCAGCCGCACTGACTCGTCGACTTTAAGAAACGGCCCCACGGATCCGTCACGAGAGAGGCCGACACTGCTCGAAAGGACGCCGCGATTAACGAGGACGGACAGGAGGTGGAGAGGATATGGGCGAAGTTCCCCCTTGAATGGGATAGGGGGCATTATGAGCGAGGGCCGGATTTCTACTCCGTGAAGCCCGAGAAGATGGACAAGGACGACCAACTTTCCTATAGGAGGTTGGAAAATTTTGTGAAGAGCTTTAGGCCGGCCATATGTGTCGACCGGGAGGGAAGCGTGCTCCTCGACTCCAACGGGGAAATCGAGATAGCCCGGCGATACATCAATACCAAGGCTCTTCTTGACTGCGAGTCCGATGAGGATGCGTTGAGGCTGTTAGGTATTTATTTGGAAATTCATAAGGGGAGTTGCCCGTGTATTGGTGTGTGCTAACGTTTTCGTTTGTTTTGCAGATAAGATGGCGGCCAGAGGAACGGAGATGTCAAGTCAATGCGTCAAGGGTCCTCGGGATCGCTAAGGATCGAGTCGCCGACCTTCAACGCACGAGAACTCACCATTGTCAACACCCTTCTCCACCTCATCTCACCAACCGCTCAAGAGACGAGGGTCGAGGGAACGAAAGGGAGGAGCCGGGACCCCAGATCAACCGAAGCTGTCGCCCCTTGCTTCGCCTGCAGGCACCAGGGGAAACCCAAGTGGTCCGTGGCGAGAGGAAGATGATCTGGGCTCGACCAAGGTGCGGGAGAGGGCCCGAATCCGATGTGTTCGGCCATCCGTCGCCGAGACCCGCCGACCCTAAGCGACGAGGTGGAGAATGCCCGTGCTCAAGCCTCCAGAGCCAGCGGGGCTCGCCTGAGCCGACAACACGGTAATGGAACGACTGCAAAAGCTCCGGTCCGGACACTAAATGCGATGATCTCGGCCAAGGGAGATGAAGGAGAAGCACGAGCCCTTGGTCGCAGAGAAGGACCACCGGGCGGTCGAGGTCAAGTTGTTGAGGAGCGAACGGCCCTCGCCGAGGATAAGTCGTCAAGAACAGTGTTTCTTTCTCGGGATTTGATTGTCGGGTGAGGGTCCTCAAGTGGACACGTGGAGGCGACCCGGCTTTGAGCGGCCATCCAAGTGCGTGTGGTGAACCCCGGTGGAGCTGGTGACTTCGGGATCGCACCCTTTCACCGCGTGGGTCGACGGGAGGTCGTGGCTCGCCGAATGATTGTTATGTTTGATTTGTTTGGGCCTGAGCTCATATTTCGCCTCGCGCCTTGCTTTTAGAATTGTACATCGGGTACGTGCCCGCTTTTGGATGTTTGTAATTTGTGTCTTGTGCCCGTGACTATTTAGTCCGGCCGTCTTGGCCATTTACTTATCGCTGCTTTATTTACCAATGTTTATACTTTTGTTAACGTTGTTAGTCTCAGATGCTATGCTCGACCTTGTTATACAACCGCCGACGTTGTTGTCCTCGGCTTGGCTAGGTTTGGGCTGAGCCCCAGCGAGGATATGGTCGCTAGAGACCGCATCCTCCTGCGTGGACCGTCTCCGTCATGAGCCGACATACGCCAAAGGTGCAAGAAAGACCCGCGGACCTCGATCGAGGTTCCGATCGAACGGGTCCCTACTTCACCGTAGTCGAGTAGGTCCCCGCGGTAGCGGGCTCGCGTACGAGCACCATTCTCGCGACCCAAGGTCGAGCTAAATCTCCGGAGGAGGAGTATGGCCCAAGGCGCTGAGCACGTGGTCGCCCCAGCTCGCTTGTAGTACTGCTTTGAGCTTTGTAGCTGCCCAAGGTCGAGGAGTTGACTGCCTCATTTGAGGTAATACGCCCCTGCGCTCTTTTGCCGGACACGATATGGCCCTTCCCAATTGGCGGCCAGCTTCCCCTCTCGAGATTCTTTTTGATTCCTGCGGAGGACCAGGCTGCCGACTTCGAACTCGCGCTTGATGACCTTCTGGTCGTGGCGCAGCGTGATCTGTTGTTTTAAATGTGCTTCCCGTAACGCCGTGCCTTCGCGTATCTCGTCGACTAGATCTAGCTCCTCAAGTTGCTCCTCGCCATTCGCTTCCCTCTAGGGAAATCGCGCGCCTTGACGACTCTCTGATTTCGACGGGTATGATCGCCTCTCTTCCGTACGTTAACCGGAACGGGGACTCTCCCGTGGTAGAATGGGGAGTTGTTCGGTATGCCCACAAGACGTCAGGAAGTTCTTCTACCCACCGCTTGGCTTCTCCGAGTCTCCGCCGAGCCCTCGCGGCAGACTGCTCGCGGCCTCGCTACCGCTGGTCCGGGATGCTCGACGATGAAGTGGTGCTTGGTGCCCAACCGCATTACGAAATTGCGGAAGTTCTAATCGGTGAATCGTGTCCCGTTGTCCGTGATTTGGGCTTGTGAAATGTCAAGCGTAAGGACGCTTCGCTTGTAAAACGAAGGATGTTAAAGGAAGTGATTTTGGCAAGTGCCTCGCCCTATCCATTTCGTGAAGTAGTCCACGACGACTATAAGGTACTTGTTTTGTAAGAGCTTCTGGCGAAGGGACCGAGTATATCCATGCCCCACCACCAAGGGCCACGGGAGGTGAGCGTAGTGAGCTCGTGGGTGGCGATGATGTATGTCGGCATGCTTGGCACTTGTCGCACTTTTTACGTGTTCTTGGCGTCCTTTTGCATGGTGGGGCTAATAGTAGCCGGCAAGCAACGCTTACTTGCGCCCCCCTGTGTGCGCTAATCACCTTCGTGAATTTCGTGAAGAATGCCGGCCACCTTGGACTCCTCGACGACTCGAGCAGGGGGATGGAGCCTCTCGATACAACCTCCGCCGAGGATACGAGGAGCATGCACGGCGCTTGGTGCGCAGCTTCCGGCTTGTGGTGGGCAAGTCCCCGCGTGTGAGATAGTTGAACACGGGGTCATCCAACACCGCATCACCGATCGATTTACGTCGAGTGTCGCCGCGACCTCTCTATGCTCGGTTGGGCGAGTGTTTCAGACACGGAGCGGTTCCTCCTTTCTTCTTTGTGCTCGCGAGCTGACAAGATGTCTCGGGTGTTCGCTCCCGGGACGGTTTTATCTGCGCTTGGTCAAGCCCTGAGTTTTCCTTTACAAGGTGGAGGTATTCGATAAGGTCGTTTTAACTTTGGTATTCTCCGAGGACTTGAGATGCTGACGAGTTGAATCGGTGAATATCCTGGATGTCTCGGCGCCATGTCCTCGGCTAGTCGTAGTCCCATGAGTGCCTCATATTCTGCCTGATTGTTGGACGTTGGGAAGGCTAGAGTTAACGAATGCTCGATTACGATGCCTTCTTCGTTTTCGAGGAGGACGCCGGCGCCGCTTCCTGTCGAACTTGAGGCTCCGTCAACGTGTAGGATCCATCTGCCCGCCGGGCGCTGCCGTGGGCGCTATTTCGCGAGGAAGTCGGCTAGCGCTTGTGCCTTCAAGGCTTTCCGTCCTTCATACCGTATGTCGAATTCAGAGAGTTCGAGGGACCATCTCAGCATTCGTCCGGCCATGTCCGGACGGGCGAGGAGTTGTTTCACGGGCTGTTCTTTGCGCACGACGACGACGTGGGCGAGGAATTAGTATCGCAATCTCCTCGCGGCAACGACGAGGGCGGCGCGACCTTTCGACTTGATATCGGTTTCCGCCCTTGAAGGGCTTTGCTCGAAGTAGACGGGTTTTGCCCGTCATTGGTTTCACGATATGAGTACCGCTGCCTGCTTCATTGGACACGGCTAAGTACAAGTATAGCGTTTCCCCGACCTGTGGTCGCGAGAGAACTGGCGGTTGAGAGAGTGCTCGTTTGAGGTGTAGGAGGGCTTGCTCGCATTCCTCGTTCCATTCGAAGGTCGGCCCTTCCTCAATAGTTTGAAAAATGGGAGTGCATGTTGTGCCGATCTTGCTACGAACCGGGATAGCGAGGTTAGCATGCCGTTCAAGACTTGAATGGACTTCTTGGACCTGGGTGTGGGCAGTTCGGAGAATGCCCGACATTTGTCGGGGTTGGCCTCAATCCCTGGATTACGTAAGATGAAACCGGAACTTGCCGGCCTTGACTCGAACGCACTTCTCGGGTTGAGCGCACTGCTTCGGGCTTGGTCGAAGACTTTCGTTAGCCGTGATGCGTGATCATCCTCGGCTTGGGATTTCACGATCATGTCGTCCATGTACACCTCGAGCATGTCGCCGATCTCACTTCGAAACACCTTGTTCATCATTCGTTGGTAGGTCGCTCCGGCGTTCTTCAGTCCGAAGGGCATTACGTTGTAGTAATAGTTCCCCGACTCCGTCATGAAGGTCGTGCAGGTCCTGTCAGCCATGTCCATGGGGATCTGGTTGTATCCTGAGTAAGCATCTAAAAAAGAAAGTAATTTATAGCCGGCCGAGTTGTCGACCAGTCTATCAATGTTAGGTAAAGGGAAAGCATCTTTGGGACATGCCCGATTGAGATTAGTGTAGTCAACGCACATACGTCATTTTCCATTAGATTTTTTAACAAGTACAACGTTTGACAACCAAGTTGAATACTTGGCCTTGGAAATAAAATTGGCCTCTAGGAGGTCTTTACGTTTTTCCTCCGCCTTCTGGGGCGCTTACCTCGTTGTACTATGACCCTAGCGGCTGGATCTATGGCGGCCGATGGCGACCTCGGGGTCGAGTCAGGGCATTTCATTGCGCCCATGCGAAGAGATCTGCGTTTTCAAGGCAAGCTCGAGGCTTCTTTGCTGTGCCGGGAGGTCGGCACGATCTTGGCGCATTCGGGATCTTCTCCGAGGGGGACGAGCTCGAACTCGCCGTCAGGAATTGGTCGGAGTGGATCTGCGTCCCCTGCTTGCCCGTCGACTTTGTCCGTTGTGAATCTGGTGTCGAGGTCCACTGTGCTGACGTTGGGGCTCGATCCTCTGCGTTTTGGGAGCTCGACACAGGCGTTGTCCGGCCCTTCTTGTGCGGTCGACCAAGGTCATCCTCCGCCGCAACGTTGTGGCACCTCCTCGCAGCTTTGATGTCGCCGCAGATGGTAGCGACGCGTCCCCTTTTGGTGTAGAACTTGAGCTTCAGATGGACGGTTGAAGGTACTGCTGTGAGTTCTGCCATCGTCGTTCTGTCCAAGATGGCGTTGTAAAGCGAGTGGCAGTCGATCACCAGGAAGCGGACTTTGACCTGTCGCGAAGCGATGTCCTCGCCGAAGGTGACGAGGAGCTCGACGTACCCCCAAGGTCGGGACGTGGAACCGTTGAACCCCTGAAGGTCGGATCCCACGTATGGCGAAAGGTGAGACTCGTCGAGCTGGAGCGTTCGGAACAGGTGAGTGTACATGACGTCAACCGAGCTGCCCTCGTCGACCAGGATTCTGTGGACTTCGATGTTGGCCATTCTTGCCTTGATGAGGAGGGGGATATGGGAGTTTGGTGCTCCTCCGGGAAGCTCCTCCAAGTAGAAAGTGATCGGCTCAGACTTGCCGCGGAACTGTTCGAGCGAGACCTCGTTGACTGGGGCCTTGTCGATCAGCTCGTCGAATTTTCTTTTGGCCGAGTTAATGGATAGCTGGGCGTCGCCCCCGCCGGAGATGACCATGGCCGAGGGGAATTCCTCCCACGGGCTGTGGGTGAACATAGGGCTCTGAAAGTCCTCGGGCCTAGTTACCGAGTATGTTATCCAGTAGGGCCGAGTCCCTGCGGCCCTCCCGTCCTCGGCGTCTTTGGTATCTCGGGCACTTCTTGAGCCTTCAGGTTTCTTGTATTATCCGAGTCTCCCACCTTTGATTATCGTCTCGATTGCGTCCTTGAGGTGGACGCAATCTTCAGTCAAGTGGCCGTGACTTCGGTGATATTGACAATATTTTGTCTGTCGGGCACGGCCGGAGTGGGTTTGGCGTCGACCCTCCGTCCCCGAACTTCGGTGGCCGAGCATTCCGCTAGGATTCGCTCACGGGAAGCGGCCGGTGTGTGTCGGTGAAACGTCCAGCTGGGCCTCGCTGCTCGCGGGATTCCCGGGGCTTATCCTCGCGCCGTTTTTCATCCGGACGACGAGACGAACCTGCCTCTGGTCGTCGGTTATCCTGGTGTCTGGTGGCGTTCCCCGAACCTCGACTCCTCGAGTCTCTGGCGCGGTTGGCTGCTTCCTTCTCCTCGTATGTGATATAGGCCCGAGCCTTGTCGAGGAGAGCATCGAAGGTGGCCGGGGGTTCGATGCCAACGACCTTCCCGAAATCCGTGGGGAGGAGGGCACATGTCTGGTGAACTGACTTTGTAGGATTTTTGTATCCAAATGTGCGGATAGCAGAGTCGCCACCGACTTTTATTTTTATCCAATTAAGGGAAGGTAAAAGTATGAGAAAAAGACCTTCGTTAGATTCTGAGTTCGGGAGAATGGTTATGAAAAGGGAAGGTATTAGCACCCCTTTCCATCCGTAGTTATCTACGGGCTCTTAGTTGCTCTAGATCACTTTTTTAAAGTTTGCTTTCTGTGTGTTTGACAAAAATGTTTTGAGAAAAGGGCATTTCGCTTTGACTTTGTAATGACTCATGTAGGAGTGTATACAAAGTGTTCGGAAATGTTTCGTTTCGAAACGAGTTTGAATTTTGAAAAAGATTGTGTGGTGTGAAAAGTATTTTAATAGAGCAAGCAACTAAAAGTCTTATTACCTACTCAGAATTGGTCATTTTCGTGTTATTTTACGTTCCTTTAGAATAGCGTTAGCCATACCATTAGTTAGTAGGTAGCTCCATTCGTTGGATGTAAGCGGGACATTCGAAGGGACATCGGATGGTCATAGAAAGCAACTTGTAGGAAATATCCTAGCACATTCGAAGGGACTATCATCATTTTTCGTAGGCGACAATCGAGGGTCAAGATCATGTATTCGGAGGCGACGTCGTAGGTCTATGATCTTTGTATCGAAGGGACTATGATGATTTGTTTGAAAGGCAACGGTGCTAGAATACCTCTACGTTCGAGGACATGACCATTTGAAATCGAAAGGCATCGAGAGAATTACCTAAGGGTGCATGTGTGAAAGAAGTGTGTCAAATTCGGATATTTTATCTTGAAGATTAGTGTGAGCTATGTCCAATTATTATCTTGCCATACACGCCTAGTTACTAACAGTTTATAGGGTGCGGAAATTAAAATGCGGAATATAAAGATGCGGAAAGGTAAATCCTACGCTATTACATGGCTTTGGGGCAGATACATAATTTAAACTTGCGGAAAATAAAAGCCTAATTTAAACTATTACATCCCATATCTGATTACATTATTGGAAAAAAAAAAGTGAAAAAGAAACGAATCGAACAACCTGTGAAAGAATGAGAAATCGGAAAATACGAGATGAATTGAATAAGAGGAAAATGTTAGTAGAAATAAGTATTTTTGAATGAGAAAAAAGTTTTTATGCAAATAATGATATTAATAAGATAAGATATTTTTTGGTATTTTTTGGAATTGATTTGATAGTTTAAATGCAATTAAAAGTCAATTTAATGATTTATTAGCAATTAAATAAAATATGCATGCAAAAAATAATATTTTTAATGCTAAAAATTAAATAAGTATTTTTCTGATGATTATGCAAAAAATAAATATTTTTGGAGTTTTTTAGATGCATGATAAAAAATATTGAAAAGAAATTAAATAAAATGAAAATATTAAAGAAAAAGAAAATAGAAAAATATAAGAAAATATGTTAGTTTTCTAACTTGTAAAAAACAATTGCCATGGGGATTTGAAGCTTTGTCGGATTTCGGCGACTTGCACTTTTCACCTTCTAAACTCTTGGAATTCTCATATTATTGTTCCTTGTCATTGTATCAACCTGCAAAAGCAACAGACATATACCGTACACACAAAATAGCAAAAGAAAACAAGGCATCGGTGTTAGTTGTCAGATTAGATTCCGAATTTTGTTTCTCTGCTAATTGTGATGTTGAATCTCTAAGTTATAATTTATCCACTTGAGATTTGCAGATGATTTTGCTTGTAATGTTTTGATGATGAACACATGTTAAAATCATTACTAGAAAGCTGCACATTAATCTTTTCATTAGTATTTGAAAATAATAATAATAATTCAACAAAAGAATTAATTTAGTATCCAAATATGACAAAAACATGAAAAAAAGATATATACATCACAAGTTTGTATTTTACACAAAGATTCCAATACTTCTAAGTTAATGGTTGTAATATTGGTGATGACAATTCATGAAGGTTTTTTGGCAAAAAAAAAGGTAAAATAAATAAACTTAAGGGATGATGTTGTTAGTGTATGATGACTTTGTGAAAAAAAAGGTTACGTGGAAGAGGTTAGAAGAATGTACATGACTACCTACTTTACAATGGTTTATGTGTGTAGAGATTGTGGAGAATTGTGTGGAGAAAAAAAAACGTTAGAGAATAAGAGGTTTATGCATGGAGGTACTGTGAAAGTTTTTTTTTTTTCAGTGTATGAATTGACCTCTATTTATAACAAAATATTAGGTTAAACAAATATAGAAAAAATTAAATACTGATCAATGACTCAAAAAATGTTATTTAATTGTGATTTGTAATTTAATCAATTAATCAATATTTTCCTAATTTCTCTTTATTTGCTCCCCAAGATTTGAAAACATGCCAAAATAAGAACAAATTGATTTTAAAACTTTCCTTTTTTTGATTTTGGTCTAAAAATGCATAAAATGAAAAAAAAAGTAAAATATAACATTTTTGAAAAATACATAAATAATAAAATCCGAAAATTAGTATTTAAATAATAAAAATATGATTTTATGATTTTTGAAAATAGATTTTTTAAAAGGAAAAGAAAGTTAGTAACAAATAACCAAAAAAAAATGTCAAAAGTGCAACATGTGAGATTCAAACCCATGACCTCATATTTATAAAGCTTACCTCCTTACCAATTGTGCTATCTTACTTATTCGAAATAGAAATGCAACTGAAAGTATATGGAGACGCGCAAGTATTTGTCATATTTTAAAAATACAAATAATTTGAAATAAATTATTATATTTTTAAATAGACCTTGAGAACGAATATTTATAAAAATCCCCGGAATATTAGTGTAATAAACCAAAAGAAATTTAAAACCAAGTTTAAAAAAAAATTTGAACTTAGTACCGAGTGGGCAAATTTTGGGGTATAACAGTTGCCCCTGTTCAATCTTCTTGTACTGGAAGGGTTAGATTGGCATGCGTGCCTTTCGTAACCTGGAGGTAGAAGATGATTGAACACCAATACACCAAAATTTGCACTCGCTGGTGATACGGGAATGGGCTTACAGATGCCATTTGGAGAAGTTGAAGACTTCGCTGGAAATGAGTCGTATGCTAGACTCGAGGTTGTTTATAGGAGGATTGACGGGGATGGGCTTAAGATGCTATCTGGAAAGGTCACTGTTGGGGAGTGAGCCGTACGCTAGGCTCTGTAGATGTTCCTGGAAGTGGAAGGAATGCGGAGATGGGCTTAAGATGCCATCCGGAGGGAGTCGTACGTTAGACTTCGTGCTCATCTTTGAATGAAGTTGTTGGTTTGTATTGATTTTTAACCATATATGCAGCATTCTGAAAGTGGAGAAATGTTGATAAATGGTCGGAGATGGGCTTAAGATGCCATCCAAGGCAACTGAGTCGTACGCTAGACTCTATAGTTGCTGTTGATAATAGGAAGAGGTCAGAATAAATCTTCGTGTCGATTACTCTGAGGGAGATTGTAGTTGGCAAAAATGTGGATAGCTTCCCTGTTGTGCATCGGGTGTTGATCCATTGCCTGTTATCGGAGGATAACGGTGGTCTTTCGGATAGTTTTCCGTCGGTTCGGGGCTTAATCCTGGACCAGTCGTCGGAGGACAACCAAGGGCGGTCTTTCAGATAGTTTTCCCGTCGATTCGGGGCTTAATCCTGGACCTGTTTGCGTCAGAAGTGGCTGTTACCTGTTTTGGAAAAAATGAGAGAACTTTGATAGAAAATTTGGTTAGTTTTATGCAAAGTATGATGCATGACAGTGTATATGAATGACATATGCATGAATTATGACTTTATGAGAAATGTATGCATGTTAAATGTCGTGATATTTCAAAACATATCCATCTTGAAGAAGATGCGGATGCTCTGTTTGAGGATCTCTGACTCCTGCTTGGGGGATTGAATAGGTGAGATCCCTGCTTTTGAAAGAGAAGAAAGATATCCGGGATTCCTCTGATGCACTATCTGACCAAGTCTTGAACCTAGATATTGATGAGGAAGGTAGAGATTTGAGAAGCTCGTTGTTGGAGATCTCACATATAGACCCTGCTGAGGAGAATCTGGGAGGCGATCCGTTGGGGACCTTGTATGTAGATCCTGCTGAGGAAATTTAGGAGGCGCTCTACTGGGGATCCTGAGTGTAGATCTCGCTGGAGAGCAATTGATAGTTGCCGGGGAGACCGAGCTGGGAGAGTCAGGATCCCGTTGTGATCTTTGGCTGGGAGATGAAGATGTAATTTCCTCCGGTGCGCTATCTGACCAATTCTCAAGTCTGGATACCGCTGCTGGGGAAAAAGAAGGGACTGAGAGATGTCCGCCGGGGGATAAATACCTTGACTGGGGGTGAAGTGTTACTTCTTGGAGACTGATGTAACTTTACTTAGTCGAGTAGAATTGCAGCTCGTGGATTCCCTTTTGCTCTGCCGGGGAAATTGTGTTGTGAGTGACACCTTTGCAGGGATCATGCTCTGTGGGGGAACGCTTTGGTGACTTTCGTCGTCGTCCCAATTCCTGGAGCCTGTAGTAAGTACTTTTGTATATTCACTTTTCGTATGTTTGTGGTTAGATTCTTATTGTCAAATGCGTATAGTTATTCAAAACAAACGTTGGACTTATTGCAAATAACAACAACAGAAATTGTAAAGAGAAAGAAGCTTGCGTTTATTTGAAAGGTGGCGTATGGCCAAGTGGTTTGTACACAAGAAAGGTAAAAGCTATGCGGAAACAATCTCGTTAAGTTCCAACTATGCTAGTACTCATATTTCGACTATCTCATCTCCTCGTCAATAGAAAGAGTAGGCGATCTTCGCCATTTGAATCTTGAATCTTGATAGTAGTCTCAGGCGGTGATCCGAAGAGACATAGTCGTGCGCTTAAATCTAACTTTTCCTAGACCGCCTTTCGGGTTTTCCTAGGATACCCTTTCTTGCCCAACCGCCTTTTCGGGTTTCGACTGCGGTGTACATGTTTGTATATATCCTTTATTTTTGCCGAACCTTTGGTTCGCCAAGATGCCCTTATTTTTGCCTAGGCGATCGACCTAGCGGGTCTCTTTATGCGTAGTATTTTTGACTATGTCTGCGTTCACGGGGTGTGGGAAGTCTTCACCATCCATGGTGCTAAGTATCATAGCTCCGTAGGAAAACACGTTTTGACTACAAACGGTCCCTCGTAGTGGGAGTCCATTTGCCCACAGGATCACCTTGTGGAAGAATGATGCGCTTGACTACTAGATCATCAACTTGGTAGACTCGGTGCTTGACCTTCTTGTTAAATGCTACGATCATTCGTTTACGATAAATCATCCATGGCGGATGGGCGAGTCGTTTCTCATCGATCAAGTTAATCGGTCAGGCGATGCGGACCCATCGTCTTCGCCTAACTCGCCTCTGGAGGACTCTAGTTGAAGGTATCCGAACCTCGATGGGTAAGACGGCCTCCATACCGTATACAAGAGAGAAAGGGGTTGCCCCTGTTGATGTCCGTCTCACGATAACCATGAAGAGCAAATGGTAACATCTCATGCCAATCTTTGTAAGTCACTGTCATCTTCTGTATAATCTTCTTAATGTTCTTATTGGCGGCTTCCACTGCGCCATTCATCTTAGGCCGATAAGGAGAAGAATTGTGATGCTTGATCTTGAATTGCGTGCAGAGTTCGGTGATCATCTTATTGTTGAGATTGGAACCGTTATCTGTGATAATCCTTTCGGGAGTGCCATACCGACAGATAAGATTATGTAATCCACACACATTCGTACCTTGCCATCCTTCTTAGGTACGGGTACAACATTTGCAACCCACTGGGGATAAGAGGTGACAGCTAAGAACCCGGTGTTGAACTGTTTCATAACTTCGGCTTTGATTTTCTCTGACATCTCAGGACGCACGACAACCTACATTTTGGGAGAAAACCTTCTTTTGTTGGCAATCGGTGTACCACAATATCAATGTCTAAACCAGGCATGTCTTCGTATGACCAAGCAAAAAACTCAACCTAGTCTCGTAGCATTTGAATCAACCTTTCTTTAATACTGTTCTCAAGACCCGCTCCTATCTTGATCTCTTTTCTGTCTTCGTCAGCACCCAAATTCACAACCTCAACTTGCTCTTCGTGGTGTATAACTCGCTCCTCTTGTGTCCGCAAGTTCTCCTGGCACTTTACAACCTTCCTCACTTTCTTGGGTAGATCGGATTATCGAAGTCATATTTAGCAATATCATAGTTATTAACAAGATTCGGAGTGATTCTCATTGTATCACGTGGGGTGTGTAAGAAACACATAGCTTTTGAAGGGGTGATAAAGTAAAAACAAACAATTGAATGCAAAAGTCAACGAATTTATTGAATGATAATACGCAAACGACGAGATAATAACCTCATAACGAGCCATGATGCCCCGCAAGGCACTAGGCTTTCAAAGTTTATTGTTCAAAACATAAAGAAATACGAAAAGCAAAACAAAATAAGAGCAATTACTCCGACTAAAGGAGATTGGTATGACGTCTTGATCTTCAATTGTTGATCCCATGATGCGGAGTTGGGAAGATCCACTTGCGATGTCGAAGTCGTTGTCGTTGTCTTCTATAGCATGGATTCCACTGGCTGATGCGGAAAGGAAGTTGGCGGCACGTTCGGCGTATCATCTTCGACCCTTGATGGTGAAGCCTAAACCGGTCTTAGCGGTTGAAAGGAAGATCGAGGCCGTCCCAAATAGTACTACCTTCTTCGCTTGAGCATCTTTCGAGGTCATCCTAGGCGGAACTTGTGTAACCGAGTGGTGGGAGAGTCAGCAGGCATGACTGGGATTGTTTCAAAAGCTTGACAAGGAGTCTCGAAGAATTCACCCTCCATCTCAAGGTATCGGAATGGAGATGATGACCATATACTCTTCTTCACCATATCCGTGACAACCTTCCCTTTCACCGTACTTAGTTTCGATGCAAAGTAGAGGTAAACGGCTGCCCATGTATCCAAGGCGTCCGAGTAGACAAGAGTAGCGGGACGGATGTCCATGACAAAAGTAGAGTTAAAAGTGGGAACCGACTTTAGCAGGATGAGTTCTCCAAGTCGCGCTTAGAACCATCAAAAGCTCTCACGATTATATCACTGGGTCTCAGAACCAACCCTTCGATATCAAGTCGATCAAAAGCAGTCTTCGGTAAGATGTTCAGAGCAGAACCGGTATCCACCAAAACATGAGACAATGTAACGCCCTTGCATTCAACAGAGATGTGCAAGGCTTTGTTATGTTTCTTTCCGGCAGGAGTCAAATCAGCATCAGAGAAGCCTAGGCCGTTGTTGGCAGCCAGGCTAGCAATACAAACTTCAAACTAGTCAGTGGTAGTGTCTTGAGGCACATGAGCATTCTTCAGAAACTTCACCAAGGCATTAGCATGAGCCTCGGAGCACAAGAGCAGAGCAAGCATGGAGATCTTGGACGGAGTTTGTCCCAATTGTTCCACAACATTGTAGTCACTCTTCTTGATGATCTTCAGAATTTCCTCCATTTCTTGATTGGAGGTGTCTTCAGTAACTTCCTTTGGTACTTGGCGGGGTGGGCCCGGTTCTTTCCTCTAGGGGATATTGGTGGAGTAGACGGAATGCGAGCTGGAGTCGCAGTGTCTTTTGGAGGAGAGATATCTGGAGAGAATACCCTTCCGGTTCTGGTCACCTTACTAGATCCGGTGATGTTGTCAATGTTAGGAATGGTAGCTTCAACTGTAAGATCTTTAATGGTCAGAGGGTCTTGCTTGACACCATGATAGTAAACATCAGCTCCATAATTCCAAGGGATAGCCTTGTCAGAGGAATATGGAACTGGTCTTGGAGAAGTAATAATGAGAGGTGCCACTCTAGGCACGGATCGAGAGGAAATCCTTATTGTGTTAACATCAGCATAGTCTTCTGGGAAATCGTCACCCCATCCGGTCGCCTTAACATCTTCAATAGGAATCTTGTAACTATCAGGGACAGTGTACTTCACCATGTAATCATACTTTCCACTTGGCTGCCCCAAGGTATCCCATACAGATGGTATTGTTTCATTCGCATTGTCAATCTTCAGCTTAGACATTTCTTCACACTTGACCGGTGGTTTCGAAATAGTATCTCACGGTTATCCATCATGCACTGAACACGTCTTCTCAACCAAGCGCAACCATCAGGTGCAGATGGGCACCAACGACAATTCTCTGGGCATCCTAGATTGACACCGGCCTGCAACAAATTCTTCTTAACAGTCATCAGAGGAATGGTCAAGTCATCTATGTTGAAAACATAAGTATCGTCACCAACACATTGGAACTCTTGTCATGGTTAGGCGTAGGCGCATTGATCACATTGGTCTCAACGGAGGATCAAACTCAATCGCTTAGTTTCAATCATATCCACGAATCTTGTTCTTGAGCCCAACAATTGTCGATGTCATGCCCAGGCTATTGGAATGGTAAGCACACTTAGCATTAGGATTGTATTTCGAGAGGAAGTGTTGACATTCGAGGAGGATCCTCAGTAATCGCTCGCTTTCAACATGTGTTGCAAGGCTTGCGACAAAGGCATGTTGATCTTCGAACGCCTTGGGCGCGGGCTACGCGTTGTCTCACGAGGTTGTCTTGATGTAGGATGAAGATCACAAGCGCCCCACAGATTGAGCACGGTCGGTCTTGGCTCGGCTTTTTTGACCATACACAGCATTAGCTTCTTTCTTACCACCAAAAGATCTCTTTGCAGCATTTGAAGATGACTCTATTTGAATCTTTCCACTCTTGATACACTTCAATGCACTCTTTGTCAATATCATTCGGTGAATCCGGATGAAGAATTTCCAATCGATGATTGAAGAACGGCCTGTCGGTGTTCCCATAAACATATCAACCAACTCCCTATTGGACAAGGGTGGTTGAACTCACCGCTAGATCTCCATTTCGAGCATACTCCTTGAACTTCTCGTCGACCCGTAGACATGCTTTGTAGTTGCATGCGAGTGGGTGTCAATTCAACATTGTACTATACATGTCAGAAAGCATCACCAATCACTCCAAGTACGGATACGGTCATTCTCTAGTCGATAGTACCATTCCAACGGGTTCGGACAAACTCTCTTGAAAATAGTGCATCCACAACTTTCATCATTGGGATTGATCTTCTGGACATAGGATTTCAAATGCAGCTTTGGGCAAGACATGCCATCATACTTGGCAAAAGTAGGAACTTTGAATTTGGGAGGAATCACAACACCAGGAACAAGACTCAGATCGTCAAAGTTCAGCCCGGACATCTTCAGGTTTTCCACAGCATTCAGACGGTCTTCGAGTTGTTTGTACTTGTCATCTTCATCAGAGTACTGGCTATAATCAGAGCGGTCCTCTCCTTCTTTCTTTGGCTCACGCTGGTCACCTTCATCACCCTTGGTACTCCCCTCGGTATGGACACTTCCTTCAGAGAGCTCGATCCGACTGACCACTTTTGGACCCCCTTTGTACGCCCATGTTGAGAGACCAACAACCTTCTTCTTCTTGTTGATGAGCTTCTTCAAATCTTCTTGGCCTTGGACCAAGGTGAACATCTAAATTGAGCATTACGAGCACGGAGATCTTTGACTGCTCAAGAGCCATTTCGCTAAAATAAATAGCGAGCAAATGAGAAAACCAATCTCAATGTACCGTGATGCAATGTTATGATATGCTATGCGATGTTTATGCAAATGCAATGCAATGTTTTCAAGGACCTAAGAGATTTAAATTTGTTAAACAAGCAATGAACAAACATTTATTAGTACTTCTTTTATTATTTTTTTCTTTTTAAGTACAAGAGATAGTCCAAAACAATAAAAGAAAACATAAACATCCTAAAGCTCTAAGTCTCCCATGGGCTTCCTCTTGGTGCCGATGTAGCGTTGATGTTTCGCTCCTCGTGAAGTAGCTTGGTCAACTCTAGCACTTTCTTCTCGCTTGTAACACCGAGCTTCAAAGGTATCCTCTCCTCTTTAAAATTGAATCGGGATCTCTTCAAGTCTTCAAAATCGTAGGCATGTCGGGATGGAGAATTATAGGTACGTCACCTATAGCAACAGTTCCATAATTCTTGGTAGAACAGGCGTGAATGGCATCATGAGGTTTTGAGCTCGAGCTCACACCCATTTGAGGTAAGGTTCCCAAGGAATGGAGTTCGGGTGCCCCAAAGTCTTGGTATCAGTCTTCTTTACCATGCCCCAAGCGTGTATAAACCTTCGTCGGTAATTCTGGAGATCATGATTATAATCGAACACAATATCTTGGAGAAGCATATCATGAGGACCATCTCTTCGAGCAAAACCAAACTGACGTAGAGCTAAGGAAGGGTTGTAAGTAATACCTCCCCTTATACCAAGGAGTGGTACATTAGGGAATTCTCCACAACGCTCAATGAATGTGAAGTCCTTTTGAGAGAAAAGATTCCAACGGATATCTGAATGAGAGAGTGACATTAATCTTTGGACCATCTCAACCTTTGTTCGTTCTTCAAAACTGATGGAGGAATGTGCGAAATAAACCACCTGGAAAGTAACGGTATACAACACATGAGAGTTCCTTGTCTTTTAGTAGTACGAGTGTGGAGAGAATGTAGAATATCTCCAAGTAAAGTAGGCACTGGATTGCGGGTAAGAAATAATTTGATGGCATGGATGTCTATGAATTGATCCGAGTTAGGAAATAGAACCAAACCATAAATTAGCAAGGCCACAATGTCTTCGAATGCATGGAAACTTATAACTTTGAGAAATTCTCGGGCTTTCTTAATTAGGAACTTGGAAAGTAAACCCTTAACTCCACTTCTAGTTTCCCAATTGGCTTCGATATCTGAACGCTTAAGGTGTAAGGCTGATGCGATGTCTTCGAACTTAGGAACCTTTTCCAAACCGGTAAATGGCATTTGGTCAAGAATAGGTACCCCAAGTAGCTTAGAGAACTCTTCTAAGGTAGGAACCAACTGATAATATGGAAATGTAAAACAATGGTGTTTCGGATCAAAGAACTGGAATAGGACATGCATCATATCTTCTTCAAAACCGGAGATAACCAAATCAAGCAGATAACCATGTCTTTTGATGAACTGTGCATGGTCGGGAATTTCAAACCAATTCTTTGAGTGAGAAGGATACCCATGAAGTTGATTCGGATAGTCTTTCTAGAAGCCATAATCCCTACAAAAGAGCAAAGATAAATCCTAGGTCCTTGAAATAGTTAGAAATGATATGCAATGCAAATGATGTCATGATGTCATGTTTAGCACACACAAACAATTCACACAATGAGCCTAGGGTTAAGGCTTGCATGAGGTATATGTGATTACCCCACCAAAAGTTTGAGTTGGTTCATCCTGTCCTATAATAGTAACCGGGTTCTAGGAATCTCACATCATCGATCTTTCTCGTAGGCGCTTATTTCAATACGACGGCCAAGTGGTCGATCGAAAATGTCCCAAAAGTCTGATCTCAATGAGCGTAGCATCGAGTATCAATCAACCTCGGTCTACACCAAAGCCGGCCATCTCACTACCTTCTAATGGCTAAGATGGGTCAATTAAGGTTCTAAAAGTTTAATTAGCGCTGATGACACCACGAAGCCAAATACTATCTTCAACTTGGGAATGAAGAGTATAGGGACAACCAAAGTGTCACGCTAATGTAGCCATCATGTTGACCGTTTAGTTATCGTCTAGCGGTCGCGATGATCTAATGCTACTTACCTAAAAGGAAACCGGATCGGTGTAGGATCCCCAACAATATAATACCCAAGCAACCCTTAAAGATAAAGCATACAAGTCAAACAAAAGCAATAAAAGTTATCTAGAAATCCTTAAGGCAATTCTCTCTTTAGGGATCTCCCAGAGAGTCGCCAGCTGTAATACTTGAACCGACTTTGTAGGATTTTGTATCCAAATGTGCGGATAGCAAGAGTCGCCACCGACTTTTATTTTTATCCAATTAAGGGAAGGTAAAAGTAAGAAAAAGACCTTCGTTAGATTCTGAGTTCGGGAGAATGGTTATGAAAAGGGAAGGTATTAGCACCCCTTTCCATCCGTAGTTATCTACGGGCTCTTAGTTGCTCTAGATCACTTTTTTAACATTTGCTTTCTGTGTGTTTGACAAAAATGTTTTGAAAAAAGGGCATTTCGCTTTGACTTTGTAATGACTCATGTAGGAGTGTATACAAAGTGTTCGGAAATGTTTCGTTTCGAAAAGAGTTTGAATTTTGAAAAAGAGTGTGTGGTGTGAAAAGTATTTTAATAGAGCAAGCAACTAAAAGTCTTATTACCTACTCAGAATTGGTCATTTTCGTGTTATTTTACGTTCCTTTAGAATAGCGCTAGCCATACCATTAGTTAGTAGGTAGCTCCATTCGTTGGATGTAAGCGGGACATTCGAAGGGACATCGGATGGTCATAGAAAGTAACTTGTAGGAAATATCCTAGCACATTCGAAGGGACTATCATCATTTTCGTGGCGACAATCGAGGTCAAGATCATGTATTCGGAGGCGACGGTGGGTCTATGATCTTTGTATCGAAGGGACTATGATGATTTGTTTGAAAGGCAGCGGTGCTAGAATACCTCTACGTTCGAGGACATGACCATTTGAAATCGAAAGGCATCGAGAGAGAATTACCCTAAGGGGTGCATGTGTGAAAGAAGTGTGTCAAATTCAGATATTTTATCTTGAAGATTAGTGTGAGCTATGTCCAATTATTATCTTGCCATACACGCCTAGTTACTAACAGTTTATAGGGTGCGGAAATTAAAATGCGGAATGTAAAGATGCGGAAAGGTAAATCCTACGCTATTACATGGCTTTGGGGCAGATACATAATTTAAACTTGCGGAAAATAAAAGCCTAATTTAAACTATTACATCCCATATACAGTTACATTATTGGAAAAAAAAGTGAAAACGGTAAAGAAACGTCTGAATCGGAACAACCTGTGAAAGAATGAGAAATCGGAAAATACGAGATGAATTGAATAAGAGGAAAATGTTAGTAGAAATAAGTATTTTTGAATGAGAAAAAAGTTTTTATGCAAATAATGATATTAATAAGATAAGATATTTTTTGGTATTTTTTGGAATTGATTTGATAGTTTAAATGCAATTAAAAGTCAATTTAATGATTTATTAGCAATTAAATAAAATATGCATGCAAAAAATAATATTTTTAATGCTAAAAATTAAATAAGTATTTTTCTGATGATTATGCAAAAAATAAATATTTTTGGAGTTTTTTAGATGCATGATAAAAAATATTGAAAAGAAATTAAATAAAATGAAAATATTAAAGAAAAAGAAAATAGAAAAATATAAGAAAATATGTTAGTTTTCTAACTTGTAAAAAACAATTGCCATGGGGATTTGAAGCTTTGTCGGATTTCGGCGACTTGCACTTTTCACCTTCTAAACTCTTGGAATTCTCATATTATTGTTCCTTGTCATTGTATCAACCTGCAAAAGCAACAGACATATACCGTACACACAAAATAGCAAAAGAAAACAAGGCATCGGTGTTAGTTGTCAGATTAGATTCCGAATTTTGTTTCTCTGCTAATTGTGATGTTGAATCTCTAAGTTATAATTTATCCACTTGAGATTTGCAGATGATTTTGCTTGTAATGTTTTGATGATGAACACATGTTAAAATCATTACTAGAAAGCTGCACATTAATCTTTTCATTAGTATTTGAAAATAATAATAATAATTCAACAAAAGAATTAATTTAGTATCCAAATATGACAAAAACATGAAAAAAAGATATATACATCACAAGTTTGTATTTTACACAAAGATTCCAATACTTCTAAGTTAATGGTTGTAATATTGGTGATGACAATTCATGAAGGTTTTTTGGCAAAAAAAAAGGTAAAATAAATAAACTTAAGGGATGATGTTGTTAGTGTATGATGACTTTGTGAAAAAAAAGGTTACGTGGAAGAGGTTAGAAGAATGTACATGACTACCTACTTTACAATGGTTTATGTGTGTAGAGATTGTGGAGAATTGTGTGGAGAAAAAAAACGTTAGAGAATAAGAGGTTTATGCATGGAGGTACTGTGAAAGTTTTTTTTTTTTTTTCAGTGTATGAATTGACCTCTATTTATAACAAAATATTAGGTTAAACAAATATAGAAAAAATTAAATACTGATCAATGACTCAATAAATGTTATTTAATTGTGATTTGTAATTTAATCAATTAATCAATATTTTCCTAATTTCTCTTTATTTGCTCCCCAAGATTTGAAAACATGCCAAAATAAGAACAAATTGATTTTAAAACTTTCCTTTTTTTGATTTTGGTCTAAAAATGCATAAAATGAAGAAAAAAGTAAAATATAACATTTTTGAAAAATACATAAATAATAAAATCCGAAAATTAGTATTTAAATAATAAAAATATGATTTTATGATTTTTGAAAATAGATTTTTAAAAGGAAAAGAAAGTTAGTAACAAATAACCAAAAAAAAATGTCAAAAGTGCAACATGTGAGATTCAAACCCATGACCTCATATTTATAAAGCTTACCTCCTTACCAATTGTGCTATCTTACTTATTCGAAATAGAAATGCAACTGAAAGTATATGGAGACGCGCAAGTATTTGTCATATTTTAAAAATACAAATAATTTGAAATAAATTATTATATTTTTAAATAGACCTTGAGAACGAATATTTATAAAAATCCCCGGAATATTAGTGTAATAAACCAAAAGAAATTTAAAACCAAGTTTAAAAAAAATTTTGAACTTAGTACCGAGTGGGCAAATTTTGGGGTATAACAGAGCCCTCTTTCCAGCAAGTATCGCTTCATCTGGTCGTCGCAGGGAACTTGTATAGCTTCCCTGTTGAAGCGATCAATGTATTCTCGGAGGGTTTCATCGCTTTTCTGAATGATGGCCTCGAGGGAGGCCTCGGTCTTTGGATGCCTGCGGGAGGCTGTGAATGTGCTCGTGAACTGGGCTTTGAGTTCTCTCCAAGAGTGTATGGACCCCGGGGGTAAACTTTTATACCAGTCCATCGCTGTTTTTCTGAGAGTGGTGGGGAATAGCCTGCATTTGATCGGTCCCCCAACGTTGAGGTATTGGAGCAATGCCTCGAAACCGTCGATGTGGTTGATGGGATCGTCGACCCCATCATAACTGGCGAGCTGAGGCGGTTTCTCCATTCCCCGAGGAATTGGGGCATTCATGATGCTAGCGGACAAAGGACCGTGTGGGTCGTCCTCGTCGCTCCGATGGGGAGAGCGCGAGCGGGAGCGACGTTGATCTTTGGGGCGGGTATGCCTGCTCTTGGTCCTTCTAGACTCGTTGGCTCTTCGTTCACGCCGGGGAGGCGACCGGGTCGCCTCGGGTTGTTCCCGGTTTTTCGTCGCGGGTCCTCTTCCTCGGGAGCGGCGTGTCGGGCTGCGTGATCCATCTCTCTTGTTCCTCCGCGGGGGAGTTTGAGAGCGATGTCGTCGAGGTGATGGCGACCATGAGTCTGTCGTCGGCGTCTCCGCGGTGATCGGCGGAGGCTTCGAGAACATGAAGGCTCAGGTGAAGAGCGGGGTTGGTGTTGTTGATGGCCGCGAAGAGGTTGTGACGGATCGGCATCGGAGGTGGCGACTTCTTGAAAGACCGCGGGTCGTTGTCCGGCGATGTGATTCAACTTTGCTCTTCTCCTCGATAGGATCCGGAGGAGGCGGTTTGCCCATCGCGAGGATCTCCGCCGGAAAGATGGTGTCGTTTGCTCGGCCACATCGTCGCGGGGACTTTGCACGTTGGTTGCAGGATCGGCCATGACAAACCGAGTTTTGGTTTGCTTTGGTCAATCGAATGAAAGGAGACGGGAAGCAAGATTCCTGACGGGCGCCATCGATCGTACGAGAAGGTGTCTTGGCCCAACTGCAACGGTGGCCCAAAGTGGAAGAGAAGGGGTACTGCAAGACACCCGATGCCAAAGTAAGTAGAGGAGCAAGCAAGTGAGTAAGAATGAGATACGACCCTCTCAGTGAGAGGGTATTTATAACCCATTGGGCCAAGATCCGATTAGTGGGCGAAGTCCAAGCCCACTAGCGGATTCAGGGCTTTGTGCGTGGAGGCCACGTGGCCCCTCCCTAGATTGTCGCCCGGGAAATCCGGGTTTGTTGCGAAGTTCCTGGGAGACTTGACGGTTAAGGAAACCTAGTCAACAAGGTCCGATAATATCGGGGGCACGTGGCAGTCGAGGACAACTGGGATCCGTTGGACCGGCCACGTGCCCCCGCGTGGACATTCCCCGCCTCCAAGGGCACCGGCTGGATCTGGGCCGGCCACGTGCCCCCGCGTGGACATTCCCAGCCGTTTTCCAAGGGCAATTGGGCCACCGTTGCAGATTGGGCCTAGGCATGGCAAATAAACCCGGCCCCGCCCGCCCCAAATTAGCGGAAAACCCGCTTAACCGGGCGGGTGGTGTAAAACCTGTTTTAATTTGGGGCGGTGATGGTAATACCCCCCCCGCCCCCGCCCGCCAACTAAATTTATTTTATTTTATTTATTTTTAATATTTTTATTACTTATTTATACTTTTTTATACTATTTAATGTTATAATATTATGTTTATTAGAATTATTATTTATTTTTTTGAAAATAAAATTTAAATAAAACTATCAAACTTGAAAAATACTTTTAAAATAATTAAGTATTTAGTTTAATTATTTATTTTTAATTTTATTGAAAAAAAAATATAAATTTAAAAATAAAATAAAAAATTTATTCGGGCGGGTGCGGGGCGGGTGCGGGTGAACCCGTTTCTTGTCGGGGGTGGGGGCGGATGAACAAATTTGCCCCGAGCAGGTCGAGTGAATGGTGAGGCGGGTGCGGGTGCAGGTGTGCTTAAACTCCCCCCCCTTGCCATCCTAATTGGGCCAAGACACCTTCTGGTCAGGTAATGTATGAGTTACAAAGACATTCATGTAGTTTATAGCTTCTATTTCCTAGATACATGAATGTGATTTACTAGACATTTAAATAGTTATTAATTTCAATTTATTTTATAATTCCAACAACCATAAAGGCTATAGTTATTAATTTCAATTTATTTTATAATTCCAACAACCATAAAGGCTATTGACTAGCAAAGAGGTGTATCCCAGTGATTGGAAGAAGAAAGTATAGTTTGTTTTGAAAACACAACTATTATCTGTAAAGTGTAATGGAGAATGATGTTAATAAAACCAACCAAATTGGCAGCAGCATCTGATTCAAGCTGTTTTGAAAGAATATCACTTTTGCTTTAACAAAGCATAATAAGTAATGGCATGACAGATTTCACACATTAAAATACCTGATATATCAAATATAGTCATTTAGATGTGTTACGTTTGGTAAACCAAACACTAAACTTCTAGCTAAAAATACAAAGAATATTCCCCCAAAAGAGATGCCACTGATCACTAAAAACTACATTTTCATATAACAGTAAGGGGGAAAAATTGAGACAGACGGATGGACATATATTAATGCCATCGGAACAAAATCCAAAGCACAACTTCGTCCAAACTATTTGCTGTCTATTAATGACTTCACAATTATTTCATGTCTCCACAACAGTTTCATGAGTATCCCAGTTTAATCTAAAATGAGTCAACTGACGCGGCTCGATTGTAGAATACGACAGCTGCAACCAAAAATCTACTGTAGAAGTGATTTCATCTTCAGAGGCTTCCACAATCTCAAGCATGTCTTCCCAGTTCTCATTCTTAACCTCCTTCAAGAAATGCCGCCAGCATTTATTTTTTGATGTGTTATATCTGCAACAGATAGGATCCTCATTTTTTATCTTCATCATTTCGTATACAGACTGCAGTCACGTTTTTGAAAAAAGTTAAGCGCAAAAACAGACTATCTGGCGAGTAAAATGTTTAGCTTAATCACTGGTAAAAGATATTAAAAAAAACAACCTTGGAGTATCTTATGTATTGAAAAACCAAAAAAGAGCTGTCATACCTCGGAGAATTTGCTGTCAGAGGAAGAAATTATAGATACAGACACTGGGTGTAATGTCCGCAATAAACCATACAAAACATCCTGAATGCATGCTGATGATTTGATAATCTCAAAGCTCAGATCATGCAAAGGAGGGAATTTGACGTTGCTCAAATCTTCATGAATAATAATATTCTGGAATAAGCAGAGACAAGAAAAATAAATACGGAGATAATTATTGGGTAAATGGCAATTCATCAAGAATGTGACTCAAGTATGGCGTAAATGTTAGAAATTGGAAGAACAATACCTTCTTGGAATGCATAATCAATTTAAACCCTTCAGAACTGAACTTCGTTATAAAAGGTCTCATCATATGCCACAGTCTGTTACCAATTCCGAGTCCAACATGTCTATGTTCAGATTTAGATACCAAAGAAACTTTGGCATCTGTGAGGCGGAAAGGGTGAAAGTCAATGTAAGGCATGTTGTCTCCCTTCAACTCAAAAGAAACAAGTTTTGGAGCAGTTATTTGAGCATAAGTCAATTTCGTGCATCCTTTTAAAGCAATTCTCTGAAGACAGCGGTTATAAATTGTAATAGACTTCATATTATCTGAAACAAATAGATCCAATTTTTCAAGCAAGGGAAATCTGGTAAACTTAGTTTCAAAAAAGTCGCGGGTCACTTGTGGATGCTCTAACGTCAACTTTTTCAGAGATTTACAGTGATCCAAACCAACTTTGCAAGAAGTCGATTTCTTGCCAGAAAACCAAAACGTCTCAAGATTAGAAGCAATGACATCAACCCTCTTCAGTTGACTGCAGTTGTGGATTTCAACCCTATTGAGACTATCATGATAAATTATCAAGAATTTCAAACCTGAGCACTGTATGAATCTTAAATCCTCAATTGAAGGGCAGCGGGAGATTAAACCTATAACAGTATGCTCGGCAAGTTGAAGTTTCCGCAGATAAAGTTTCTGCAGATGAGGAAGCACTATATCACCGCAACTTTGCAGTATGCAACCACTTAACCTTAGTCCAGTCAATGTTTCAGACGAAAAAACAACGTGTGGCAGAGTATACCGCTTACTACCCTGAAACCCAACATGGAGATCAATTTCTTTGATGTCTTGCGAGACAGCAGAAGTTAGCCAGGTGTCCACAAGTGGCATATCGGTTAACTCAAACGAGGTCATATGTATAAACAATTTATAAATCTGCGAATTATTCGCAAGGTATCTAAGCAGAGAATCCGACACATATTCTCTAAACATTGTCTCTTTATTACTTCCATCTTCCGGTCCGAATCTCGCAGCAAACTTCAGTTCATCAAAAACCAACATTGCATAAGAATCCCACAACGCTTTCCACCGCTTTGAAAAACTACTAGTCCGGATTGCATCCTTCGGGTTTCGAAGAAACGAAAGAATGTGATGGACAACATGATCAGGCAAATGCGACATACGATCAACCAATTCAACATTCTGTTCCATTTCGAGTTTCCTTTTCTTTCCGGGAGACGCATGAAGAGCCTCGTCACTAGAGACCATTTGAAAAGTGGCAATTAAATTGACACTGTAACTAGAAAAAAAAAACAAAATTTTCTTAATACCCACAAGCTTCAAACTTTACAAACCAAACAGAAACATATAACAAATGGGTTCATTTTGTTTCAGATAAATATACAAAACATGAACAGAAAAATCAAAACCCTATTTCTGTATAATCACAATAACACAAATAAAGTAATCAGAATCGAAAGTTTCAAATTAGGGTTAAGAATTGTGTGCAATGCAAGATATATAAAGAATTGAAATTGAAAATAACGAATTCATGGATTTAGGGTATTGGAAAAACCGAGAAATTGATGAAATTGAAGGGATTGATCGTTGAAGAATAACATACCGATTAATAAAATTAGGGTAATGAAGCGAATAATTGAGATTCACGGTGATGGAGGCTTAGGCTTCCAACGACATTGACAATGAAAACCTGAAAACCAAAATTGAAAATTGGGGACGAAGAAATGGAAATGCGGTAATAATGGGCTTTTTAATGGATTGCATCCTACATGGCCCAACTTTACCCGTACAAGAGGCATAATAGAACGAAGAATTTTTAGAGAATTTTTTAATGCACTCAATGTTTTAATAAGACGTCTCCTGAAAATACACTCATGTTTTTAAATTTTAGAGATATATCTTTGAACGTGTCAAATTTAAACATACTTCTGAATGAGGTCTTAAATTAGTGGAAAGAATATATTAGAGATACATATATTACGTAGATGTATCTCTGGACGTACTCAAATCCTAGTTAAATTATGGATCAGGCCCTAATTTCACGCAAAAATAGTCTAGAGATGAGATACATCTCTAAAATGGTTATGTAGATGCATCTTCGGACGTTATTCATTCAAATGTGCGTTAGAGCTCCTTGCTCTTCCTCACTTACTCAAAAATCTTTTCAAAATCCATTTAGGAAAACACTGATCCACCCCATTTTCTCAAACTCACTCATAACACACTAAAAAAATATCAAAGAGCGTCAATCTTCATCAAACATCTGACTTCAAGACACAAATTATAAGTTTTTTGTAAACTTTATTGAGTTTATGTAAAATTGTGTAGAAATCGATTTTATGTTATGAAATTGAAAGACTTTTAGTGTTTGTTAGCTTATAACTAATGAGAACAAGTTAGTTGGGTATTTTTTTACGATCAACAGATTTTTTTATGGGTATGCATTTTGTTATTAACGGTGCTTGGAGTTACATGAATCTTCAGAGATGCATATTCAGAATGTTTCAACATTTACCCATAACCGAATATGCATCTCTGTAAGCAGTCTGAACAACGATTTTCCTTTTTTTGTAACGAACTCATTGTGTAATGTTTGTCTTGTATATTTACAAGATTTATGGCTGAAAGACAACCCTAGTTGATACACGATAGCCTTTCACAATATGCATACGTTCGAAGGGAAAAGACTCAGTAGTCACATACTCATCCTACATATAGAGTGATTGATGCAGAGGCGTTAGGTTTCAGGGCTCATGTATCTCTGACTTCTTTTTCGTCTTCTCATAGCAAACGAGGGCCTCCTCCTCCTGTATCCCCACCTCCATCTACATGTAGACACTTGAGTTCACATATCTAGACACCTGAGGTAGCAGAGGTAGCCGAATCACCTGAGGCACCCCAGGCACAAGTGATAGAGGCGACACTTGAGGCACCTAAGGCACCCCAGGCCCAAGCGAAATAGGCGGTACCTGAGGCATCCCAGGCCTAAGGGCTAGAAGTGGGGAACCCGAGGCATCCCATGCCCAAGCAGTAGAGGCCCCTCAGGGTTTTGGAGGAGGCCCCTCAGACTTATCATTGTTGCCTCTTTACCCAAACCATGTTGCTAGACATCTCTAGGATGAAGAGGTAAAATTTAGTTGGAATTATTTATTTGAAGCTTTGTATATTTGTTGGACTCATTTTTATTAAACTATGTATGCAAAAACATGATCCTCTAAAATTCATCAACCATGCGCAAAAGATTTTACTCATGGTTATGCATAATGAGTCATGGTTTTAGGAAGTTTTACAACTATTAGGGTGGTAAGACTTGTGCAAGACCTGTAAAGAGATGACATATGGAGATGTCATCATTTTATCTACCAGATGGTGAGATATTTATCACTGGACGATGTCGCATGTCTGTTGCATCTTCTGGTTAAGGTACACTTTTAGATCATGAGAGGTGTAACAAAGACAAGGAACTGTTGTTGATGGTACACTATCTAGGAGTTTACCCAAAGGATACCATGGAGAATCTTGACTTCACCAGTGGGTCTCATGCTAGGTTTATCTTTTTGTAGAAGGTGTTTACGAATGAGAAGAAGGATCAAGAGTCAAATTCCATTCAAGCCTCGGCGTTTCTAGCAAATCAAGAGGACCTTCAGATTCCATCTAACTTGGAATCCCAAGCTTGGTAAGCATTAAGTATGTAGGCCTAGCTGAGATACAATCCTCTATGAAATCGCACAAAACTTTATACCTACAACACTTACTTCATGTACCTAGCATAACTAGAAATCTTATGTCTGTGTCAAAATTTCCCAAAGATAACAATGTAATTTTTGAATTCCATATTGATACTTGCTTTGTCAAATCTCAAGTATCTAAGGAGGTTCTTTTAGAAGGATTTCTGGATACAAGTGGCCTCTATTGTTTCTGTACTCAGCAAGTGGAATCCCCTGCTGCCAACAATATTAGTGTGTCTTCTATAGATCAATTTATGGATTCTTCAAACACCTATTTCAATAAGATTTCTATTTAGCACAATAGGCTAGGCCACACAAATTTTGTAGCTCTTAAGTCCATTTTGAAACTATGTAATATCTCTCTATCAAATAAAGATAATTTTGAATGTTGTAGTTCTTGCATATTGGCAAATCACACAGATTACATGCACCTTTGTCTAAAACTAAATATACTGCTGCTTTTGAACTTGTTCATATTGATCTATGGGGTCCCTCACCCAATCCTTCTAGTCAGGGATATTTTTATTATATGGTCATTGTAGACACTTATACAAAGTAGAATTGGTTGTATTTCTTAAAACAAAAGTCTGAAGCCTTAGGCATATTTAAGCAATTCATATCCTATGTTCATAATCAATCCAAGTATAGTATTAAGGTTGTCCAGTCCGACTTTAGGGGTAAGTTTATACCCCTCACCAAATATCTTAATGACCTAGGTATCATTCATAGACTGACATGTCCTCACACATCCCATCAAAATGGAATTGTGGAGAGAAAACATAGAAGCATAGTTGAGATGAGATTCACACTATTGGATTATGCTCATATTCCTATAGAGTTTTGGGATCAAAACTTCACTCGTGATGTATACCTTTTGAATAGGCTTCCAACTTCAACTTTTCCAGAATTTTACTCTCCCTTTCATGCACTTTTCAAATGCATACCTGATTACAAGTGCCTAAGGACATTTGGTTGCCTGTGATTTCAACATCTTAGGCCCTTTAATAAGAACAAACTTCAACTCAGAAGTGTTGAATGTGTCAATCTAGGTATATCACCACATCACAAAGGCCATAAATGTATAAGTAGGGAAGGCAAGATTTATGTCTCTAAAGATGTTGATTTTGATAAAACTAAGTTTCCCTATAGTTTTCTAGCAAGTTCACAGTATAACATGGGCAACACTTGCTATGACAAGTCTCTACATACATCCAGGCTACTTTCGCACAAAAGTAGTTCATAAAATGAATGCAAAAGTACATAGTCTGCTCAACCTAGTCCTACAAATTCTGCAACTTCTTTTCACTAGGCTGGCACAAACTCAGGTCAGCCAAACTTTTCCTCCAATGACATTCCTAGCAATATCCTGCAGTCTATGTCTGTCAGTCCTTACAATCAAATAATTGAAACTCACAATAGTCCAAGTCAAATTTCTTTACACAATGAGTCGCACATACATCACCACAAAGTGAACCTGAGCTTATATCTGATGACACATCTCAAAGTCTTCCTATTATTCCTATATTCTCTAATTTGTCCTTGTCTCCCTTTATTCATGATACTGTGTCCAAACCACCTTAGTCACAAACAATCATCATATGGTTATTAGAGGTAAAACTGGAAAGTTGAAACCTAAAGTCTTTTTAGCTCAAACTGAACCCACCTCTGTCAAACAAGCCCTAGCTCAACCTTATTGGCTTGAATTTATGCAACAAAAGTATAATTCCCTTATCTCTAAATAAACCTGGACTCTAACTCCCTTACCTCCTCACAGAAAAGCCATTGGTTGCAAATGAGTGTTCAGAGTCAAGGAAAACTCAGATGGTACTCTTAATAAAAGCTAGATTAGTGGCTAAGGTATTTAATCAACAATTTGGATTTGATTACTATGAGACATTTTCTCTTGTCATCAAACCCGCCACCATCAAAGTTTTACTCACATTAGCCTTAACATACAAGTGAGACATACAACAAATTGACATTAACAATGCTTTCCTCAATGGTTTTCTTGAAGAGGAAGTATACATGGTTCAACCACCAGGGTTTGAAAATGACAACAAAAATCTGGTTTGCAAACTCAACAGAGCTCTGTATGGGCTCAAGCAGGCCCCACGATCCTGGTATGAGAAGCTACACAAGACACTTTTTCAGTATGGTTTTGTGGCCAGCAAATGTGATCACTCTCTCTTTACTTACACTTATCAAGGCATAATATTGTATGTTTTAGTCTATGTTGATGACATACTGATTACATGATCTTCCTTTTCTCTCATTCACAAGCTCATTTCCAAGTTGCACACTGAGTTTGCACTCAAAAGACTTGGGAAACCAGAGTACTTCTTGGGCATAGAGGTCAGGTACCAAACCAATGACTCTCTTATTCTAACTCAAACTATGTACATCAAAGATCTTATAGGAAGAGTAAACATGGAAGAGGCCAATGGTGTATCTGCTCCAATGTTTAGCCATTGCAAGCTTAGTAAGTTTGGCTCTAACACGATGCAAGATCATTTACTGTACAGGTCAATAGTAGGTGCACTGCAATACATTACACTACACTCATTAGGCCTGACATTGCTTTTTGTGTGAATAAGGCTTGCCAATTCATGGCTAATCCTATGGATAACCATTGGAGCATGGTGGAGCAGATTCTCAGGTATCTTAGTGGCACAACCACGTTTGAATTATTGCTTTCTCCTGCAAATCCAAGCCAAGAACTCTCTATTCGAGCCTATAGTTACTCTGACTGGGCCAATGATCTTGATGATAGGCGGTCAACATCGGGTACCTGCATTTTCATTGGTCCAAATTTGATCTCATAGAGCTCCAAAAAACAAACACTTGTGGCCAGGTCCAGTGCAGAACCAGAGTATCCTGCACTTGCCCACACCACCATAGAGTTACTTTGGCTTCAGTCCTTACTTTCAGAATTGAAGGCCAAATGTTTTGCTCCTACTCTCTTGTGTGACAATTTGAGTGCAGTCATGTTAAGTCATAATCCAGTGCTACATGCTCAAACCAAACATATCGAGTTATCCACTTTGTGAGGGAAAGGGTGGCTGCGAACAAGCTCAAGATTCAGCATGTTCTAGCATCTGCCCAAATTGATGATATCATGACCAAACCTTTGCCCAACAGTGCATTCCAGGAGCTTCGACGCAAGCTGAAAGTCGGGTCACTTCCTTCACCTTAAGGGGGAGTATTCGAGTATAGTTTTGTATTGGACCTGCATTGCTACTAGGCCTTACCTTACCACAAAACCTTGTTCAGAGTAGTGTGTGAATGAAAATGTAGATAAGATATAAATGGTTGTGGTTAGTTAAGAGTTGTAACTGGAACTGAAAGCACTAGCTTTACTCTTCTTCTCATGGAATGAAAATAAAAAGCTTTTCACATTTAAACACAAAGTATGATGATATTTTTACAAACTACCGGGCCAAATCACAAATGATGATATTTTTACAAACTATAGGGCCAAATCACAAATGATGATATTTTTACAAATTCTTGCTATTACAAATCCTTCATACATCGCAAAAATCACAAAATCGCCTGTGCATAACTCAAACATATTTTCGAAATATTATAACATAAATTATATTCAAATAATTTATCTAAATTCTCCAAAACTCTCAAAACCCCTCAGCGAATATATTTTTGTGTTCTAAATTAGAAAAATTTCTATTATATATAAAAATAAATAATAAAATAAAATATAGATGAAAAAATGTTTTCCAAAAATAAAATGTTTTTAGTAATGACAATAACGTATGACCTGTGCTACCAAAAAGATAACATTGATGTTTGCTGTAAAGGTGGATCAATGAAAACGAGTCAAAATGAAGTTGGACTACAAGAATAGTAGAGTCCAGTTTGCATGCAAATGTGTAATTATGTGTATAGCACCCCAAGTTTGAAAACAGAAAAATTTTAAACTTTAAAAAGTTATACAAATAGTCAGAAGAGTTGCAGCAAGTCATCAGTCACACAAGTAAATTGTAGGCATCACATAGCTGCAGCCATGTTGTTAATAATCCTAATTTCTATAACTCGTCATGATATTTACCCTCTACTACTAGCCTCTCATGGTGAAGTTTGGCAACATATTTCGCAGCTAATGAGGCGTGAAGCGCAGCGCCATAAGGAAGCGCGTCTTCGTTGACTTTGTAATAGGGTGAGTGTGGCCCTGGAAGACTTTCGGCCGAGACATCTTCCATTCCGAGGAGGAAGAAGTATCCAGGCAAGGCCTCTTGATAGAATGCAAAGTCTTCTGATCCCGTCATTTGTTCCATGCCTTTAACTTTATTCGTGCCAATCAGACTCCCCGCGACACTTTTAAAATAGTCATGCAAGTCGCCATTGTTTATAGTTGGAGGGATGAGAGGCTTCTTTTCTTCCAAGAAGCTGACTGTCGCATTGCATCTCTGTACAGCAGCTTGTCCACTGATAACCTGCATAAACAGAATAATCTTAGCAGTTTAGCACCTCGGTCGCATAAGTGTTTCCATCGATTGATATTCATAATAGACCTGTTCAATGCGGTGTTTCAGTTGCGTGAAGCTTTCTCTTGAAAAAGCTCGGAAAGTACCACCAATTGTGACAGAATCTGGAATAACATTGAATGCACCACCTCCTTGAAACATTCCTACTGTCACAACCTGTGAGGATAATCTTTATGTAAGGAATGGAAAATCATAGAGGCCTCAGGTTTTCATCATATGTAAACGAATAATGTTAGACCACGTCAAAGTAGAAGTCGCGAAACAAAGTTCTAATTGGCAGTTGGAAGCGGAAGCAATAAATGAAATAAGAAGTTTACCTGGGAGTCGAGGGGATCAACCTCGCGGGAAACAATATGCTGTAAACTAATAATCACATTGGAAGCTGCCAATATGGGATCTATAGAATGTTGAGGAAGGGCAGCATGGCCACCCCTGCCACTTATTATTGCTTCAAATAAGCCACATCCAGCTGACATAGGACCAGACTTAGAAGCCACTTCACCTAGAGGTATGTCTGGAAAGATATGCAATCCAAATATGGCAGACACATTCTCTAAGACTCCAGAGTCTACAATTTTCTTAGCCCCAGCACCTCCTTCTTCTGCTGGTTGAAAAACAAGAACAACAGTTCCCTATACAAGATAAGGAATAACATCACGATTCTATAAACGGACGAAAACAGCACTTCCTGATATGTGTTTGCTACAACTACAACAATAATTGATGCATTGTGTTATGTTTCAATTATGGCATCAGTTTGCCGATATGGAAATGTCAGAAACAGAATTCATGTGTGACTATTGGCATCATTGAATTAAGAATCTAACTACTTTATGTTTTCATTTTTCTATACTTGTAAACTGAAAAGTAACTGAAAATAGAAAACAAATTAAAAACAAGATAACAATTTTCTAATTGCAAATGTAAACTGAAAATGCAGACAGAAAATTTTGTACTTGTAAATATTTTTCATGGTGTTTGAGGATGTTTGCAGCACCAAGAAGCATAGAAACATGAGCATCATGACCACATGCATGCATCTTTCCAGCTACTTTACTCTTGTGCTCCCATTCCACCAATTCCTAATGTTAACAACAAGAATAAAAATCATCAACAAAATAGTAAAATAGGATTGAACATGAAAGAATAATTTTTTCTTCATATTTCATGAAACCCAGATAAAATCTATGATAAAAACTGAAAAGCAAAACATTGAGAAAATGATTAAAAAAATGTAGACCTGCATAGGAAGAGCATCCATGTCAGCTCTAAGAGCAACAAAAGGAGGAAGACCAGTTCCTATGTAACCAACAACACCTGTAACTGCAACTGGATGTTTATATGGAATATCCAACTCATCCAACTTTGCTCTTATAAGCTTACTGGTTTCAAATTCTTCATAACCCAGTTCAGGATTCTCATGAATCTTCCTCCTGATATCCACCATCCATTCAAAAACTTGAGGTTCCTTGGCTAAATCCAAAAAGTTTGGAAGTTCATTTAAATCTGAGAAGATGGGTGTTGCAGTTAAAAAGCAAGTGAGAATGATGATGAACAAGTTGATCCATTTGAAGGAAGCCATGAATAAAGTGGTGAGAAAGGAATAAGAAAGAACACAAGCTAAATGGAACTACAAATTATCAGAGTGTAGATTCTTTAGTCTGCTACGCATTAGTGCTACTTAATATGGACCGTAGGTAGCCTATTAGGCCTGATTGCTATAAAATTTAAAAAAATTATATTAATTTTTATATTATGTTATTCTAAAATAACATATTAATTTTTTTTATTTTATTAGATTTTATTTTTATTCTATTCAATCTTTCTCTTTTAAATATTATACAATAATATAATGAATATTTTTCATCGTATTCTGTTAGTTTGTCTTATGTTAAATATTTTGAGTATTATTTGCTATAATTTAGACATATATTGTATTTAAAAATACATTATAATATTTATAAAAGATAATATAACACTTAAAAAATTATTATATTTAGAATAATATAATTTTTTATTTTATTTATAGTCAATATTGTGGATTTTTTACTTTAATTTCCGAAGTCCATCTAGGGTCAGGTTCAGATAGTAATTTTGAGACTCATATTACAATAGAGCTTTTTTAGCCCAATCTTAAAAAGCTCAAGCCCATGAGAGTCGACCCTAAATGGATCGGGTAAGGCCCATGAGAAAATTAGTGTAAAATGAAGTACCCGCCAACCAAATATAAATTTTAAATTTAAATGACATAATATTTATCAAATAAACTAGAATTTATAAAACAAAATTTTAACTAATTTTTTAATTATGACGAGGTCTGTATCACTTTGATAAAAGTGAATATCAATGAGCACACTAATTTAATATTAGAGTTTTGATGAACTGATATTAGAGTTGTGAGTATACACTAGGTATTTATAACCGGTTTTTTAAAGCAATATTAGTAATATAGTCGATGTGGTACTACAAAGTTTTTCTCCCAACCATTTTTCTTTCTAAGTAAACCATTTCTTTAATTATAACGTACTGATTATTATATTTGAACGTACTACGAACCCAAATAGCGTACCAACTATGTATACCCCTCGCATACCTAATTCTTTGAAAGTTGCAAATCGTGTATCTGAATTTGTACCACGTACCGAACCGAATTGCGAACCGTGTGACTATGGTCGAGATGAAGAAAGGGTTATGCTCATATGTGTGTTTAGAAGTGAAGGTACACATGTGCGTCACTGAATGAAATGTTTTTCGCTGAATTGAGCTTATGAGTTGAGTCAGTCTTAATGAGCCTTTGGCCAACCTAAAACTAATTCTAATTGTAGTCATTTCTCAAATACACTAAATTAATGCTCTAGATGTTACCATTAAAGGGTTCAACTTTTAAGGATTTTGAAACCCATTTGTTGGTGTGAAAGAGAGGATGTTTTTCGCACTATGATTAAGATGGAACCAAACATTGGGAGAAAACTTTGTAACTGTAGAGGTTGCGTTGAAAGTTCTAATCATTTTTTTGTTTAACTACGAGTTCAAAGGTTGGAGATTAAGTTGTAGAATAATATAGTTTCTGAAGAATAAGTGACTTCAAACCCAAGAGGGATGAATTGTGATATGATTTCTTTCTACAACTTAAAAAAACAAAACAACTTTAAGGTTGATTTTAAGAAGATTGGCAAGAGACGAAGATTGACAAGAGATGAAGAGAGGTAAGAGGTACAAGAAAAAAAAGACAGAAAAATAGCGAGATAAGAAATTAGAGAAGAACACGACAAATTTTATTATGGTTCGACCCAAAACCATAAAACCTATGTGTAGTCCAAAAAAAACCTTGAAATTTCTACTTCCATTGTGCTTTACAATTGTTAGCCTGAAAATTCTAACTTAAGGATTTGACGAAGGATGATAATAACCTTGCGAGTATGTGTATACAAAGATGCTTCCACACAAGCAAATTATACAATGTTTAAGTACAGGAACACAAAAGTGTTGATAGCAAGATACGAACAAAATCTCCTTGGTTATTTACAAAACTATACAAATAATTTATCTATAGAGTTTATGCAGCAGTTTGGTATAGTTTTGTAGAACTAATTCATTGATTTCAAATACTTCCAAGTCTTCTTTTTATAGATGAAAAAGATATTTATTGGAGGATAGAATATGAAATACAAATAGAACTTTTTTGTTCCCAATGATCATGGTGAGACTGGTAGATAATAGTACAAAAAGGTGTGTCCTTGCGCCATCACACGCAATCCCATAGTCTTGATCTTCATCTTCTATATCTTTAGAGGCTTCTGATTTGTTTTGTTGATGAAGAATGTTGTAGAAGGATCAAAACTATGTATCTTCAGAACCTAAGTCTTTGGAGCCTTTTCGGTCTTGTTCAGAGAACTCTTGCCTTTAGAGTCTTCAACACTTGGTCTTCAGAAGAATGTCTTAAGATCTTCAGAACTCGTTGAACAGAACCCTGTCTTCAATGTCTTCAGAACTTGGAACTACAAAAGTAAAGCTTTAGAAGACCTCCAAAGCTTCCTTGCATAAATCACGATCTTATGCTCTTTTACTAACATTCCTTATAACTATTGCATAAGAAGAATTCATTAATCTTGACTTACTTGTAACACACCAAAGGTATTCTTCCAGAGTATTGAGTTCAAAACCTGATGATATCACACGCCTAGTTATTTGAGTCATAACCTATTTAGAAAAATCTACTCACTAGACAAAAACCATTAGAGTACACAATTGTTATTTAATATAACATGTAAAGTTATCATTAAAACATAATTCCATATGTAGATTTTGTTATTACAAAAATGACTAAGTATAAAACCACTCAATCTTCAACACATTGGTCACGTCAACAAAGAGGGTTCAACTAACGTGGTAAGCATGGTTTAAAATAGTCTCAAGAATAGATCCATAATATTAGGATCACTCTATCTTCAAAACATATTCAGAATCTTGAAAAGATTTACATAAAGCAAACCTTCAACAAAATGGCAAGTTCGACACATAGACAAGATGGTGAAATAGTAAACATGTGGAAGTATGATTGGTTATATTCTGATGGCAACCTTTAACATTTAGGAACTGCTACTGATGGAAGTCATAATATGGGAAAAACTATTGATATGTTGGATGCTAGACGTTAGTGGTATGTGAAAACTTTGAACATAAAATTTGCACATATATCACTGACAATATTCTCACTGTGAGTGTATGCATTTGGAAAGAAACTAATGCGTGTATTTTCACTATATTTAGTGCCTTATGAGTTTCTTAGATGTTCCAATCATGATGAACTCTCTAAGGACTGAAACTATATTTTGGAGAATGAAGGTTCTTGAAAGAATAAGAACCTTTTGTGTGGATGGTGAGAAACAATTGCTTGATTACCAACTAGTAGCTTTCACTGAGACATTTGAGCATGCCATACTCTTTTGATTATCAACACACAAAGGAAACAATCATTCGTATTTTGCGTGATTGTGGAAATGTTAAACCCTTATGGTATAATATGGTGGATGAGGCAAAAAGGGGAAATTTCTTTAACTGTAATTTGAATGAGTGAATCAATCTCAACCTTAATGGTATAAAGGATCATGAATGAAGCAACACTTAGGCTACTACATGCCACATGATATGGTAGGAGAAAAGTCAAAAGAAGCATAATAATGATTACACAATGCCTACAAACTTGTTGAATGAAATAAAAAAGAATACTTACACTTACAAGGATAGCTCAATCGTGATGCATCAGATCCATAAAACATGTGAAGTCACTTAGCATATCAGATGGACTCCCCTAAATGAAGACTGGTTTAACCTAAATACTAATGGAGCAGTCAAGAGAAATATGGATGTAGATTGTGAAGGAATCTTAAAAGGCAACAAATGTACTTGGTGTCGTGGTTTTTCCCCTAATATGGGATCAACCTCGATTATGGAAGCAAAGTTGAAAGTAATTCATATTGATCTTCATTTAATCTACGATTGATGACACAAAAGGATTGTTCTTTGAATTGGCAACAAGGTGATGTATCAAATAATCAACAAGAATGAAGTTATCATTACTTCAGGCAATACCTCACTTAAGAATGTGATGATGATGTTCTATAGAGATTGAAAAGTCAGAGTTACTCATATCTTTAAAAAAGCTAATAAAAGTGGTGATGTTTTAGTTAATCTTAACCTCCTCCATCACGATATAAAAACAATTTTGTATGATAATTTTCCTATGAAAATTATCTCGTTCTATTTGTCTGACATGTTAGGGGAAATTTCTCCTCTTATTAATTGAAACATAATTTCTCCTCATATAAAAAAAAAAAGATTTTTAGACTTTTATATATTATTATTAATTTCAATTTATAAGTATCTCTGTTCATGTGTTATAATACAAATGCTAGTATATTGGTATGCTATATAATATTTATATCATGTTTTCCATATTCTCAATAAAAATATCTTAAATTAGTCTAATATAAAAATAGCACTATGTGCAAGAAATGTTTTCTAACAAATTTTATAAACATTGATATATGTGAACTTGTAAATCATTCTCAATTGATAAATTGAAGATTTTTTGTACAATTAATTCACACGTGGTCATTAATTTATTATTTCTTCTTTTTGGTTTCAAGTAATAATATTTTTAAAGAATATTTTTCACGTGTTGCTGATAGTGTGTTGAGATTGGTACTTGTTGATTTGACATAACACAACCAACCACTTTTTCAAATACACATGTTCATCATTTTTCAACTTCCTTTTTTTTGTCGGTACATAAGTAACAACACTATTTGAAACTTACACGGATACTTTTTCTAGGGCAAAAGGGGCCTGTTTTTGGGTTTATGAAAAACTGTATCAATGTATCATAATACCAGTAGATCAATAGCATGTGTTAGGTGGAAAGTCTATTTTTTAATAGATTAATAATATTTTTTATTTTATAAATTAATAATTTAGATCTAAATAACTTCTCCTTCAAATCTTATCTATAAGAAACAAGTTATTTTTTAGATTAACCAAATAATCAATGTATTTTGGTTTATTATTAGATCAAATATATTAATTGTTGAATAAATTTAAAAGTAACATGTCTCTTATAAATAAAATCAAATAGAATATATATTCTATATTTTTGTGTCGAATATAGAAGATTTTGTGTCGAATATAGAAGACCAACCTCAAGCTCTTGTATTTTCTTCGGTCTCAACTTGGTTTCATAAATCTCTAATAAGTAATCTCAAGTTTTCAAATTAAGGGCATACATACATAACACTTGCAAACACAACCTTTGAACTCATATGTCAGAGTCCTTATTATATGAATACCTATTCCTTTTCTTCCCTCAATCTGCTATGTGACAACCCAATTGTTGTACCTTTATCACATAATAACCATTCCTTTATGTTTTCATATCGACATGGACCTTCATTTTGTTAGTGACAAAATATCATTCAAGGTATCACCCAACATGTTAATGCACTACAAGAAAATTTGAATTTTTCCCTAATATGTTATCAGTGGTATTTTACTGTGAGTAATATGTATATATAATTACCGTTAATTCAAGGATAAAATAAGATAAAATAATTATTTTACTTTGAATTTTTTCGTAATATGTTATCCGTGGTATTTTACGAGTGTATAATATTCTTAAAGATTTAAGATAAAATAATTATTTTGGTTCCTTAACTATATCTTTGAGTTCACGTTGGTCTCTTAACTTTTTTTCGTGTCATTTTGATTCATTTACTTTCAAAATATTTCATTTTAGTCATTTTTGTCTAATTAGCGACGAGTTTCACATGTTTTTTTGTTGCTAACTAGACAAAAGGACTAAAATAAAACTTTTTGAAAGTTAAGGGACCAAATTGACAAGAAAAAAAGTTAAGGGACCAATGTGAACCCAAAAATATAGTTAAGAGACCAAAATGAATATTTTGCCAAGATTTAATCAATAAACAAACCCATGATAACTGGAATTTTGTTCCTAAGAGAACATATGTTGGGCACGATGTTGGGACAATTGGTCCAATTGATTTATGACATATAATAGATTTTGGGGACAAATGTCAGACACAATGTCAGGGACATTATACACCAGAAAATTATTCATTACATAGTAACTGAAACATTTCTTCATTCCCTCATTTGGCCTTTCAAATAACGCATTTTGTTATTCGACTGCGCCATTATTCATTACATAGTAACATATTGGCCTATGTTTGACCATTTCAGATTCGTCATTTTCCTTAGTCTCTTCGGCTTCCATTACCTGGTCATACTCGTAAGGAAACACACAAACAACACTATAATTAATATTCAAGGATGACTCAGAACTTGAATTAAAATCATTTGACAACATATCCTCATTATCAAGAGATTGTCGTGGTATTTTTCCTTTGGATTTTTATCCTTTAGGAGAGAACAATTTCCTTCTCACTAGTCTTTACTCTTTGACCCTGTTAGTGGATTAAGGTTGGTTGGTGCTAGATTCAACCATACTTGCCTTCACTGCTTATCTCTCTGCTTTTTTTCTTTTGCTGCAATCTTCTCCAATGAGACCTTGACGTGGGGTTTTCCCTTTACACGCCCGCTGTCGGGATATCTGGAATTCCCTCTGATAGGAAATTGAAGAGCCTCGGTCGAACTCGAAACTTTGCCACTTTCCCTGTCCAGGAGCTCTGTTTTCGACAGGATTTATGTAACACCCCATTTCTACCCGACAATTATAATTAAAATCAAAGTTTCAAAATTTCAACCAAACATGCGATATCACATTTTCAACTTAAAACAACAACATAATAGTCACATTTAACACATAGATACATAACACATTTAGATGAGCAATAACAACCTATTATCGAGTATTTTTCCGATTAATTCTTGGTTATGTCAAACTTGTGGATTAAGTCGTTAAGTTGATAGTCGGGTAAAATTAGTCGGGAGAAAAATAATATTAGAATTTATTAATTTTAGAATTATTAATTAAATAAGGTTGAGTTAATTATAGTGGTGAAATAGCATTTTGAGGTGTATTAGTTAGTAGACCCAAAGTGAGTTAGTGGGCCATTATTAATTCTTAAGTGACATAGGTAGTATATGAAAAAAATTAGTATCATTTAGAAAAGAAAGGAAGAACATCACGTAGCAGTGTTGTACCCCAAAATTTACCCTCTTCTTTTCTGCGTTTCCCTGGCTTATAATTCCATTACATAAAACATACTTGTAATAGCATGCATAGCATTCGTCATAAGGAGTATCAGCTTACAGGTATTCCACATGTCAGCCAAAAAGAGCTCATTTCTCAATAAAGTGGATTTCGGGTTTTCGGCGCACTTTAGGCACTCCAGAAGGCGTATCTCTCATCTCCTTGGGTATTTTTAGTTGATTTTCGACTGGCATTTCCCTCTCATTATTATCTATGATTCTCGTTTGAAGGTCGAGAACAAATTTTGCGAAGAAGGCTCTCAGAGGAGTCATTTTCCCTGGCAGATCAAGCTGATTTTGGTGCTGAACCGTGCGTTTGGACTCACCGAAAAGGCTTTATCTCCTAGCTGGAAGCTCGAAATTGAGCGGGACCGATTTCTAAAAGTCCGTATCGAAACCCTCTACAACCTTCATTTGCAACTCGGGGGCTGATTCCCCACCGATCAGTACCAGAATTTTATTCTCTGAGTTTGATTTTAAGCTGAACCGAGCAATTTTCATCTGATACGCTGAGTTCGAAAAATCATATCTCGCTCGATTTTCATTGAAACGAGATGGGACCAGTGCCAAAAGTTCACAAGTTTTGTTAGCTTTGATTATCCCAGAAATACACAGTTGCAAATTTCGATCAGAGGATCCTCATCAGAGGCATTTTCCCCACAGAGCGCGAACGAAATTCTGCATGTGTCAGTGTTCCCAAACTGATGCTGAAACTTCAAAAATTCCTATTTCCTTGACCATTCATCAGCTCAAGTCGAGATTTTGATTCTCACAAGCAAAATTGCATTCCGGCGCTTTTCGTTTACATTCCGACTCCAAATTCCGCACGGATTTGACTGTTTTGGAGTAATTACAAAAATTATTCGGATAATCATAATTTGGGCTTGATTATGGATCCAAAGCTATAAATAGATTTTCCTCCTCACAAATCACAACAACACACTCATTTGCTTAATTTTCCACTACCACACACACTCCAATTCTCTCAAAATCCAAAGCACAAAAACTCAAAAAGCTTAAAACTGCAACTTTCCCTCCAAGCAACCACCACAGGCCGCCACCGGACCTCTGTTCACCACCGACTTCAACCACAGACCGCGCTAAGCGCGACCTGCGAATTCTGGTTTTCTCCATTGTAGCTTCTCCTACTTCAATCTACATCTTCTTCTCCTCCTTCTACTCACATTTGACATGGAAGGAACGATTTCATCTTGATCTTCTCCTCAATTTCAAGATTTAAGGATTTCTCTTCTTCTTCTCCAATCCTCCATAGAAATCCAAGATTTTCTTTAAGGACTCAAGCTTAATTATGAAGATTTTCAACAATTCCTCATTGATTTGATATTTTCTTTGAAGAGCACAAGGAATTCCTCTTCAATTTGACTCAAACTTCAAGTGCAAGTAAGTGTTAGGTTCAAATAAGCACTTATTTTAAGTTGTTCTTGACTTTCAGCTTTTCTTGAAATTGAATACTGAAATTGCATGCAAATTCAGTGTAGATTCTGAGTCTTGAACTTTTTCTCTTGAATTTCTTGATTTGAATTGAGTTTTGCCGCCTTATTCGTGTCGGAGTGAGGATTTCTTTGTGGATAACATGTATATACACTTGTACATTTGTTTTTCCCCTTGCATATAGGACATAAACTCATACATTTTGCATCATCTATCGCATGTTCATGCATTGGTGAGTATTTAGCTTGATTAATTTCATTGATTCATGGTGATTTGAAGCCTAACTTGCATTCAAAATGTAGATATCTAAGCATGCAATGCATTGTGCATGAACTTGTTGCATGTGCACTCCAAGTGTTTGTGTCAATGCATGGTCTAGATTCTTTGAAAGAAAATCTTAAAATGTCACGGCTAGCTTGCATCACCACACATATGAACATTGGAATCATCATTCGATTTGCGTTCCTCGCATGTTCATGCATTGCTACATGTATATGAACATTGGTTTTATCGATTCGATTTGCATTCCTCACATGTTCATGCATCTTTACATGTATATGAACATTGGTTTTATCGGTTCGATTTGCATTCCTCACATGTTCATGCATCTTCACATGTATATGAACATTGGTTTTATCGATTCGATTTGCATTCCTCACATGTTCATCTTCACATTTATATGAACATTGGTTTTATCGATTCGATTTGCATTCCTCACATGTTCATGCATTGCTACATGCACGTGAACGTTGGTTTTATCGTTCGATTCGCATTCCTTGCATGTTTATTCGATTTTCGCTTGCCCTGGGATTGTGGCCTAACAATACGGATCGAATTCTGGCATGGAAACATCACAAACAGGTGGTTTGGGTCAAAAATAATTTTTCTGCAGGTTGCAGGTCGCTCTTAGCGCGGTCCAGAGCGCGCTAAGCGCCAAATGTTCTGACTTTTTGTGTTGCAGGTGTGATACGGTGAACTGACTTTGTAGGATTTTTGTATCCAAATGTGCGGATAGCAAGAGTCGCCACCGACTTTTATTTTATCCATTAAGGGAAGGTAAAAGTAAGAAAAAGACCTTCGTTAGATTACGAGTTCGGAGAATGGTTATGAAAAGGGAAGGTATTAGCACCCCTTTCCATCCGTAGTTATCTACGGGCTCTTAGTTGCTCTAGATCACTTTTTAAAATTGCTTTCTGTGTGTTTGACAAAAAATGTTTTGAAAGAGGCATTTCGCTTTGACTTTGTAATGACTCATGTAGGAGTGTATACAAAGTGTTCGGAAATGTTTCGTTTTGAAAAGAACTTTGAACTTTGAAAAGAGTGTGTGGTGTGAAAAGCATTTGATAGAGCAAGCAACTAAAAGACTTATTTACCCACTCAGAATTGGTCGTTTTCGTACTTTTACGTTCCTTTAGAATAGCGCTAGCCATACCATTAGTTAGTAGGTAGCTCCATTCGTTGGATGTAATTGGGACATTCGAAGGGACATCGTATGGTCATAGAAAGCAACTTGTAGGAAGTATCCTAGCACATTCGAAGGGACTATCATCATTTTTCGTAGGCGACAATCGAGGGTCAAGATCATGTATTTGGAGACGACATCGTGGGTCTTATGATCTTTGTATCGAAGGGACTATGATGATTTGTTTGGAAGGCAACGGTGCTAGAATACCTCTACGTTCGAGGGACATGACCATTGGAAATCAAAAGGCATCGAGAGAGAATTACCCTAAGGGGTGCGTGTGTGAAAGAAGTGTGTCAAATTCAGAATATGTTATCTTGAAGATTAGTGGGCTATGTTCGATTATTATCTTGCCATACACGCCTAATTACTAGCAATTGATAAGGTGCGGAAAGTAAAATGCGGAATGTAAAAGCGGAAATGTAAAGGTGCGGAAAATAAAACCTACGTTATTACATGGCTTTGGGGCAGATACATAATTTTAAAATGCGGAAAATAAAGTCCTAAATTAAACTATTACATCCCATGAGCAATTACATTATTGGAAGAAATAGAATAATAAAATGATAAAGAGAAAATCGTCTGAATTGGATGAACCTGTACAAAAAGAAGAAATCGGGAAATGCAATATGAATCGAACAAAAGAAAAATGTTAGAAAAATGCAAATTTTAATATGGAAAAATTAATACATGTTGGAAATAAGATAAATATATTAAAATAATTTTTTGGGATTTTTTGGAAGAGATTTAAGAATTAAAATGCAATTAAAAGTGAATTAAATGCAAAATTAAAAATAAAATAAATATGCATGCAAAAATTATATTTTTAAATTTATTAAATTAAATAAAGTTTTTCTGAAAATAAATGCAAAAGGAAAATTATTTTTTGATAATTTTTAGATGCAGAAATAAAATGATGAAAATAATTAAAATTGTATGGAAAATATTAAATATAGAAAAATAAGAAAATAGTGCAAGTTTGGAAAAAGGAATGAAAACCGGTGCCCATAGGGATCGAACCCAGGACATGGGAGAGCATCCCACAATAGTGAACGCCTTAACCAACTGAGCCACGTTGCATCTGATGTTTGGCGAGCAAGTGGAATACAAGCACGCGTCACCCTCCGATTGCCTCGTTTACGCCAAGATCTTCATCTTCAACCTTTTGAATTTTTGAAAACATAGTGTCGGCCTCGGTCGACGCTTATATACCAATTTCAAAATCTCATACACATAATATAAATTTGTTGTGAGTACATGAATCGATTACAAATTGGATTCTAAACACAATGGTGGTGGTCTCATTTCCACATTGCAGTTCCCAATTCGTGCAAGGAAACCTAGCTATGGTAAACATCGATTACGGCCATGAAAACTCAATCAAACTATGCAGAAAGTTTGCAAACTTCCATCAATGAATTCCTTGATTCTTGATGGTTTTGCAACTTGTAAAAGTCGATTGACTCTAGATAATCAAGGAACACGATGGGATGCTCAAAATCGATTAAAATCCACGGAACAAAATTGCGGATTGCTTGAAGGTCACGGATTTTTGGCTTTTAGGTTAGGGTTCTTGGAGCAATTTTTCGTCCTCTTGTGATTGATATGCATCATGTATATATCTTTGGATGGATTTGGCATTGTTTTGGAAAGATTTGATCAATAATCAATGAAAATCAATTTTGATATTTCCATGAAAATCGATTTTCAAAACTTGTTCAATTCAATCAAATCTTCCCATATTTGATTCAATTTCGAAATTGCTGGCATTTATGGGTTAATTGGATCAAACAAGCAATAAAATCAATCTTTCAATTAATTTTGATTTTATACTTTATTTTTCAAATTAATTTGTATTTAAATGAATAAATTCCAAATTAAATAGGAAAATAAAATAGAAAATCGTGGCATTGGGCTTGGACATTCCTAATTGCATGAGGAATAAGTTTGGATGAAGAAAAAGTAGGCCCATTTGCAAAAGATTTGATTTTTTGAAGTATCTCTCTTTGTGCATTCTTTCAAAATTGCCCAACTTGTGAATGGTGTATCTTGCTCAATTTTCCACATTTTTGAGTGTTCTTGGACTTTTTGGAAAGCTATAAGAGTCCTCTAAACAATGTCTTTGGTCTCATATCAATTGGAGTTACCATGCTCAATATATCTTCAAAACAAAAGTTGACTTTTGTTGACTTTGAAAATGACTTTGTAATGTTTTGAGCTATACCTCTCAAATGAAGCATTTTTTGGACATTCTTGTGAGACATGAAGTTGTAGAGAATTGAATTTCCTTCAAAACAAGAGGTGGTGGAAAAATTTCGAGGAAGTATGAGAAAGTTATGATCGGTCAAAGTTCGATTGACTTTTCACCTAGAAACCCTAATTTAGAAAGTTTGACTTTTGAGCAAATCTTGAGTTTTCTTGATGAATCATGATCAACCCTTGATCAAATGATGAATGTAACTTCAAAATGAGGATGTTGACCAAAATTATGAAGTTTGACTGTATGTTGACCACAGTTGACTTTTGTCAATACACAGATTTTCAATCATCGAGCAATTGCACGAGGAAACTTGACTTGTGAAGCTTGAAACTTGACATGGAGAATCTTTGAAGCATATGAGGAGGCATGAAGACCATTGGAGATGTTGGAAATCCATCTTGACTTGAGAGATACCAAACCCTAGTTTGGGTTGATTGTCTAGGAGAGAGTTTGTCTGATCAACACTTGAGGAATCCTTGAGCATAGATGTATGAAATATCTTGAATAGATGGAGGGCAAATTTTCTTGTACTGGAAGGGTTAGATTGACACGCTTGTCTTTCGTGACCTGGAGGTAGAAGATGATTGAACACTCGAGTACACCTAAAAATTTGCACTCGCTATTGGTGATGATGCGGGAATGGGCTTACAGATGCCATTTGGAAAAGCTGGAGATTTATTTGGGGAGCAGTCACGCTAGACTCGAGGTTGTTAATAGGAGAGCTGTCGGAGATGGCTTAAGATGCCATCTAGAAAGGTCGATGCTGGGGAGTGAGTCGTATGTTAGACTCTGTAGATGTTCCTGGAACGGAGAGGAGATGGGCTTAAGATGCCATCCAAGGCAACTGAGTCGTACGCTAGACTCTGTAGTTGCTGTTGATAATAAGGAATCAGAATAAATCTTCGTGTTGATTACTCGAGGAGATTGTAGTTGGCAAAAATGTGGATAGCTTCATTGTGCATCGGTGTTGATCCATTGCTGTTATCGGAGGATAACGAGGTGGTCTTCGGATAGTTTTCCGTCGGTTGGGGCTTAACCTGGACGATCGTCGAAGACAACCAGGTGTGGTCTTCGAGATAGTTTTCTCATCGGTTCGGGCTTAATCACGGACGATCGTCGAAGGACAACCAATCTTTCGGATAGTTTTCCGTCGAGATTCGGTCTTAATCTGGACCGTTTCGTAATACACTGTTTTGGAGAAAATAAGAGGAACTTTGAGAATATTGGTTAGTTTTATGCAAAGTATGATGCATGGCGGTGTATATGAATGACATATGCGTGAATTCGAGAAAAATGAATGATAAATGTTGTGATATTTCAAAACATATCCATCTTGAAGAAGATGCGGATATTCTTTGAAAGATTTCGCTTCGGGATTTGTGGTGAGAAACCGCTTTGGAAGAAAGATATCTGGATTCCTCCACTATCGACCAAGTCTTGGGCCTAGATATTATTGAGGAGGTAGAAATTGAGAAGCTCGTTGTTGGAGATCTCATATAGGACCGCGGAGGAGAATCGGGAGGCGATCCGTTGGGGACCTTGTATGTAGACCTGCGAGGATTTTAAGAGGCGGGGATTGTAGATCTCATGGAGAGCATTTGATGGTTCTTTGAGAGGCCCTGGAGTCCAGTTGTAATCTCTGGGGAATAAAGGTATGTTTCTCCTGCACTATCACCAAGTTTCGACCAATTTAAGGGGAAAGGAGAATTGAGACACGTCCGTGAGGATGAATACCTTGACGGGATGAGGTGTTCTTGCTTGGAGATTGATGTAACATTGCTCGGTTGAGTGGAATGCTCGTGGATTCCTTGCTCTGCCGGGAAATTGTGTTGCAAGTGACACTTTTGGGGATATGCTCGTGAAATGCTTTGACTTTCGTCGCCATCCCACTTAGTAAGTACTTTTGTATGCTCACTTTCGTATGTTTGTGATTAGATTCTTATTGTCAAATCGTATATCATTCGCATAACGTTGGACTTATTGCAAACAACAACGATGAAAATTGTAAAGAGAAAGAACTTGTATTTATTTGAAATGTGGCGTATGGCCAAGTAGTTTGTACAAGAAAGGTAAAAGCTATCGGAAACAATCTCGTTAAGTTCCAACTATGCTAGTACTATATTTCGACTATCTCATCCCCTTGAAAGTGAATAAAGGATCTTCGCCATTTGAATCTTGAAAATGATAGTAGCCAGCGGTGATGGGAGAGACATAGTAAATGCGCTTAAATCCTAACTTTTGCCTAGACCCCATTTCGGTCTCTGGGATACCCTTTTTGCCCAAGCCGCCTTCGGGTTTTCGACTTGTTTTTCATTTTTATATTGCCGAACCTTTTGGTTCGCCGAGATGCCTATTTTTGCCTAGCGTCTCCTACGTAGTATTTTGACTATATGTTCTATCTTCCACCATCCAGTCTTCACCATCCATGGTGCTTATCACCCCAAAATTGTCTTGACTACAACGGTCCCTCGTGGGTGGGAGTCCATTTGCCCTGGGATCACCTTGTGGAAGAATGATGCGCTTGACTACTAGATCACCGACTTGGTAGACGGTGTTTGACCTTCTTGTTAAATGCTCGATTTCGATAAATCATCCATGGCGGATGGATTCGAGTCGTTCTCATCAATCAAATTAATCGGTCGGTCGGACCAATCGTCTTCGCTAACTCGCCTCGAGGACTACGGTTGAGGGTATCCGAACCTCGATGGGTAAGACGGCTTCCATACATATCTGAGAGAGAGAAGGGTTGCCCACATGGATGTTCGTCTTTGTAGTGCGATAACCATGAAAAGCAAATGGTAACATCTCATGCCAATCCTTGTAAGTCATCATTTTACGTATAATCTTCTTAATGTTACATTGGCGGCTTCCTCGCCATTCATCTTAGGCCGATAAGGAGAAGAGTTGTGATGCTTGATCTTGGCTGCGTGCGAGTTCGATGATCATTTTGTTGTTGAGATTGGAACCGTTATACGTGATAATCCTTTCGAGTGCCATACCGAGATAAGATTATGCTTGATGAATCGAGCCACTACATTCTTGGTATGAGCGACGCAGTACTTCTACCACTTGGTAAAGTAATCAATTGCCACCGGGATGAAAGCGATGTCCATTGGAAGTTGTGGGCTTAATTTCTCCGATCATGTCAATGCCCCACATTGCGAAAGGCCAAGGAGAAGTTAAAACATTCAGAGGTACTGGAGGTACGTGTACTTTGTCGGCATAAACCTGGCATTTGTGACAAGATTGAGCATAGCGGTGACAATCAGCTTCCATGGTAGACCAATAGTAACCTGTTCTCAAAATCTTCTTAGCCATGGTGTGTCCTCTGGAGTGGGTACCAAATTAAGCCGTGTAACTCCTCCATGATACGCATTGCTGTTTTCTGGTCTACACAGCGGAGTAAACACAAATCGTGGTTGCGCTTGTATAAGATGTCGTTGCTGAGGAAGAATTTGGATGCAAATCTTCTCATGAACTTCTTATCATTCACAGATGCCCCTGCGGGATATTCCTGAGTCTCAAGATACCTCTTTACGTCATAGTACCAAGGTTTCTCCTCTGCGTCAAGCTCACAACAATACGCGGGTTCGTCAAACTTCTCAATGATGATCTGGGGAGCCTCGTTGTCCCATCTGACCTTGAACATAGATGACATAGTAGCTAATGCGTGTGCCAACTGATTCTCTTCTCGTGGAATATGATCAAAAGTAATCTCTTGATAGAGGATTAAACTCGAACATGCTCGATATCGGAATGAGATTCGGATGCTTATCACTCGCCCTTAATCGGTGATCACTAAAGTGAGTCTCCATACACTTGTAAAAACTTGATTCTTAAGTCGATGGCGCTTTAAGACCTATGATGCCGCCATTCGGCCATATTGTTAGTGCAAGCTGAAACATAATCTGGCGGTGAAAGGCGTATGTCACTGTAGGGATAATAATGCGCCAATGCCATTGCCAAGTCGTTTGAGGCTCCATCAAAGACCATAGTCCATCGGGATCCTTGTTCGGTCCTTCGTCTGCACGGTTCTTCGTAATCTGTAACTAGTAGAACATCCTCATCCGGAAATTCGAGCGCATAGTGATAGTCATCTACGACGATGAGCCAAATGATCGGCTACACACTTCCTTTGATCGCTTTAGAAGTGTCTTGGATGTCATATTCGGTCAGGATCATTTGCCATCTTGCAATTCTTCGGAGAGAGTGGTTTCTCAAAGATGTATTTTATCGGATCCATCTTGGAAATCAATGAAGTAGTGTGGTCAACATATCTTGTCTTAGTCGGCAAGCCAAAGCGTTGCAAGTTTTCAATGCAGTATCTTGTTTCACGATCGGTAAACTTTTGCTAAGGTAGTATATTGCATGCTCTTTTCGACCAGACTCGTCATGTTGCCCCAACACACACCCCATTGAATTCTCTAACATCAAGTACATGATAAGAGTCTTCCTTGCGGTGGCATCGGGATAGGAGGATTACATGAGGTACTCCTTGATCTTGTCAAAAGCGATCAGCAATCGCGTTCCATTCCACTACTTGATCTTTCTTTAGTAACTTGAAGATTGGCTCACAAGTAGCGATTAGGTGTGCAATGATCGGCAATGTAGTTCAATCGGCCCAAAACCTCGACTTCCTTCTCGGTGCGGGGGTGGCATCTCTTGAATAGCTTTAACCTTGGCGGGATCAACTTCAATACCTCTTCCAGCGACTACAAACCCTAGGAGTTTTCGGATCGACTCAAGGTGCACTTGTTGGGATTAAGTCTCAATCACTTCTTGATCATCAAGCAGTTTACGCAAGTGATCAAGATGTTCTTCTTGAGTTTGCGACCGAGCTATCATGTCGTCGGCGTAGACCTCTATCTCGTGATGAATCATGTCATGAAATAATGTAACCATAGCAGCGGTAAGTGGCGCTGCGTTCCTCGATCCGAGCAGCATAACCTTGTAACGAAAGTGCCCCAGTGTAACAAAAGTAGTCTTCTCCATGTCTTGAGCCATTTTGATCGATTATGGGAGAAACCATCCATGAAGGAAAACCTTATGTTGGCGGTGTTGTCACCGAACATCAATATGAGGAAGTGGAAATCATCTTTCGGACTTGCTTTGTTCGGATCTCGTAATCCACACATTCGTACTTTACCATCCTTCTTAGCACAGGCACCACATTAGCAACTGTGGATAAAATATGACTAAGAAACACGCATTGAGCGCTTCATAACTTCGGCTTTGATTTTCTCGACATCGGGGCGCATCGACGAACTTTCTTTCCAGGAGAAAACCTTCTTTTTGTTGCAATCGGTGCACTACAATATCAATGTCCAACCACAGCATGTCTTCGTTATGACCAAGAAAACCTCAATGTAGTCTCGTAGCATCTGAACCACCTTTCTTTAACACTTTCTCAAGACCCGCTCCTATCTTGATCTCTTACATCTTCGTCGATTCCAAATTCACAACCTCAACTTGCTCTTCATGTGGTACGTATAACTCGCTCTTCTTCTTTATGCTTGATCGACAAGTTCTCCACGGCACTTCACAATCTTCCTCACTTTCATCTTGGCTTGGTAGATCGGATTATCGAAGTCATATTTAGCAATAGCATATTATTAACGAGATTCGGAGTGATTCTGCATGTACCACGTGGGTGTGTGTAAGAAACACATAGCTTTTTGAAGGGATGATAAAGTAAAGAAAAACAAACAATTAAATGCAAAAGTCAATGATTTATTGAATGAAAATACATAAACGATGATAATAACCCTCAAATGAGCCATGATGCCCAAAGGCGAAACTAGGCTTTCAAAGTTTATTGTTCAAAACATAAAAAATCGAAAAGCAAAACAAAACAAGAGCAATTACTCGACTAAAGGAGATTGGTATAGCGTCTTGATCTTCCAATTCTTGAGCCCATGATCCGAGTTGGGAAGATCCACTTGCTGATGTCGAAGTCGTTGTCGTCGTCTTCTATAGCATGGATTCCCTCGGCTAATGTGGAAAGGAAGTTACGGCACGTTCGCGTATCATCTTGACTCTTGATGGTGAAGCCTAAACCGGTCTTGTCAAATTTGAAAGGAAGATCGGAGCTTCCCCGAATAGTACTACCTTAACAGCTGGCTTGAGCATCTTTCAATGAGGCCATCCTAGGTGGAACTTTAGCATCTTGAGGTATTGGAGAGTCAGAGCATGACTAAATTGTTTCAAAAGCTTGACAGTCTCGAAGAATTCACCCTCCATCTCGAGATAGCGGAATATTGTAGATGATGACCATATATTCTTTTCACCACATACGTAACAACCTTCCTTTCACCGGTATTTGACCGATGTAAGGTAGGTAAGGCTGCCCCATGTATCCAAGCGTCCAAGTAGGCAAGAAGTAAGGACGGATGTCCATGACAAAGAAAGTGGAATCAAAAGTCCGGGAACCGACTTTAAAGAGTGAGCTCTCCAATCTTGTTCGCTTAGAACTATCAAAAGCTCTTACGATAATGTCACGGGTCTCGGAACCAACCCTTCGACATCAAGTCGCTCAAGCGTCTTCGGAAGGATATTCAAAGCGTAAACGTATCTACCAAGACATGAGACAATGTAGTGCCCTTGCATTCAAGAGATGTGCAAGGCTTTGTTGTGTTTCTTTCCGCGAAGTCAAATCAACATCGGAGAAACCTAGGCGTTGTTGGCACCAGGCTAATACACTTGGCGATCGGTGGTAGTGTCTTGCGGCACATGAGCATTCTTGAAACTTCACCAAGGCATTAGCATGAGCCTCGAACCACAAGAGCAAAGCGAGCATGGAAATCTTGGACGAGTCTCACTAATTCCATAACATTGTAATCACTCTTCTTGATGATCTTGAAATTTCCTCCATTTCTTGTTTGGAGGTGTCTTTAGTAACTTCCTTTGGTACTTACGGTTGAGCGGGATGAGCCACCGATTCTTTCCCTTTGGTGGGGATATTGATTGGAATGCGGAATGGAGTCGCAATGTCTTTTGGAGGAGAGACGGAGAATACCTTCAGTTCGGTTACCTTCTGGATCCGGTGATGTTGTCAATTTCAGGAATAGAAACTTCAGCAGTAAGATCTTCAATGGTCAGAGGATCTTGTTTGACACCATGATAGTAAACATCAGCTCCATAATTCCAAGGGATAGCCTTGTCAGAGGAATATGGCACTGGTCTTGGAGAAGTGATAATGAGAGGTGCCACCCTAAGCACAGGATCAGCAGAGGAAATCCTTATTGTGTTAACATCAGCATAGTCTTCTGGGAAATCGTCACCCCATCCGGTCGCCTTAACATCTTCAATAGGAATCTTGTAACTCTCAGGAACAGTGTACTTCACCATGTAATCATATTTTCCACTTGGCTGCCCCAAGGTATCCCACACAGATGGCACGGTTTCGTTCGCATTGTCGATCTTCAACTTAGACATTTCTTCACACTTACACAGGTGGTTTCGAAATAGTATCTCACGGTTGTCCATCATGAACACGTCTTCTCAACCAAGCACAACCATCGGCGCGGATGGGCACCAACAGTTCTGGGCATCCCGGTTGACACCGCTTGTAGCAAATTCTTCTTACATCAGGAATGGTCAAGTCATCTATGTTGAAAACATAAGTATCGTCCCCAACAACATTGGAACTCTTGTCATGGTTAGGCATAGGAGCGTTGATCACATTCGAGTCAACAGAGGATCAAACTCAATCGCTTAGCTTCAATCATATCTTGAATCTTGTTCTTGAGAGCCCAACAATTGTCGATTGTCGTGCCACGGCTATTGGAATGATAAGCACACTTAGCATTATAATTATACTTGGAGAGGAAGTGTTGACATTACGAGGAGGATCCCTCAAGGTTATCACTCTGCGTTCAACATGTCTTGCAAGGCTTGCGACAAAGGCATGTTGATCTTCGTGCTGTCTTCGTGGCGCGTTCGGTTACGCGTTGTCTCATTGAGGTTGTCTGATGTAGGATTGGAATCTGGCCTTACAGATTGGAGCGGTCGGTCTTGGCTCGACTTTTCGACCATACATTAATTAGCTTTCTTACCACCAAAACATCTCTTTGCGATTTGAAGATGACTCTACATGGATCTTCACACTCTTGATACCGGCAATCGCTCGCATGTCAATATCACTCGGTGAATCCGGATGAAGAATTTCCAATCGGATGATTGAAGAAGGGCTGTTAGTGTTCCCATAAACATATCAACCAACTCCCTATTGGACAAGGGTGGTTGAATTACACTGCTAGATCTCTCCACTTCTGAGCATACTCCTTGAACTTCTCGTCACGACCCATAGACATGCTTTGTAGTTGCATGCGAGTGGGTGTCAATTCAACATTGTACTCATATTGTCTGTAGAAAGCATCAGCCAAGTCACTCCAAGTACGGATACGGTCATTCTCTAGTTGATAGTACCATTCCAACTGGGTTCCGGACAAACTCTCTTGAAAATAGTGCATCCACAACTTTCAGTCATCAGTGTGGGGATTGATCTTCTGGACATAGGACTTCAAATGCAGCTTAGGGCAAGACATGCCATCATACTTGGAAAAAGTTGGAACTTTGAACTTGGGAGGAATCACAACACCAGGAATAAGACTCAGATCATCAAAGTTCAGCCCGGACATTTTCAAGTTTTCCACAGCATTCAGACGGTCTTCAAGTTGTTTGTACTTGTCATCTTCATCAGAGTGTTGGCTATAATCGAGTGGTCCTCTCCTCCTTTCTTTGGCTCACTGATCACCTTCATCACCCTTGGTACTCCCTCGGTATGGACACTTCCTTCAGAGAGCTCGATCCGACTGACCACTTTTGGACCCCCTTTGAAACGTCTATCCATGTTGAGGAGACCAACAACCTTCTTCTTTCCGTTGATGAGCTTCTTCAGATCTTCTTGGCCTTGGACCAAGCTGGTAAACATCTCTTTGAAGAACATTCGAGCTTGAAGATCTTTGACAGACTTTCAAGAGCCATTTCGCTAAAATAAATAGCGAGCAAATGAGAAAACCAATCTCCAATGTACACGTGATGCAATGTTATGCTATGCTATCACGATGTTTATGCGAATGCAATGCAATGTTTTCAAGGACCTAAGAGATTTAAATTTGTTAAACAAGCAATGAGCAAACATTTATTAGTACTCTTTCATTATTCTTTTTCTTTTAAGTACAAGAGATAGTTCAAAATAATAAAAGAAAACAAAACATCCTAAAGCTCTAAGTCTCCATGGCGCTTCCTCTTGGTGCCGATGTAGGCGTTGATGCTTCGCTCCTCGTGAAGTAGCTTGGTCAACTCTAACACTTTCTTCTCACTTGCATAGCAGAGCTTCAAAGGTATCCCTTTCTTCTTTTAGTTGAATCCGGATCTCTTCAAGTCTTGAAATCGTGGGCATGTCGGGATGGAGAACAGCAAGTGTCGTCACCTATAGCAACAGTTCCATAATTCTTGGTAAAGCAGTGAATGACATCATGAGGTTTTGAGCTCGAGCTCGCACCCATTTGAGGTAAGGTTCCCAAGGAATGGAGTTCTGGTGCCCCAAAGTCTTGGTATCAGTCTTCTTTACCATGCCCCAAGCATGTATGAACCTTCGTCGGTAATTCTGGAGATCGTGGTTGTAGTCGAACACAACATCTTGGAGAAGCATATCATGTGGACCATCTCTTGAGCAAAACCAAAGCGTAGAGCTAAGAAGGGTTGTAAGTAATACCTCCCTTATACCAAGTAGCGGTACATTAGGAACTCTCTCAATGAAGGTGAAGTCCTTTTGAGAGAAAAGATTCCAACGGATATCTGAATGAGAGAGTGACATCAATCTTTGAGACCATCTCAACCTTTGTTCATTCTTCAAAACTGATGGAGGAAGGTGCGAAATAAACCACCTTGGAAGTAACGGTATACAACACATGAGAGTTCCTTGTCGCTTAGTAGTACGAGTGTGAAGAGAATGCAGGATGTCTCCAAGTAAAGTAGGCACTGGATTACGGGTAAGGAACAACTTGATGGCATTGATATCTATGAATTGATCCGAGTTAGGAAATAGAACCAAACCATAAATTAGCAAGGCCACAATGTTTTCAAATGCATGGAAACTCATAACTTTGAGGAATTCTCGGGCTTTCTTGATTAAGAACTTGGAAAGTAAACCCTTAACTCCACTTCTAGTTTCCCAATTGGCTTGATATCCACGCTTAAGATGTAAAGGCGATGCAATGTCTTCGTACTAGGAACCTTTTCTAGACCGTGAATGGCATTTGGTCAAGAATAGGTATCCCAAGTAGCAGAGAACTCTTCCAAGGTAGGAACCAACGATAATCCGAAATGTAAAGCAATGGCGTTTGGATCGAAAAAGCTGAATAGGACATGCATCATATCTTCTTCAAACGGAGATAACCAAATCAAGAGATAACCATGTCTTTTGATGGCGAGCATGGTGGGAATCTAAACCAATTCTTTGAGTGAGAAGGATACCCATGAAGTTGATTCGGATAGTCTTTCTAGAAGCCATAATCCTACAAAGCAGGCAAAGATAAATCCCTAGGTCCTTGAAATAGTTAGAAATGATATGCAATGCGAATGATGTCATGATGTCATGTTTAGCACACACAAACAATTCACACAATGAGCCTAGGCTTAAGGCTTGCATGAGGTATAGGTGATTACCCCACCAAAAGTTTGAGTTGGTTCATCATCCTATAATATAACGGGTTCTAGGAATCTCACATCACAGATCTTCTCGTAGGCGCTTATTTCAATCGGCCAAGTGGTCGATCGAAAATGTCCCAAAAGTCTAATCTCAATAGCGTAGCATCGGTATCAACCAACCTCGGTCTACACCAAAGCGCCATCTCACTACCTTCTAATGGCTAAGATGGGTCAATTAAGGTTCTAAAAGTTTAGTTAGCGCTTGATGACACGCGAAGCCAAATACTATCTTCAACTTGGGAATGAAGAGTATCGGGACAACCAAAGTGTCACGCTAACGTAGCCATCATGTTGGCGCGTAGTTATACGTCTACGGTCGCGATGATCTAATGCTACTTACCTAAAAACCGGATCGGGTGTAGGATCCCCAACAATATAATACCCAAGCAACCCTTAAAGATAAAGCATACAAGTCAAACAAAAGCAATAAAAGTTATCTAGAAATCCCTAAGGCAATTCTCTTTTAGGGTGTATCCCAAGAGTGATTCATGTCGGTGAACTGACTTTGTAGGATTTTGTATCCAAATGTGCGAATAGCAAGAGTCGCCACCGACTTTTATTTTTATCCAATTAAGGGAAGGTAAAATATGAAAAAGACCTTCGTTAGATTGAGTTCGGAGAATGGTTATGAAAAGGAAGGTATTAGCACCTTTCCATCCGTAGTTATCTACGGGCTCTTAGTTGCTCTAGATCACTTTTTAAAATTGCTTTCTGTGTGTTTGACAAAAAATGTTTTGAAAGAGGCATTTCGCTTTGACTTTGTAATGACTCATGTAGGAGTGTATACAAAGTGTTCGGAAATGTTTCGTTTTGAAAAGAACTTTGAACTTTGAAAAGAGTGTGTGGTGTGAAAAGCATTTGATAGAGCAAGCAACTAAAAGACTTATTTACCCACTCAGAATTGGTCATTTTCGTACTTTTACGTTCCTTTAGAATAGCGCTAGCCATACCATTAGTTAGTAGGTAGCTCCATTCGTTGGATGTAATTGGGACATTCGAAGGGACATCGTATGGTCATAGAAAGCAACTTGTAGGAAGTATCCTAGCACATTCGAAGGGACTATCATCATTTTTCGTAGGCGACAATCGAGGGTCAAGATCATGTATTTGGAGACGACATCATGGGTCTTATGATCTTTGTATCGAAGGGACTATGATGATTTGTTTGGAAGGCAACGGTGCTAGAATACCTCTACGTTCGAGGGACATGACCATTGGAAATCAAAAGGCATCGAGAGAGAATTACCCTAAGGTGCGTGTGTGAAAGAAGTGTGTCAAATTCAGAATATGTTATCTTGAAGATTAGTGGGCTATGTTCGATTATTATCTTGCCATACACGCCTAATTACTAGCAATTGATAAGGTGCGGAAAGTAAAATGCGGAATGTAAAAGCGGAAATGTAAAGGTGCGGAAAATAAAACCTACGCTATTACATGGCTTTGGGGCAGATACATAATTTTAAAATGCGGAAAATAAAGTCCTAAATTAAACTATTACATCCCATGAGCAATTACATTATTGGAAGAAATAGAATAATAAAATGATAAAGAAAATCGTTAATTGGATGAAAACTGCATAAAAAGAAGAAATGAAATGCAATATGAATCGAACAAAAGAAAAATGTTAGAAAAATGCAAATTTTAATATGGAAAAATTAATACATGCTGGAAATAAGATAAATATATTAAAATAATTTTTTGGGATTTTTTGGAAGAGATTTAAGAATTAAAATGCAATTAAAAGTGAATTAAATGCAAAATTAAAAATAAAATAAATATGCATGCAAAAATTATATTTTTAAATTTATTAATTAAATAAAGTTTTTCTGAAAATAAATGCAAAAGGAAAATTATTTTTTGATAATTTTTAGATGCAGAAATAAAATGATGAAAATAATTAAAATTGTATGGAAAATATTAAATATAGAAAAATAAGAAAATAGTGCAAGTTTGGAAAAAGGAATGAAAACCGGTGCCCATAGGGATCGAACCCAGGACATGGGAGAGCATCCCACAATAGTGAACGCCTTAACCAACTGAGCCACGTTGCATCTGATGTTTGAAAACGAAGCAAGTGGAATACAAGCACGCGTCACCCTCCGATTGCCTCGTTTCCGCGCCAAGATCTTCATCTTCAACCTTTTGAATTTTTGAAAACATAGTGTCGGCCTCAGTGCGACGCTATAACCCCTGCAATTTCCAAAATCTCATACACATAATATAAATTTGTTGTGAGTACATGAATCGATTGCAAATTGGATTCTAAACACAATGGTGGTGGTCTCATGTTCCAATTTACGTGCAGAGTTCCCAATTCGTGCAAGGAAACCCTAGCTATGGTAAACATCGATTACCGCCATGAAAACTCAATCAAACTATGCGAAAGTTTGCAAACTTCCATAAGCGGAATTCCTTGATTCTTGATGGTTTTGCAACTTGTAAAGGTCTGGATTGACTCTAGATAATCCAAGGAACACGATGGGATGCTCAAAATCGATTAAAATCCACTGGAACCAATGCTGCGGATTGCTTGAAGGTCACGGATTTTTGGCTTTTAGGTTAGGGTTCTTGGAGCAATTTTTTCGTCCTCTTGTGATTGATATGCATCATGTATATATGCTGGATGGATTTGGCATTGTTTTTGGAAAGATTTGATCAATAATCAATGAAAATCAATTTTGATATTTCCATGAAAATCAGATTTTCAAAACTTGTTCAATTCCAATCAAATCTTCCCATATTTGATTCAATTTCGAAATTGCTGGCATTTATGGGTTAATTGGATCACAAGCAAGCAATAAAAATCAATCTTTCAATTAATTTTGATTTTATACTTTATTTTTCAAATTAATTTGTATTTAAATGAATAAATTCCAAATTAAATAGGAAAATAAAATAGAAAATCGTGGCATTGGGCTTGGACATTCCTAATTGCATGAGGAATAAGTTTGGATGAAGAAAAAGTAGGCCCATTTGCAAAGATTTGATTTTTTGAAGTATCTCTTTGTGCATTCTTTCAAAATTGCCCAACTTGTGAATGGTGTATCTTGCTCAATTTTCCACATTTTTGAGTGTTCTTGGACTTTTTGGAAAGCTCTAAGAGTCCTCTAAACAATGTCTTTGGTCTCATCTCAATTGGAGTTACCATGCTCAATATATCTTCAAAACAAAAAGTTGACTTTTTGTTGACTTTGAAAATGACACAATGTTTTGAGCTATACCTCTCAAATGAAGCATTTTTTGGACATTCTTTTGAGACATGAAGTTGTAGAGAATTGAATTTCCTTCAAAACAAGAGGTGGTGGAAAAATTTATGAGAAAGTATGAGAAATTTATGATCAGTCAAAGTTCAGTTGACTTTTCACGAGGAAACCCTAATTTAGAAAGTTTGACTTTTGAGCAAATCTTGAGTTTTCTTGATGAATCATGATCAACCCTTGATCAAATGATGAATGTAACTTCAAAATGAGGATGTTGACCAAAATTATGAAGTTTGACTGTATGTTGACCACAGTTGACTTTTTGTCCAATACACAGATTTTCAATCATCTGAGCAATTGCCTGAGGAAACTTGACTTGTGAAGCTTGAAACTTGACATGGAGAATCTTTGAAGCATATGAGGAGGCATGAAGACCATTGGAGATGTTGGAAATCCATCTTGACTTGAGAGATACCAAACCCTAGTTTGGGTTGATTGTCTAGGAGAGAGTTTGTCTGATCAACACTTGAGGAATCCTTGAGCATAGATGTATGAAATATCTTGAATAGATGGAGGGCAAATTTTCTTGTACTGGAAGGGTTAGAGATGCATGATGGGGCTTCCGTAGTTGGAGCATGTTCAGGAACCCCTCTGGTTTATTTAAAGACCCGTTTAGGGCAATTCTACTTGTGAAGTGTGTTTGCTTGTTAGTTTTCCTGCAGGTTCCCTTGGTTAGATTCAGTTCTTTAGCCTAGACATTAGGATCCACATCCTTTGCATGTCAACATAGGTAGAGATTCCCTTGCATCCTCAACCATAGGTTCAACCTTTTGCATGACATCATTAGGGCTAGTATTTGGCTAGTTCCCTTTTGTTTTGCTAGTTTTCTTTTGCATTCTGCATGTGTTTAAAACTAAAACTTGCTTTTTCTTTCCTTTCAAAACAAAACACTTAATAATGGTTTAAATTCCTTTCTCAAGGTAAAAACAACCAACCAACACCAACTCCCTTCGCCTTTGCGCATTTTCTTTTCTTTTTGTGTTTAAAACCTTTTTCATAAGTAAAAAACACAAAACCCACCAAAACAAGTGAGCCGAACTACGGCGCTCTGACTTTCCATTGCACGCGGGAATATGTAGGCATCTTGTCACGGGGCTCGATCGAGAAAACTTTGTAAATACTTCCTTCTTTTCCCCGTGGTTTCTTATTTTCTCTTTCTTTTGCATGCATGATTAACGATTAAGCATAGATATAACACACCCTTTAGCTAGAAATATAAAGTGGATACCGTAGAGTACTACGGGCATCTGGGGTGCTAATCCATTCCCCTCGCCTAACTAACTCCCTTACCTAGATTCTCTTGATATCTCGGTCGTAGGGCCGCGATTTCTCCCCTCAGGTTTACTCGATGTTTTCCTTTCTCCCTCTTGAGATAAAAGACGTTCGATGGCGACTCTATTTGATACTAGTTATCAGTCGGAGGTTCGGCCGATGTTTTCAGCTGGGGACCGTACAGACCTTTTGCTGGTCCGGTCAGGAGTTGATCCTAGATTTCTTTTTCACGTCTATTGGGTGTTTATCTGCTTTATCGCTTTATCATCCTTTGTATGCCTTGCATTGCATTCTATGTGGCATATTTACTGCTTTCATATATCCTGTATCTGGACTGCTGCTGTGCTGGTTTATCTCTTGATCTGGATGGGCGTTACTTGAGGTAAAAGGCCAACTACCCTGGCCAGTGACACATAGGCTAGATGGATGTTGAATCCCGCATCTCGTGGTGCGTGTGAGGAGGCATGGAGTACCGAATTTAGACGAGATTCGATTGACGGTGCTTTCGCCCTACACCCTGTTGTGTAGTCAGCGAAGTACTCGATAAAGGATCGTCGACTCTGACTATCATTAGGGACCCCCTGTTGAGTCTAGAATCACCCTGTGAGTTGGGGCGGGATATCATTACTACAGGTTCCGTTGGTGACTGTTGGTGACTCGTTGCTGTTGGTGACTTGATTATTAATGGTGACTTGGTATTTTCTGATATTTTCTATGGGATTCCAGTTTGATGCCGAACCTTTGATCCTGTGACATTCAGCTCCAGTTTCTATATGATATCTTGGTTGAGTGACAAGTTTTAGACTTTGTGATACTTGTCTGAGAGTTCAGTACGACAGTGGTTCTGATATACAAGATACATGATTCAAAAAACATTGCATTCATTTTTAATTTTTTGCATATTTTAACATGCATATTTGTCTGTTTCCAGGATCTCTAACCTTTGAGTCTAGTTGTCAGGTTGTTTTGGAAGATGAATACTGAAAAGAAGAACAATCAGAGACGTCATCCAGTGTACAAATTTCCCACCCCTTCTCTTGAGAATCTCCTTCCGTTGGCTAGCAAGTCTACACCAGAGAATGTTGTCAAGTTTACCCGGGATTATGAAAGAATTCTGACATGGTTGAAATCTCCTTTGACCGATTACCAGAAGGACGGGCTTCAGGCCCTTTTCCAGTTTTATGACCATGAGATGAGGTGCTTTGTATTTCCTGATTACTTGTTGATGCCCACATTGGAAGAGTATTCTAGTGTCCTAGACATTCCTATTTTGCATCAGGTGCCTTTTCATGCCTCTATGGAGAGACCGACCGATGATCAGATTGCCAAGGCTCTTCATTTGCAAAAATCTGTGGTATCCGCCAATGTCGCAAGTAAGGGTGTCGTGAAAGGCTTTCATTTGGGTTTTCTTCTCCGGGAGGGTAATGCCAAATTTGTCAAGAAGGATTGGAAGGGCTTCAATGCCGTTTTAGCTTGCTGTATCTACGGGATGTGCTTGTTCCCGAGTGAGCCTAAATTTGTTAACATGAATGCCATCTCCATTTTCATCCAACGGAATCCTGTTCCGACTTTGTTAGGAGATGTTTATCATTCCCTTCAATCTAGGAGCTTCAAAGGGAAAGGTGGAGTTGTAAATTGCTGTGCGCCATTGTTATACCATTGGTTTCACGATTTTCTTCCTCGAAATGGTGCTTTTGTTGACACTCGGCATTACCATGAGGTGGGTTCCCAGATTGATGGGTCTCACATCTCACGATATCAATTGGAGTCGACGCGAGATGTCCAAGACCGAATGTGAGAAAATCATCATCCGTTGTGGAGACTTTCCTAATGTCCCTCTCATGGGCATAAGGGGAGGCATTAATTATAATCCGACTCTTGCTCTGAGACAGTTGGGTTATGCTTTGGTTGGACCTCCTGACGCGAGTTTTGTGCGGGAAACTCTATATTATGATGTGTTTGACGTTCTTTGGGATGATGACTAAAATTTCAAGCATGGAAGAGCATCCGTCTTGAAGGAGGTCAGTATTTTGGCAAGAAGGATCCCACGGATTACGCTTCTTACATCCAATGGATCAAAGACAAGAATAGTGATCGTCAGTGGCCCTCCATCATCGGAGCAACAACTTTTTATCCTCCAGAGCCTATTCCAGATGTTGTTGCTAAAGGAGATTATGAGCGAGTGCTCGCTCAGAATCGCCTTTTTCTTGAAGAAAAGGAGACATTAGCAGTGAATTGTCTTGTTGCAACTCAAACAAAGAATCAAGTGGCTCGTGAGCTCAAGTATTTCAAAGGATAAGCATCTGATTCAACCAAGAAGAGGTCTAGGGTTGAAGATTTCTCCATTCTCATGGAGGAACACCGAAAGGTTGTCATCGTCTTGGAAAAGAAATACAAGGCTCAAATCGAAGACTTGAAGAAGCAAATGCATAATCAGAAGTTGATGTATGAATCCCGTATCCAAGAGAAAGAAGTTCAACTATCCCTTGCTGTCGAAGAGTTGGAATGTCTCAAGATTCGATCGGATGCGCCAGAGGCAGAAGGTTTTCCTATGTCTGATGTCTAGGTTTTTGCTTTATTTGTCTTGTGTGGAAATCACCATCAGGCTTGTTGATGGGATTACCCCTTTTTCTCTGATTTGCCAAAAAAGACAGTTGTTCAAATGCTTGTAATTTTCTTTGATTCAATGATAATTAGACTTTTTTTAGTATCCATTATCTTGCTAAGTCCTAAAACTTGAGTCAAAGTGTTAAGAGTCCTGGAAATGTTCAAATATGCCATTACATGCATATCATTCATATATATACATACCATGCATAACAAGTTTTGTCCGGAGTTCTCATCCTCGCACGCTTTTATTTTGCGGAAAGATTGCAAACTTCCACGTTACGACTGAACAGCGAGAACGGATGGAACAACTTGGACATGGCGCGATGAAAGCACAAATGGAGGCGCGGATGGCTCAATTCTTGGAAGTCATCACCAATATGAATCGTGGTCGACAGTGAGGACTTTGGTTGAGAGGTCTCGTTCAGAGGATGGTCGACGCAATCAGTGAGGTTGACTTCCCCGCAGTCGTTCCCAGGGCCCAGATTTTGATCAGCAGGATGAATCTATGAACGGTAGTGAGGTTGACTTTCCCGCAGATGATCACATATATCGTTTGCTTGAAGTGCGGTTGAAGGCTGTGGAGGGTCAAAAGTTGTCTGGGCTGGATTTATCTGATTTGGGATTGACACCTCGAGTGAGGCTTCCTCCAAAGTTCAAAGTGCTAGTGTTTGACAAGTACAATGGGGCAACTTGTCCCAAAACTCACATCACTGAATATTTCCGCAAGATGGCGGTGTATACGGAAGATGAGAGGTTGTTGATGCACTTCTTTCTGGCAACATCTTTTCATTGACTGGGGATTTTTTATATTCTGGATGGATTTTGAAACAAGAACTTTGCTTGTTAGTGCAAAAGTAATTGTTTGATTATAGTTGTATTACTTTCTCGAGTTATTACTATTTTTTACCCTTGTTATATGGCGATTTTTGGTTTTATCTATTGTAAATTTATTTTTTATTAAAAAAATTCTTGTCATTTCAAATTATTAACAATGTAGTTCCTAAAGTCAAAATTCACAGGTAAATTCGAAAGAAAAATTGCAGGAAATCTACGAATTTTGAATTTAGGTACTAAATTATTAGTATTTTGAAATAACAAAGTGTTTTTCAAATTATTTTTTACAAGGGACAAAACCATAAATCACTTATATGACAGAGGAGTAAAATAGTATTAACCCTACTTTCTCTAAATAAAAAAGTGAAGTGACCGGTTGGTAAAGTATCTAGCCTGCGAACCAAACATGACAATGGTAATAAGTTTATGCCATAGGTGTATGTCAAATAAGGATTAATGTGATGATGCTTAGAGATATAAAGGATTGAGTTGGTCACATTAAAAATTAAGGGTCGGTTTAATGCGCAGGATGTGATAGAAATAATATAGGATGTAAAGCATGATAAGAATATAATATGATATAAATCGGATAAGATTTATTATATCACGTGTTTGATTCACACAAAATATCAAAATATATATATATATATATATATATATATATATATATATATATATATATATATATATATATATATATATATATATATATATATATATATAATTTATCCTAATAAAATTATACCTTTTTCAAATTATTTTATAAAATATTTTAAATTTATAAATTGATTAGAAAAATAATAATTTTATATAATTAAAAAACTCATTGATAAGGCTGAGTAAATAATTTCAATTTTTCTTGAAATATATCACGAATATATATATATATATATATATATATATATATATATATATATATATATATATATATATATATATATATATATATATATATATATATATATATATATATATATATATATATATATATATATATATATATATATATATATATATATATATATATATATATATATATATATATATATATATATATATATATATATATATATATATATATATATATATATATATATTTAAAAAATATTCATAAAAAAATACATACACACACAATATTATATCAGATAAAAAAGTTAGTATTCATATTTTTAAATTTTAATAATTTTTTTAAAATATTTTAATTTTTTAGATTTTAATTTATATATATATATATATATATATATATATATATATTAAAGTTTATTTATTAATATTTTTAATTTAATATCAAGTTAAATTTTATTTATATTTTATCATATTTAATTTTTTATTTTAAATTATATATCCTTGCAGAAATATATATTTAATTAGATAAAAAATTAATATTCATATATTTTATCATATATTTAATTTTTTATTTTAAATTTTTATTTTAAATTATATTTTATAGGCATAAATTAATACATTATTTTCTTATCATATCCTGCTGAATTCTAACTCAGCTCATATTCAAGATAAAAAATTAAACTTAATAAGATAAATTTTAGAATTAACTTATCATATCCTATTATGTCATCAAACACTTAACTGAGATAAAATATGACATATTTCATATCATCTCTTATCCTCGCAAACGGATTCTAAAATACTCAATTAGAGTAAAATTAAGGAAACAAAAATTATATTTTGCTTTCAAGAATACTATCTCAACCATTAATAATTTTTAAAATAAGATGGATTCCATCCTTATTTGCTCATAGTAGGGTTACAAGTTAAAACCAACTTGATTTCGAGGGGATTAAAAAAAAATAAAAAATAAAAAAAATGTAAATTTTTTTAATAATAATAAAGTATTGAAAAAAATACTCAAATAACCATGTTTCAAAAAAAAAAAAACGCAAATAATCATGTTTCAGACACAACATAAGTGGAGGTGTCATCTCAAATGGCCCAATAATTCACCATTTTGTCTTAGGCGTCATCTCACATGGTGCATGCACTTTTTACAAACCATGTGAGATGGAGCATACATTGAATTTTTAGGAGGAGACATCATCTAAGATGACTCATACGTGTAGTTTTTTTGCCACCAATTACAAGCGCCATCGAGATGGTTTTCAAATGCCATGCACTTATGCGCCATTTCAGATGGCGCATCATTTCTAAATTTTAATATAGGCGCCACCTAGAAGGCTTATGTGTATATACTTTTTCTGAAACATGATTATTTGCGTAATTTTCCTGAAATATGGTTATTTGTGTATTTTTTTTCAATACTTTATTATTGTTAAAAAAATTCAAAAAATGTTATTTTATTTTATTAAAATCTATTATATAGTTTTTTTTAAAAATAAAAATAATAAAATATACCGTTATGCAAAAATTATACAATTTTGTAGTAATATGAATATAATAATTAAAAAGTATGATAAAAATACAGTGTTAAGAAAAACAAATCCAAAAACTAGAAGAAAAAAAAACTAAGATTTGATTTGTTTTTAGAATTATTTATTGTTATAGATTTTGTATTTATTTTTTGACTTGAATTTATTATTTTATTTTTTCACTTTAAAGTTGTAGCTTAAAAAAACAAAAACAAAACTATGAGTTTCATTTTATTAAGGAAACAAATTAAAAAATATGATACTACTCACATTTATTTTATTTTTATTTTTTTTATAATTTTGAAATTGAATAAATATTACAAACATTCTGAAATATTTTAATTTTTTACCAAAATTAAATAAAGATATGATTCTAGAATATTTTTTCTAAATTAGTTTATTTAAATCAATTATGTGATAATATTTTTCGCTTCCATCGTACCGCTTTACCATTTCTCAACTAAGAGTTTGAAACCATCCATTCATGGCTTTCTTCAGATGGTTGAATTTGTTCATCATCATTTTCAACTGATTTTTAACTATAACATATGTCTTCTCAGATTCAAATGCAATCCCAAACTTTTTGGATTTAGCCAAGGAACCTCAAGTTTTTGATTGGATGGTTGATATCAGGAGGAAGATTCATGAGAATCCTGAATTGTGTTATGAAGAATTTGAAACCAGTAAGCTTATAAGAGCAAAGTTAGATGAGTTGGATATTCCATATAAACATCCATTGCAGTTACAGGTGTTGTTGGTTACATAGGCTGGTCTCCCTCCTTTTGTTGCTCTCAGAGCTGACATGGATGCTCTTCCCATGCAGGTCTACATTTTTTATTCTTTTCTCAATTGTTTTGCTTTTAAGTTTTTATCATATATACTTTATTGATGATTTTTGTTATCGTTGTGGTTGACATTACGATTAGGAATTGGTGGAATGGGAGCACAAGAGTAAAGTATCTGGAAAGATGCATGCATGTGGTCATGATGCTCATGTTTCTATGCTTCTTGGAGCTGCAAAGATTCTCAAAGACCATGAAAAATATTTACAAGTATGCTTCTTGATTTTTTTTCTTGCATTATCTTGTTCTTCAGATTTCATCTTACTATGGATCTATGATATCATTCTTCTTTTTTGGGGGTATAGGGAACTATTGTTCTAGTTTTTCAACCTGCAGAAGAAGGATGTGGTGGGGCTAAGAAAATTGTAGATGCTGGAGTCTTAGAAAATGTTTCTGCTATATTTGGATTGCATATGTATCCAAACTTGCCTCTAGGCGAAGTGGCGTCTAGGTCTGGTCCTCAGTTTGCCGGAAGTGGCGCCTTTGAAGCAATAATAAGTGGTAGGGGTGGTCATGCAGCCATTCCTCAGCATACTATAGATCCCACATTGGCAGCTTCCAATGTGATTCTTAGCTACAACATATCATTTCACGCGAATCTGATCCTCGACCCTCAAGTAAATTTCCTATTTCATTTATTCTTTAACGATTCTAACCACCCTTTAGAACTTATATTATATCTTCCTAAAATGAATAGTATCTTCACAGGTTTTGTCTATCGCAAAGTTTCAAGGAGGTCTTTGCATTGAATGTTATTCAGTTCATCACAATTGGTGGCACCTTTCGAGTCTTTTCAAAGAAAAGTTTCATGCAAATGAGACACCGCATTGAGCAGGTCTTTTATGAGTAAGAATGTATTTATAGTTTCTCGTATTTATTTAATCCATGGATATGAGGGCTCAAATTCATAAATTGGAAAAGCGAAACTATAAATACTAAATTAAATTGTTTATTCAAACAAAGTGTACTAAGGTTGTTTTCTTTGATGCAGGTTATCATTGCACAAGCTGCTGTGTATAGATGCAATGCAACTGTCAACTTCTTGGAAGAAGAGAAGCCTATGATCCCTCCAACTGTAAACAATGGTGACCTACATGACTATTTTCAAAGTGTCGCCAAGAATTTACTAGGCCCAGATAAAGTTAAAGGCGTAGAACTAATAATGGGATCAGAAGACTTTGCATATTATCAGGAGGTTGTACCTGGATACATGTTTTTCTTAGGAATGAAGGATATCTCAGTTGAACATCTTGCAATGGCACACTCACCCTATTACAAAGTTAATGAAGATTCACTTCCTTATGGGGCTGCGCTTCACGCCTCATTAGCTGTGAATTATCTTGCCAAACTTCATCAAGAGGTAGCAGAAGTAGAGGAGAAATATCATGATGAATTATAGAAAAGATTATAAAAATAAATCATTGTTCTTGGTGTTAGAATCTTTAACTGCACTAATATCTAGTGTAAGATGAAATAGAATAAACTGACAGAAATAAAATCTTCTAATGAAAATAGAAATACCTTGCATTTGAGCTCTAGATAAGGTAGAATTTGATAGAATTATTCGTTCAAAAATATAGGAGTATGAGTTTTAATATTGTTTTTGAATTTAATGGTTATTCAATTTTAAACGTCACTAAATCACAATAATATATATGCTTGGAGGAAGCCCATGCCAGGTAATCTATAAAGGGAAACCCATCTATTCTTGTCCGTGCCTTTTAGCTTACTGAAAGAAAAGAATAATCCTAGTATGAGGGTTATGTTCATCACTTTGACAAGTCTCTTCTTAAATTGAGTTGATGCCATAGCTCACTACCATCATGAATTCTTATTCTACGATCATTCTTGATCGTTCTTTATTGTTCTTCCCTTGAATCGAAATCGGAGCTCTTGATATCAGGTGTTGGAAATCCACCAAATATCTATGATGAATTTTTATCATTCTTGATGAACAAGATTGATATCACCACACAATGACAATGAACTATTAAAGAAAAGAAGAAGAAATAATTATTTTATGCAGAGTAACTCTCTGCCCACAAACTGTGGAAAACTTCTCATTCACTTTGCAACTGCAAAATTATGTGAATACAACTTGATTATAAAAAAATAGGGGTTACTCCCTCTATTTATAGATTTAGGTAGGCTTGCTCCCCTAAGCTAAATCAAATATATTCTATCTTAGATTTAAATCAAATCTATCTAAATCTAAAATTAAATTTGTGTGTAACAAATTGTTTCCACACTCTTAAATCAAATCAAATCAAATATTTTCTAACACAAGGAATTACTGTCAACAATATTCACATAGTTATAAATATAGGATAAATCGTAGAGTTGAATGTGTAACTTCAATTATATAAAACAACTGCAAAAGAAAGATTTAAAAGAAGCACATTAAAATGTTATTTTATTTCATTAAAATCTTTTATATAGTTTTTTTAAATAAAAATAATAAAATATACTGTTATGCAAAAGTAAAAAGAACAAATAAAAAATAGGAGTTTCATTTTGTCAAGACCACGAATAAAATATAAGAAAACGTGAATATCATTTTGTTAAAAAAATTTATACCATTTTGTAGTAATTTGAATATAATAATTAAAAAATATGATAAAAATACAGTGTTAAGAAAAACAAATCGATAAACTAGAAGAAAAAACAAAGATTTGATTTGTTTTAGAGAATTATTTATTATTATAGATTCGGTATTTATTTTTTGACTTGAGTTTATTATTTTATTTTTTCACTTTGAAGTTGTAGCTTAAAAAAAAAAAAAAAAATATGAGTAAATGATTATAAAAAAAACCATAATTAAATGATTATAGTAAAAAAAAAAAAGTGGGGTTCCTTCTGTTTTGTCATGGAGATTTTGTACTATTCATATTTATTTAGTACTACTCACATTTTTTTTATATTTTTTTTAATAATTTTGAAATTAAATAAATATTATAAATATTCTAAAATATTTTAATTTTTGACCAAAATTAAATAGGGATATTATTCTAGAATATATATTTTTTAAATTAATTTATTTAAATCAACTCGGTGACAATATTTTTCACTTCAATTGTACCGTTTTTTCATTTCTCCATTAAGAGTTTGAAACCATCCATTCATGGCTTTCTTCAGATGGGTGAACTTGTTCATCATCATTTTCAACTGCTTTTTAACTATAACACCTATCTTCTCAAAATTCAAATGAACTTTCAAACTTTTTGAATTTAGCTAAGGAACCTCAAGTTTTTGATTGGATGGTTGATATCAAGAGGAAGATTCATGAGAATCCAGACCTGTATTATGAAGAATTTGAAACCATTAAGCTTATTAGAGCAAAGTTGGATGAGTTGGATATTTCATATAAACATTGATTCGCGATGTGGTGTTGTTGGTTACATAGGATGATAGACTTTGTTAGGGTTAATTCTCTAAATCTAAGTTTGCATAAGAAGATAATAAGATAAAACAGTTTTTCTTCATTAATTTTTCAGCAACAACCATCTAACATATAAATAGTAGGGTTGAACACTACTACTTGGGCCATGGGCCTAACACCAACATAACTAACACAACTACATAAAATAGTCCCAAAAAATAAAACTAACAACACCAAAAAAAGAAACCTTGTCCGTATGGGTTTGCCCGTATTCATAAGACTACTCTGGGCCTCAAAAGAAACCTTGTCCTCAAGGTTCTTAGGCTTAAAAACAGTTTGGTGCGGCCCATTATTTGTAACATCAACCCATATGGTTGGAATAGGATAGTGTTGGACAACTGGTGAGCACTTGGGGCATGGGGATAAGTGAATAGATGAGGTTGCAGTAGATGGATAAGGCAGAATCTGCTTAGTGCGCTGTCATACCCCAAAATTTTCCCTCCTACTTCTCAAGACATCACATACATCCAAACTCAAGGATTTCACAAGGGTTGACCAGACAAACCCTCTCCTAGGCAATTAACCCAAACTAGGGTTTGGCTATTCTCAGATCAAGGTGGTTTCCAACATCTCTAGTGGTCATCATGCCTCATCATATGCTTCAAAGAATCTCCATGTCAAGTTTCAAGCCTTACAAGTCAAGTTTCCTCAGACAATTGCTCAGATGGTTGAAAATCAGTTGTATTGGACAAAAAGTCAACTGTGGTCAACATACAGTCAAACTTCATAATTTGTGGTCTACATCCATATTTTGGAGTAACATCCATCATTTGATCAAGGGTTGATCATGATTCATCAAGAAAAGTCAGGAATTGATCAAAAGTCAAAGTTTCTAAATTGGGCTTTCTTAGACAAAAGTCAACAGAACTTTGACCAGGCATAACTTTCTCATACTTTATCAAAAAAATTTCCACCACCTCTCATTTTGAATAAAATTCAATTCTCTACAACTTCGTGTCTCACAAGCTTGGTCAGAAAATGCTTCATTTGGAAGATATGGATCAAAACATTACGGGTCCTTTTCAAAGTCAACAAAAAGTCAACATTTTGTAAAGAATTGTTATTGAGCATGGAAACTTCAATTGAGATGAAACCAAAGAGGTTGTTTAGAGTACATCTAGAGCTTGCTAAAAAGTCCAAGAACACCCAAAAATGTTAAAATTTGAGCGAGATACACCTTGCACAAGTTGAGCATTTTGAGGAGGTAAAAGAAATACTTGACAAAATCAAAATTTTGCAAATGGACCTAACTTTTCTTGGTTCAAAGTTGTTCCTCGGTGATTTGGAACCTCAAGCCCAAGGCCACGAATTTTTTCTTTTATTTTCTATTTATTTTGGATTTTAACCGTTTAAAAGCCATTTAAATTAAAATAAAAGGTAGAAAATCAAAATTAAATGCAAATTGGATTTTTCTCTCATTCTTGAGGTCCAAGCAAACCACACATTTGGAAAATTCGAAATTGGCATTAATTGGCAAAGGAATTGATTGAAATTTGATCAAAAAGGTAATATTTGGTTTTATACCAAATCAAATATTTTCTCATTGATTGATGCATTATTTCTTCATGATTCTTGACCTAAATCCATCCACTATAAGTACACAATGCATTTACATGACACAAGGACGAAAAAACTGCCTCTAAGAACCCTAGTCAAACTCAAAAAATCCGTGTGGTACAAGCTATTTGCAGCCCTGTTTTTGCTTTGATTCAGTCAATTCTAAGCACTCAAACACACTCCTGGAGGTTCACTGATCCGTTCCAAACCCTTACAGATCACAAAACATCAAGAATCACGAAATTGCACTCACGGTTTGCACATTCTTTTCTCAAATTCGATTTCTATGATTCGTGCATTAGAAATACATTTTGATTGCATATTCTTGTTCGTTTTGATGTTTGTAATGTTTCTGTATAGATTAATTTGATTTTAGAGGCCAGGATCGTAACATGCCATTGTTAGGTTTTCTGAGCTTCGAATTGGGATCAAGTGATTTAGGCAAAATTGGACAAAACTGAGGGTACCATCGTGTTCAGGGGGTCGATTCCAATCGAACCATGTCCTTCACATAAATTTATATTACACATTATGAATTTTTGAAATATGCAGGTGTTGTAGTGACAGACGAAGCCGTCACTATATGGTTTTGCTACGGACGAAAAACCGTAGGTAAAAGTCTGGTTTTGAAAAATTTAAATGGGGAAGATGAAGATCTTCGCGCGCGTTCTGGCCTTTAGAATTCAATTTCCCTTAAAATACACTTGTTTCATATTACTAACACAAGTGCAGGCTAGCTCCTGGCATCCTCCAATATTTTTTACCACTTGCAAGAACTAACACTTTTCTATTTCTTTTCAGATTTTTTTTCTATTTTAATTTATTTTCTTTTCAAACAATTTTCTCATGCATTTAAAAATCACCAAAAATATTTTCTTTTTGCATTTTAATCAGAAAAATGTTTATTTAATTTTTGACATAAAAATTAATATTTTTGCATGCATATTTTAGTTAATTGTTAATTAACCATTAAATTGACTTTTAATTACATTTTCTCATTAAAACCAATCCAGAAAATTCCCAAAAAATTACTCTATCATCTAATTATCATTACTAACCAAAAAACCCTTTTTATACTAATTTCCAAAATATTTTGCTAACATTTTCTTCTTATTCTGATTATCTATTTATTATTCCGCATTTATAATTCTAGAAAGGATGTATAGGTCACAATGTTTTTATCATGTAATAGCGTAGATTTTATTTTCTGCCTTTACTTTCTGCACTTCTATATTATGTAACTGCCCCAAAGCCATGTAATAGCGTAGGATATTTACTTTCCACACTTTACTTTCCGCAATTTACTTTCCGCACCCTATAAATTGCTAGTAATTTGGCGTGTATGGCAAGATAAAAACGAACGTAGATCACCTCTAATTGCAAGATAAATTATCTGAATTTAACACACTCTTTTCACACATGCACCCCTTAGGGTATTCTCTCTCGTTGCCTTTCGATTAAATGGTCAAGTCCTCGAACGTAGAGGTATCCTAGCACCGTTGCCTACAAACATATCATCATAGTCCCGAATCAAAGATCATGAGTCCTCGGCGTGGCCTACGAAAACATGATCTCGTCCCTCGATTGTTGCCTACGAAAAGTGATGATCGTCCCTTGAATGCGCTGGGATACTCCTACAAGTTGCCTTCTATGACCATCCGATGTCCCTTGAATGTCCCTCCACATCCAGCGAATAGGGTTACCTACCAACTAATGATATGGATAACACTATTCTAATGGAGCGATGAAATAACAAGCGACCATTACGAGTAGGTAATAAGACTTTTAGTTGCTTGCTCTATCAAAATACTTTTCACACTTCACACTTTTGTCAAAGTTAAAACACTTTTCAAAACAAAACATTTCTGAACACTTTGTATACATTCCAACATGAATCATTACAAAGTCAAAGCGAAATGCCTTTTTCAAAACATTTTTGTCAAACACACAGAAAGCAATTTTTAAAGTGAGCTAAAAGCAACTAAGAGCACGTAGAAAACTATGGATGGAAAGGGGTGCTAATACCTTTCCTATTCATAACCTTCTCCCTTACTCAGAATCTAACGAAGGTCTTTTTCTGTTCTTTTCACCTTCCCTTAATTGGATAAAAGAAAAGTCGGTGGCGACTCTTGCTATCCGCAACATTTGCGATAAAAAGCAAAACAAATTCTCAAAGTCAGTTCTCCCACCGTATTACATGCGCACTGATTGGTCTATGAAAAGGTGGGAATCACGTGGGGCAGCGTGCTTTGACTTAGTAGCTGGCAAGGGATGGCCGTTAGGGGCACATGCATCTTTAGACGTATTGGTACTTTCAATAGAACCAAGTGAATCATCAGAAAAAGGGCGAAGTACACCTAAGTCATTAAGACTTGTACTCTTTTCATATTCTGGAACCCTCTCCTCTTCCATTCGCTCTCTTTCTTTAGCGAAATCAACCTTGTTTCTTCCACTTTTCCATCATAAATCCTTCTTCTTCTGTGCATCATGAACCAAAATCGTGTTTTACGTCATTTGTTTGGTGGATCTTCAAGGAAAAAGCTTCCTTATGCGGTGTGGTGCTTCTGTGGAAACAACATGTGATGAAGTAAGTGGTATTTGAGATAAATTTGTTTGTTTCATGTGTGCCGTTTGTTCTAACTTTGCCTCTATTGTTTCTGACGCAGATACTTTACTATCCTCAAACACAACTAAGTCCTCTCCAGGCAAGGGTTGCAGCACCGAATCTGGGGCTGGTCCATGGAAGGGTTTCAGAAGAGAAACATGAAGAACTGGATGGATTCGCGAAGACGATGACAGATCCATCAAGTAGGCGACCTCACCCACACTTGATGATCTTGAGCAGTCCAAAGTACCGTTTGGCCAGCTTTTGAGAAACTCGACAGATCATCGTGGATTGGCAATAGGGTTGAAGTTTCATCCACACAAATTCTCCCTCTTGAAAGGTAAACTCTCTCCTCTTAGTGTTGGGCATTTTTGAAGAGGTGCACAAAGAGAAATACTTGTCAAAATCCAAAATTTTGCAAATGGGCCTAGTCTTTCTTGGTTTAAACTTGTTCCTCATCTTATTTGGAACCTTCAAGCCCAATGCCACGAATTTTGTCTTTATTTTTCTATTTAATTTAAATTTTATTCATTTAAAAACAAATTAAATTAAAAAATAAGGTATAAAATCAAAATTAAATGCAAAGTTGATTTTTCTCTCATTCTTGAGATCCAAGTAACTCATACATGCTGGCAAATTTCGAAATTTGCATTGATTTGGCAAGAAATTGATGAAATTGGATCAAATAAATTTTGTACAAAATCAAATAATTTTTGCATTGATTGATCAATATTTGTTCTTCAATTCAGCCCAAAATCCATCCACTATAAATGTACAATGCATACAACATGAACAAGAACAGAAAAATTGCTCAAAAGAACCCTAAAAATTTTCAAAGAAACTTGTGAAAAAAGCAATTTCGATTTCTGTTTTGCAGGCCAATTCAAGGAGTTTTGAGGATTGAATAAGCATCCTCAAGGTCCCAGGAAGCTATTCCAATCATCCTCACGCGTTGAAACACCCAGAATCGAACTAACCAAGTCACGGTTTGTGCCAATACAACTCGAATTCGAATTCATGCATATACTCATGTTTAATGTGTTTTGATTATGTATTTGTGTTTCTAATGATGTTTCTAAGCTTTCTGCATAGTTTGATTTGAGTTTCAGTGCAAGAATCACAAGATGCCATGGTTAGGGTTTCCTGTTGCGTTTTAGGGCTTCTCTAAATAGGAAAAATTGGATGTAACCGATACCACCATCGTGCTCAGAATGATGTTTCCGGTCGAACCATGGCCTTGAATATCATTTATATTGCTTGTACTGGATTTTTGATGTTTGCAGGGGCCTTAGCGTCGAGCTCGGCGCTAACTTTCAAAATTTCAAATGAAGAAGATGAAGATCTTGGCGTGTTCTTGGTTCCCGAATTCAAGTTTGCTTAAAGCGATTACATTTCAATTATTGACACCAAGCGTTGGCTCAGTGGTTAAGGCAAGGGAGCGTGACGTGTTACCAGAAGGACACCGGTTCGATTCCCAGCCATGACATATATTTTTACAAGTTTGCAAAACTAACATGTTTTTTATATTTTCTTTAATAGTTCCATGTTATTTTAATTTATCTTCAAATATTTTTATCATGCATCTAAAAAACACCAAAAATATTTCTTTTTTGCATTATCATCAGAAAAATACTTATTTAATTTTGAAAATTAAAATTATTATTTTTGAATGCATATTTAATTTAATTACTAATTAATCATTTAGATGACTTTTAATTGTTTTTAAATTATCAAATCGATTCCAAAAATTACCAAAAAATTGTCTTATCATATTAATGTCATTACTAACACAAAACTTTTCCTCATTCAAAATATTTATTTTTACTAACATTTTCTTCTTATTGCAATTTTCTCGTATTTAGATTATGTATACATTCACGGGTTGTAGCGTTTGGACGATTTTTCTTTCCTTTCTTTTCAATTATGTAACTTCCTATGGGATATAATAGTTTAATTAGGACTTTTATTTTCCGCACTCTTATTATGTAGCGCCCAAAGCCATGTAATAGCGTAGGACATTTACCTTTCGCACTTTACTTTCCATGATTTACTTTACGCACCTATAAGCGCTAGTAATTAGGCGTGTATGGCAAGATAAAATTGGACATAGATCACTCATAACTCCAAGATAAAATACGAAATCTCTCGTTGCCTTGCGAATACAAATGGTCAAGTCCCTCGAGCGTGAGGTATTCTAGCACCGTTGCCTTCAAAACAAATCATCATAGTCCCTTGATACAAAGATCATAGACCCACAATGTCGCCTACAGATACATGATCTTGACCCTCGATTGTCGCCTACGAAAATGATGATAGTCCTTCGAATGTGCTAGGATACCTCCTACAAGTTGCCTTCTATGACCATCCGATGTCCCCGAATGTCCCTCTTACATCCCACGAATAGGGTTACCTACCAACTAATGGTATGGATAGCGCTATTCTAAAGGAAAGTAAAATAATCAACGACCAATTACGAGTAGGTAATAAGACTTTTAGTTGCTTGCTCTATCAAAATACTTTTTACACCTCACACTTTTGTCAAAGTTCAAACTCTTTGTATATATTCCTACATGAATCATTACAAAGTCAAAGCGAAATGCCTTTTCAAAACATTTTTGTCAAACACACAGAAAGCACTTTTTTGAAAATGATCTAAGAGCAACTAAGAGCCCGTAGATAACTACGGATGGAAAAGGGTGCTAATACCTTCCCTTTTCATAACTTTCTCCCTTACTCATAATCTAACAAAGGTCTTTTTCTGTACTTTTTTCCTTCCCTTAATTGGATAAAAGAAAAGTCGGTGGCGACTCTTGCTATCCGCACATTTGCGATACAAAAATCTCAAAGTCAGTTCACTGTATTACAATGTGGAACATTAGGTTGTTGATACAACTTGCGTCATAAGCCTATTCATGCACCAGCCTTCATTGTACACATTATAATGGTTAATCGCTTGCATTCCCTACATGTTCATACCTAGCATTGCACATGAACATTGGAATCCAGTTTTACATTACACTCTTAGCATGTTCATGTATAACCATACATAGGAAAACATTAGGATTGTTGATTTGCATTCCCTATACGTTCATGTATAACATTGCACACATGAGCATGGGAACTATCGACTCATCACTCGCATTTCGTTTATGCTCATGCATAGCATTGCACACGAGCATCGGAATTACCATTCCATCATTAGCATTCCGCGCATGTTCATGCCTTGACCCTCATTCATGAGCGTGGAGCTACTCATCTCATCACTCGCATCCCGCACATGTTCATGCATAGCATTGTGCATATGAGCATTAAAACCGTTGTGTCAACTTGCATTCCTATACATGTCCATGCATAACATTGCATACATGAGCATTTGAATAATTGCCTAATTGTACATATTAACTTTTAGCATGAGAGCTTCATGAACAGGTGATCCGGACCAAAAACAGAATTTCTGCAGGTTATAGACCGCGCTTAGCGCCACCAGGAGCGCGCTAAGCGACCTGTACTGGTTTTTTCTACTATTTCCTGATTCTAAGTGTAAACAGTAGGTGTTCTAACATCCTTAGACACTATCTGACATGTGTTTAATGCAGGGGCTTGTGTCGTAAGCATACACGACATGTTTCCTCGATTGTTTTGCATTTGCATACCCACATATGCATTTCTCTATTTGCATTTTGGGTCTAACTCCCTTCTTGCAGGTTTCTTATGTTTGTATACCCACGTATACATTCCTTGTGCTTACCTTTTGGGTCCAACTCCCTTTTCGCAGTTTGTTTTGCGTTTGTATACCCACGTATACATCCCTTTGTTTTCTTTTTGGGTCTAACTCCCTTCTTGCAGGTCGGTTGCGTTTTTACACCCACATGTGCATTCCTCTACTTGTTCTTTGGGTTTAACTCTCTTTTTGCAGACTTTCTTGCTTCGGATGCGCACGAACGCGCATTCCATTCGCTTTGATGCCTCGAGCTATTCTCACCCGGTTTATTCTTATTGCATGGATGTACTACTTGAAGTTTTTCTCTAGCTCGCAGTGCTCTTCGGATTCTATATCTGTTTGGTAGTTTGTACACAATTTGTCGCATTATTTTACAACTTTCTTTTGCCATGAGAATTAGGAATAGAGATGCATGATGAGGCTTAGTAGATGGAGCATGTTCGGGAACACATCTGGTTTATTTAAAGACCCGTTTAGGGCAATTCTACTTGTGAAGTGTGTTTGCTTGTTTGTTTTTCCCCAGGAGAACTTGGTTAGGATAGGTTCTTTAGCCTAGACATTAGGATTTATATCATTTGCATGTCGACATAGGTAGAGATTTCCCTTGCATCCTAAACCATAGGTCCAACCTTTTGCATGACAACATTAGGGTTTAGTTCTTAGCTAGTTTCCCTCTTGTTTTTTGCTAGTTTCTTTTCGCATTTTTGCATATGATTAAAACTAAAACTTGTTTTTTCCTTTTCTTTTAAAACAAAACATTGAATAATGTTTTAAATTCCTTTCTCAAGGTAAAAATAACCAACCAACACAGACTTTTTCGCCTTTGCGCGTTCTCTTTCTTTTTGTGTTTAAAACCTTTTTCACAAGTAAAAAACACAAAACCCACCAAAATAAGCGAGCCGAACTACGACGCTCTGACTTTCCTATTGCACGCGGGAATACGTAGGCATCTTGTCACGGGGCTCGATCGAGCAAACTTTGTAAATACTTCCTTCTTTTCCCCATGGTTTTCTTAGTTTCTCCTTTCTTTTGTATTTCATGATAATGACTAAGCATAGATAGACATTGACACACCCTTTAGCTAGAAATAGAAAATGGATACCGTAGAGTACTACGGGCGTGTGGGGTGCTAATCCCTTCCCCTCGCATAACTAACTCCCTTACCTAGATTCTCTCGATTTGAAGGCCATAGGACCGCGATTTCTCCCCTCAGGTTTACTCGATGTTTTCCTTTCTCCCTCGTGAGATAAAAGATGTTCGATGACAACTCTATTTGATACCAGTTATCAGTCGGAGGTTCGGCCGGTGTTTTCAAAACGGCCAGCCAGATCTTTAGCAGTAAATTTAGATGGCAATGGAATAAAGTGAGAGAACTTCGTCAAACTATCACAAATTACCAAAATCATTGTGTGTCCAAAAGAGTTAGGCAGATGGGTGATAAAATCCATGGTAAGTTCTTCCCAAACCTGATTAGGGACCGATAATGGTTGTAGTAAACCTTTTTTTTTCCTGTGTGTCGTATTTGTTTTGTTGGCATATGGTACATTGTCTGATCACCTCTCTCACTTCGAGGTACACTCTGGGCCAGCAAAAAGAAGAACGTAGACGAGCAAGGGTGGCTTTTACTCTTGAATGTCCTGCAATTGGGGTATCATGACATTCGTGGATGATGTTATGACGAAGGTTTGGTAGATCAGGTGTAAAAATCCTATCCTTGTAATATAGTAGCCCATTAGCAAATAGATATCCTTTATCCTCATTGGCTTGTTCTATTTTCTGACTTAGCAGTTGGCCCAAACTGTCATACTGGTAAAAAGTGTGGAGTGTCGCCAGCGGATGCGGGATAGGAGATGACAATCACGAGCAACAAGGAATCGTCGATCAAATTTTGGTAGAGCATCGTGACCACATTTGTTTTCCTAGGTTTGTAAAATATTTCAAAATCAAAACCTTGCAATTTCACTGTCCACTTTTGTTGTTCTAGAGTCTGAATTTGTTGTTACAATAGGTTTCTTAGGCTTTTTTGATCTGTGGAGATTTTGAATTTCTGTCCAATCAAATACTGACACCATTTCTTGACAGCCTCTATGATGGCGAACATCTCTCTGACATAAACAGATGAAGCCTACAGCCTTGGACACATTTTCTTGCTGAAGTAGGCAATTGGATGACCCTCTTGAGACAAAATAGCTCCAATGGCCACGCCAGATGCATCAGTTTCGATAATAAATTGTTTTGAAAAATCTGGCAAAGCCGATGACATGTTGGTCATTATTGATTTCAACTCTGTAAAGGCGTGGTCGCCTTTGTACTCCATGTAAGCGTAGTAGAGCATAATAAATATATGAGAGGAGGCGTGAGTGGCGTAGTTTCTAGCAATTTTCGATAGAATCCGGTGAGACCGAGATATCCACGTAAATTCGTGAGATATCGAGTCTTGGCCACTCCAAAATGGCCTTCACTTTGCCAAGGTGCGGTGCCACACCATCAACAAAAATAACATGACCTAAGTAATCAATTTGCTGGTGCAAAAACACATTTGGACAACTTAACAAAAAGAGTTAGATTTTAAAAGATCAAAAATAATTTATAAATGTTTGAGATGGCCACTAAATGAGGAGCTAAAAATCATAATGTCGTCAAAGTAAACTAAAACAAAGCACCTTAAGTAAGGCCTCAAAAGGTCATTCGTCATGATTGGAAAGTAGAGGAGCATTTGTTAATCCAAAGGGCATTACGAGGAATTCATAGTGCCCAACAAAGTTCGAAAATCATTTTATCGTATCCTCGATGCAACTCGGATCGGTGATAACGAGACGTAGGTCTATCTTGGTGAATATGGTGGCTGAACCGAGATCATCAAGTAACTCGTCAATAATTGGGATAAGGAATTTGTCTTTAACAGTAACAACATTAAGAGCCTTGTAGTCAACACAAAATCTCCAAGTACCATCTTTTTTCTTTACAGGTAGAACATGTGAAGAAAAAGGGCTATGACTAGGTATGATGGTTCCATCCCACAACATCTCTTGAATTAAGGTCGTCATTGCGTCTTTCTTTGAGTAGGGATAATGGTAAGGTTTCACATTGACAGGTGGGGTATTAGGAAAAATAGAAATATGATGGTCATGGCTTCTAGGTGGAGGCAGACCCAAAGGTTTTTGGAAGATTGATTGGTAGGACATGAGTAGTTCAGAAATTTGTGGGTGCAAGTTAAGAGGTATAGGATTTAGATGTTCAGCTGTAAGGGTAGGGGACGGGTATGGTTGAAGGAGTCTAGGATCATTAGGTGAAAAGAAGCCACTAAATCAGTGTGAACAAGATGGCGAAGCTGGTGGAAAGTAGCATGAGTATGGTGGGAATTTGGGTCACCTTGCAAGGTAATAGGTTGGTTTTGATGGGTGAAGGTGATAGATGGAATTGAAAAATCTGCATGAATTGGACCTAATGTTCTTAACCAAGCCATGCCAAGGACTAAATCAACCCCTTCAATAGGTAGTAAGTAAAATGGTAGGTTAAATGGCCTATTTTGGAGCGTAATTTGAACATTATTGCAGAATCCTTCGCATTGGAGATGGGAACCATTCCCACCATAGCGAAAATTGATTAATTAGTGTTGTTGCAAGATTAAGATGATGAGCAATGTGCGGTTGCATGATATTGTGTGTACTTCGGTATCTACTAAAACCATAACTGTCTTACCACTTATTAATCCTTGAAATTTGAGTGTTTGTGGGGAAAATTGACCGATAAGGGCTTGGGTAGAAAAGTGAAAGTAGGAATCATTGAAATCGAGTTACGTGTGTTTTATTGCATCATCATGTATATCTCACGGGTCGAGCTTGGCTCCTCTTGACCAACAATATCAAAAATCATTTGTAGTACATTTGTGTTTAGGGACGAACTTTTCATCACAATTAAAACAAAGACCTTGAGCACGACGCTCTTGGAGTTGGGTACTTGATAGGCGACGGATAGGGAATTTTGTAGTGGTGTTGGTGGTTGGGCTTTTATTGGTAGTAGAATTTGGGCTATTATTTGAAGTTTGGTTTGAGTTAGGTGTGGGACATGGAAACATGTTAGTGAATGGTTTATGAGTTTTGGTTTGGTCTCTTTAATTTTGGATTCAATCAACTTAGCGACCATATTGCTTGTGAAATTGAAACTTTTTTAGGAATGGCTAACTCCCCTTGAATTTCTGGAGCTAATCCAGAAATGAAACAATTTAAAATCGCTTCATGAGATAAATCGATAACTTGATTACCTAACTTTTCAAACTTAGCTTGATAATCAACAACAGAACACTCTTGCTTTAATTTGAACAATTCGACGATGGTTAGCATAAGTGGGCGTTCAAAGCGTAATTCCAAAGCCTTTGTAAAAGAATTCCAATCAATTAATTGATGATTTTGATGCATCCATTTAAACCAGCATAAAGCAGCACCCTTCATATAGAAAGACATCATAGGTAAACGACTTTCCGGTGGTATATGATAAAAATCAAAGAATTGATTTGCTTGGAATAACCATTCAAGGGGTTAGATCCGTCGAACATAGCAAGTTCAATTTGGAAGTGAAATGAGGGTAAGGTGGTAGGTTGGGGTGTATGTTGAATGGAACTTTGGGGCATAAGTGGTACCGAAAAAGTATGAGTGGATGTAAATGGGCAATATAGTATGGTAGTTCGGTGAATGATTGAGTAGAGTGTAGGCTAGAGTATTGGGTGGATGCTTGGCAAATAGGTCCCGAAAGGAAGGATGGTGGTGGTGGAAGGTGTGAAAGGGTATTGGTGTGGTTGGTGGCGAAATTATGGGAAGTTTGGGGAGAATGTAGGGAAAGGAAAGGTGGAATGGTTGTGTGGGTGAAGATAGGTAAATTAACAAAATAATTGATAGGACGTTGGGCAGATTGAGGGGTTTTAGTTATACCTGAAGGACCTATCGAATGAACAGTGGCCGCATGAGCGATAGTCGGTGAATAGTCGCCGTGTGAATAGTGAGCGGAGGAACACGACCTCGTGAGCAGTGTTGGCGTGAGCGATGAGCGATTGTGTTTTTAAATTTGCAACAAGTTTAGTAAGCAGACCCATGATATTGTTATACCGTGAATCATTTACTTGCTTATCATTGTCCAATCTCACATGAATATGCTCCATATCATCATGATATTTGTTGAATCTCTCATCCATTTGGTGTTTGGTTTCTTGTAAAGCATTATCCAAATGTTCATGAATTTGGACAGCTTCTTCAACAATTTCTTTGGCTGAAAGGTTGGGTGGTTTGGAGGGGGCCATGAGTTCAAATTTTGAAAGCACCAATGATAGACTTTGTTAGGGTTAATTCTCAAGATCTAAGTTTGCATAAGAAGATAATAAGATAGAACAATTTTTCTTTATTAATTTTTCAGCAGCAACCATCTAACAATAAATAGTAGGGTTGAACACTACTACTTAGGCCATAGGCCTAACAGCAATAGAACTAACACAATTACATAAAATAGTCCAAAAAATAAAACTAACACCACCAAAAAAACTTAAACATAGTCTTTTAATTTAATGGACCTCTTCTTTTCTCTTATGGGCCTGCCAGTATTCATAATAGGAGGAAGATTCATGAGAATCCAGAACTATGTTATGAAGAATTTGAAACCAGTAAGCTTATTATAGCAAATTTGTATGAGTTGTATATTCCATATAAACATTCAGTTGCAGTAACAGGTGTTGTTGGTTACATAGGAACTGGTCTCCCTCCTTTTGTTGCTCTCAGAGCTGACATGGATGCTCTTCTCATTCAGGTCTACATTTTTTATTCTTTTCTCAATTGTTTTCCTTTTCAATTTTTATCATATATACTTTATTGATGATTTTTGTTATCGTTATGGTTGACGTTACCATTAGGAATTGGTTGAATGGTAGCACAAGAGTAAAGTAGCTGGAAAAATGCATGCATGTGGTCATGATGCTCATGTTTCTATGCTTCTTGGTGCTGCAAAGATTCTCAAAGACAATGAAAATTATTTACAAGTATGGTTTCACAACAAAATTTTCTATCTGCATTTTCACATTTTCATAAACAAATGATGTTTGACTCTTTCTGATGTTTTTTTTATAATTATGTTGTTCTTGTGTTTTCATCCTTTTGTGAATCTGTGATATCTTTATTGTTTTCTTGGGTATAAGGAATTTTTGTTCTTGTTTTCAACTGCAGAAGAAGGATTTGGTGGGGCTAAGAAAATTGTAGATGTTGGAGTCTTAAAAATGTATACGCCATATTTGGATTGCATATGCATCCAAACCTACCTTTAGGTGAAGTGGCATCTAGGTGCAGTCCTTTGTTTGCGGAAGTGGCAATTTTGAAGCAATAATAAGCGGCAAAGGAGGCTATGAAGCTCTTCCTCGACATACTATAGATCCCATATTGGCGACTTCCAATGTGATTCTTAGCTTACAACATATCATTTCACTGAATCGATCCCTCGACCCTCAAGTAAATTTCCTATTTCATTCATTCTTTTTCGATTCTAACAGCCCATTAGAACTTATATTATATCTCCCTAACATGAATATTATCTTCACAGGTTTTGTCTATCGCAAAGTTTCAAGGAGGTACTGCATTGAATGTTATTCGATTCTGTCACAATTGGTGGCACCTTTGAGTCTTATCAAGGAAAAGTTTCATGCAAATGAGACACCGCATTAAGCATATATTTTATGAGTAAGAATGTATTTATAGTTTCGTATTTATGTAATCCATGGATATGAGGGCTCAAATTCATAAATTACGAAATCGAAACTATAAATACTAAATTAAATTGTTTATTAAAATAAAGTGTACTAAATGTTTTCTTTGATGCAGGTTATCATTACAATTGCTATGTATAGATGCAATGTAACGATCGACTTCTTGGAAGAAGAAAGCCTATGATCCCTCAGCTGTAAACAATGGTGACCTACATGACTATTTTCAAAGTGTCTCCAAGAGTTTACTAGGCGCATATAAAGTTAAAGGCGTAGAACTAATAATGGGATCAAAAGACTTTGCACATTATCAGGAGGTTGTACCTGGATACATGTTTTTCTTAGGAATGGAGGATATCTCAATTGAACATCTTGCAATGGCACACTCACCCTATTACAAAGTTAATGAAGATTCACTTCCTTATGGCGTTGCGCTTCACACCTCATTAGCTGTGAATTATCTTGCCAAACTTCATCAAGAAGTAGCAGCAGTAGAGGAGAAATATCATGATGAATTATAGAAAAGATTATAAAAATAAATCATTGCTCTTGGTGTTATAACCTTTAACTGCACTAATATCTAGTGTAAGATGAAATAGATTAAACTGACAAAAATAAAATCTTCTAATGAAAATAGAAATACCTTGCATTTGAGCTCTGGATAAGGTAGAATTTGATAGAATTATTCGTACAAAAATATAGGAGTATGAGTTTTAATATTTTTTTTTGAATTTAATGGTTATTCAATTTTAAACGTCACTAAATCACAATAATTTATATGCTTGGAGGAAGCTCATGCCAGGTAATCTATTAAAAAACCAACTATTCTTGTATCGCCTTTTAGCTCACGAAAAAAAAAAAAATAATCCTAGCATGAGGTTTATGTTCATCACTTTGACAAGTCTCTTTCTTATATTGAGTTGATGCCATAGCTCACTACCATCATGAATTCTTCTTATACGATCCTTCTTGATCGTTCTTTATTATTCTTCCTTGAATCAAAATCGTAGCTCTAGATACTAGATATTGGAAATCCACCAAATATCTATGATGAATTTCTACCAATCTTGATGAACAAGATTGATATCACCACACAATGATAATGAACTATTAAAGAAAATAAGAAGAAGAAGAAGAAATAATTATTTTATGAGTAACTCTACAACTGGAAAACTTCTTATTCACTTTGCAACTGTAAAATTCTGTGAATACAACTTGATTACAAAAATGGCTTAGTTACGAAATAATTTATTGGCTGGTGAATTAAACTATGACAAATAAGAGATGGTTGTGACCCACATGTCATTGATGTCATGTCTAGCTATTGAAAATAATCAACTCAATGATGATGGATTACGAAGGATTTTACTTCTTGCATCGGTATGGAGGCCTATGTAAGACATTTATTTGGAAAACAATGTCACCGCTCTTAGATCCCAAGGATTAATTACTTTAAATGTTGCTTGGCGGGATTGCATATTTCTTTGTTACACGGAGGAAAGCGACCCATTCCATGCTTGGAATTCCTTTAGTTACAAGCGAAACAACAACGTGCATCATAAAAGCATGGATATATGTGATCTTATCTTGCATTCTAAGCTTATAATATGGAATGAAGCTACTATGCTAAATAGATTTTGTGCCGAAGTTGTCGATTGTTCTTTGAAGGACATAATGGGGACTGTAGACGACTCTAACCAATATAAACCATTTGGTGATAAAGTGGTTGTTTTGGTGGAGATTTCAGACAAATATTACCTGTTGTAAGAAAAAGTTGTAGGCATGACATTGTGTCGACTTCAATAAACTCATCAAATTATGGAAATTTTGTAAGGTATTTACTTAAAAATATGCGGTTGTCAACTCAATGAAGATTGTAAAGATGTTAAAGAATTTTCAAATTGGATGCTTGATATTGAAAATGATAGACATGTCTCAAACAAGTCTAAAGAGATCACACTTCATATTTCTAAAGATTTATTGATTACAAATTCTAATAATCCTCTTTTATGTCAAGTTGAATTAACATATCCATTACTTTTATAGAACATGAACAATTTGAAATATTTTGAAGAAAGCGCTATTATCTTGACTCATGATTCTATAGCTATTGTTAATGACTTCGTTTTATCGTTAATTTCAAGTGATAAAAAAATATTTAAGTGCTGACTCGACAGTTCTTTCAAATAAAAATTGTGTAATTTGTGCAAATTGATTCACACCTAAATTCTTAAATGAAATGAAATGTTCACACTATTGTTATGTCATGTTATTATAACCTGCAATATTTTTATTTATATTATTTTTATGCATTATACGGGACTTTAGTTATTAATTTAAATTTAAATTTTTTAACAATAATTAATTGTTATTTGAAGCTTTTAATCTTGAGAATTTTCGTTGTGGATTTGCTTGAGAAGCATGATTGGACCGGACCTACTTATGCCACTAGTTGTTGTTGTTGACTGATTGAAGTCTAAATTTTTTATGGGAAATGCTGATTCAACTACTAGTAAATTATGTATTCAACTATAAATAAATTCATTGGTATTCATAATTTTCTTTGTAATTTTTATTAAAGATTCTCATGGGTTTCTTCACATGGCTAAACTTGTTCATCATCATTTTCAACTGCTGTTTAACTGCAACACCTGTCTTCACAAATTCAAATTCAGTCCCAAACTTTCTAGATTTAGCCAAGGGCCTAAACTCTTTGATTGGATTGTGGATATTAGGAGGAAAATTCACCAGAATCCAGAACTGTGTTATGAAGAATATGAAACCAGTAAGCTTATTAGAGCAAAATTGGATGAGTTAGGTATTTCATATAAACATCCAGTTGCAGTTACAGGTCTTGTTGGTTACATAGGAGCTGGTCTTCCTCCTTTTGTTGCTCTTAGAGCTGACATGGATGCTCTTCCTATGCAGGTCTATATTTTTTATTGTTTTCACAAGGTTTTGGTTTTTAGTTTTTTTCATAGATTTTATCTGGGTTTGATGAAATATGAAGAAAAAATTATTCTTTCATGTTCAATCCTATTTTGCTATTTTGTTGATGATTTTTATTCTTGTTGTTAACATTAGGAATTGGTGGAATGGGAGCACAAGAGTAAAGTAGCTGGAAAGATGCATGCATGTGGTCATGATGCTCATGTTTCTATGCTTCTTGGTGCTGCAAAGATCCTCAAAGACTACGAAAAACATTTACAAGTACAAATTTTTTTGTCTGCATTTACATAAACAGATGATTTTTGTCTCTTTCTGATGTTTTTATTTTTTATTTTTTATCTTGTTGTTGTGTTTTCATCCTTTTGTGAATCTGTGATATCATTCTTCTTTTTTTTTTGATACAGGGAACTGTGGTTCTTGTTTTTCAACCTGCGGAAGAAGGATGCGGCGGGGCTAAGAAAATTGTAGATGCTGGAGTCTTAGAAAATGTTTCTGCTATATTTGGATTGCATGTCCTAAATAGCTTGCCTCTAGGCGAAGTGGCGTCTAGGTCTGGTCCTCAGTTTGCCGGAAGTGGCTTCTTTGAAGCAATAATAAGCGGCAGGGGTGGTCATGCAGCCATTCCTCAACATTCTATAGATCCCATATTGGCAGCTTCCAATGTCATTGTTAGCTTACAACATATCATTTCTCGCGAAGCTGATCCCCTCGACTCTCAGGTAAATTTATAGATCCATTTGAACTTACTTTGCGCCGTTCTTTGAATCCTTCATTGCCAATACAACCAACCTGTCAAAGCAATTTCTTTTGGATTAAGCCACGTGGCGATACCTGCGGAAAACGAAAGACTCCTTTTTTTTTCCGCTTTGAGATTCCATGTCTATATATAGAAGCTGCTTTCTACATTTGGCACTTTACTTAATTTGAGACTATGTGCTTGGAGGCACACAGTCTTGTGAAATATTATAGCTGTTTGAAGGGAAAAGTCTTGAGAACCATATCACTACATTATTTGTTTACAAAGATTCTTAAATATGCAGAAAATGTGTGTCCCCTATATCTTCCTAACAGGAATAATATCCTCACAGGTTTTGACTGTAGCAAAATTTCAAGGAGGTGATGCATTCAATGTTATTCCAAACTCTGTCACAATTGGCGGCACCTTTCGATCTTTTTAGAAAGCTTGGCGCAAATGAAACACCGCATTGAGCAGGTCTGTTATGAATAAGAATAGATTTGTTTTATGCGTCTCTTTTCACGTGACTTAAAAACTACCACTCGAGGGCTCAAATCCCAGGATTACAAAAATATGCAGAACTAAATTCTTGAGTGGCACAAATAAACGTTCAACCACGGAAATGGGGTCAAATTCTATGAGACATCTTTTCTCTTGTTGTCAATCTTATCTTAGTTTTGTCTTTTAGAGCATGTTTGAATTGAATTGTCTAAGTTGCTTATCCAAGTAAAATATACATTTTCTTACAGTTATCACTGCTATCCTATTTAGGCACTAAGGCCGTTTCTTTGATGTAGATTATTACTGGACAAGCTGCTGTGCAGAGATGCAATGCAACAGTCAGCTTCTTGGAAGAAGAAGCCTCGTCCCTCAACTGTAAACAATGGTGACCTGCATGACTATTTTCAAATTGTCGCCAAGAGTTTACTCGGCGCTGATAAAGTTAAAGGCATGGAACCAATGATGGGATCAGAAGACTTTGCGCTCTATCAAGAGGCTTTGCCGGGTTACATCTTCCTCCTTGGAATGGAGGATGTCTCAGTTGAACATCTTCCGTCAGGACACTCACCCTATTTCAAAGTCAACGAAGATGTGCTTCCTTATGGTGCTGCGCTACACGCCTCATTAGCTGCAAAGTATCTTGCCAAACTTCATCAGGAGATATCTGTAGTAGAGGGGAAATATCATGATGAATTATAGAAAAGATTATTAAAAAATGTCGTAACATTGGTTGGAGTTGGACACATTTGTAGATGAATTTTCCATTTAAATCTTTAACTGCAGTGATCTAGTGTGGCAAATCTTTAGCTATATGCTACTCAGCTGTTTGAATTTACACAACAATTTCACTCAATTATTGAAGATGAAGTACAATTGTTTGCCCCCTCTTTTATGGATTTTGTGTTAATATCAGCGGAAATGAATTGTTTTGGTCATCTCTATTGAACATGCGAAAATGGGATATGCAGTGACAGTTTAAAACGGTCAACTAATCACCATCATGTATCCCAACACATTAGATTGAAAATAGACCAAAACCTTTAAGTTATTGTTATGACATGGGTGAATAATTTATTCCTTTTGGTTTTGACAATATAAAACTATTTTACAATATCGATGCATAATCATTAAACTCATTGAACATATGAAATATTGGTGTCAAGTTATAATTGATTAAATAACATTTGAAAGTATAGTTGAAATGATATATTTCAACCTAATTAAAGTTGATAAAATTTGTCTTGTTTTTATATAAATTTGTCTTGTCTTTAAAACTTCTAACATTTGTTTCATTCACAATAATTCACAAATTCTTTAGCACTAGCTCGAACAATTGCAATTTGTTTCTTGCTCTTCCAAACAACAAGGTTTCCACACAAAATATACAATACCATGAATTAGATTTTCTATCACTTAGTGAACCTTCATAATCATCTTAGTGTAAGCTTTCATAATTATACTTCTACCTCTTTTGAACAAGACCCTCTTTCAAGTGGCTTTAAACACATTGCAAATCATTTTATATTTTGGGCCCATGGCCATGGTTATAAACACTACCTTGCCCTCCGAGAATAGCGAATTATTGTCCCTTTTATCGGGCTGCACATCAAGGATGAGGCCACGTCTTGAACTCCATACCCGTAATACGACAATCCTTAGTGGGATTCTCTAAAACAACCCACTAACTTGACCTTGGCCCAGCGCTGCGGGTTATAAATACCCTCTCATTCGAGAGGGCGAGATATTCATTCTTTCATTCTCACTCTCTACTTGCTCTCTCATATCGCCTTTTCTCACTTTGGCATCGGAGTTCCTTGTAGGTACCCCGACCTTTCTTCAACCGCAACAGCAGTTTGGGCCATCGACGATCCTTCTGATCAAGTACGATTAGTGGCACCGACTATGAGGACCATTATTTCCCCGTCTTTTTCATTATAAGGACCAAAACAAACTCTTCTGTCGTCATGGCCGACCAGGCGATAAGCTAAGAATACTCTCTTGTTGACGGCCACGACCTCCTCCTCGACAGGCTCTCACCGGGACGGCACACACCATCAACACGTCTCCGACCATCTTTGTTTTCAAGAGATTGACCGCCCGTAGCGGATCTTACCATCGCCACCCTCTGCGGCCATCAATCGGACTAACCTCATCTTTTCACGGGGAGGCGACTCAACATGCTAGAGCTCTTGTTGCTCACAAGGAGACACCGAAGGCCAAATTCGTGGTCTCCTTCCCGACAAGGCACCTTTCTCGAACTCCCCACGGAGGACGGAAGAGGACACTTAGCCTAACCGTCGGCGTAAGGGTCGGGGACTGTCCCGAAAAGAAACCAACTGAACATCCCTCCAAGAAGCGAGCCCTTTCCCCTCCGCGCAAAGAACGCCGAACAGAGAAGTTGGAGAACACAAACCGCGACGGAAACCCTTGACCGAATGAGCCTCCCCGAAAACACCACTGCCATTGTCACTCCCTGTCTCGCTCCCCCGAGCGAAGCGACGAAGAAGACCTCTGCGGTGTCTTGTCGGCTAGAATAATGGAGGTCCTCATCCCCAGGGGCATGGAAAAACCTCCCCAGCTCACAAGATACGATGGAGTGGATGACCCCATCGACCACATCGACGGTTTCGAGGCAATGCTTCACTACCTCAACGTCAGGGGTCCTATCAAATAAAGGATGTTCCCCATCACGAGAAAACAACCATGGATTGGTACAAAGGCTTGCCTCCTAGGTGTGACACCCAAATAATTCGATAATTAAATAATTATGATTTTTAATTATTAAGTTAATTGAGAATATAATTTATTAATATATTGGATTTATTGGGATTAATTATGGAATAAAGGAATGGAATTATTAGAGGTGTGTTGAGTAAAGTGAGTGTGTGAGGAGTAAAAGACTCTACTCACATTATTTAATTCATTTTATTTATGTTAGAGGAATAAAAGGAATAAAATAAGGAAAGAGGAAAAAAAAGAGTTATTTTGGAGAAAACACACATACGTGAAGTTGAGAAGAGGAAAAGGAAGGAAGAAAACCTAAGGTGTCAGAATTCGAAGAACTCACAAGGTAAGGGGTGATTTTGATTAGTTAATTCATATTATCGGTTTAGATATTCAATGGTATGGATCGTAGTATGTTAGGAATCCCGGTTTAGAGTTTCTAGGGTTCGTAGAATTATCCTTATTGTGTCGGATTATAGATTGAAAACAATTAGAGTGTCAGTTGATGAATAGAAATGATGGAATATTGTGGTTTGATGTTATAATGGTGCAAAATAGATGTATTTTGGTGTTTCTCATATAGCAATTCGTATGGGTATGTTTGGGTTTGGTGGAAAATGAATGAATCTTGTCAAAGTGCGAAATTTGGCTCTGACACGTAGGAACCGGTTCGATGGGTAAGGTTCCACTTTGAAAAAAAACTTGAAAATTGCACTCGGGAACGGTTTTGGGTTCCATACAATTTTGGATGATTTTTAGGAAATTCCTGTTATGTATGAAGGAATTAAATTTTGAAAAATGTCAAACTTTGAAAATTCATAACTTCCAACCGTAAGTCCGTTTTGAGTGCCACGTTATTTCTCAAATTAACGCTCTATTTTATAAAATGAAAAGATTTTCCAAAACTTGAAATTATTTTGAAAATGAGCGAATTCGAAATAGGTGATTTTGGTAGCATATTGATGTATATGTGAGAGAACCTTTGTGATGGACGTATTGGTATTGTGTGGATGTAAAGCATGTTTATCTTTGCATTAATTATATGCATGATGGTTGAAATATCATGTTGTTGGTTTTGATTCGATTATGATAAATTGATGTATTACATAGGCGATTTGAGGTTGCATGCTAGTGATGTGCGTGCATATGCATTGTCTTGGTGAAGTTAATTCCCATTGTGCGGAATTTGACTTGGATTCCGATAACCGATGCAGTGAGGATGGGTGGTTAGGCTGGATTCGTGTCCGGTGTTTATGGACAAATTAATGGTTCTTGTATCCGGTTGATGATGGATCGGTGTTGGGTGACTTGGTCACGTGTTGGTACCATGCATTATGCGTTTGTGTTTGCATGGGATTGTAACATGTTAGGATGTCTTCAATGTTACAATTCTTTTGTTGTTTATTGAGGTGCATAATGATTTGTATGTTGGTGAGTGCGTGTTGAATATGAATTTATGCTAATGGGTGAAATAATATGCTTGTGATATATTATTGATTGAGAAGCTTATAATGTGTTTCAATTATGAGAAGTCTCACCCTTACTTTAATAATTTGATTAAAGTTAGCAGCTCAGGAGTTGGTGAGGATGGATCTAGAGCTTGTCTTTTAAGTCCGTGTGTCGGTGTCATGCTACGATTAGATTGTAACAACAGAGCGTTTAGTTGAGAATTTGTTATTATTTCATTGTTTCTTTGAATCTCATTGAGATGAATTATGGTTTATTCGGTTTTGGTTTTGGTATTTTCTGTTGTGTAAGACATGGTCTTAAATTGAATTAATTGGATAATGATCCTCGATGTAGCATAGCTCTTGTTTATTTGGAGATTTTATTTTATTTAATAATTGTGGCATCCACTTCCGTGTTAACTCGATGAATTATGACTTTAATCGTTGATATAATTAATATTATTCGGGTATTTTAGAAGGGTGTTACACGGTCTATACACTCTTGGAGACTTGAAGGCCTAATTCACCAGCACTTTCTTTGTCTCCTTGAGCACCGAGGAATCCTCTCTCTCGAGGCCATTATCTAGAAGCGGCGAAACTCTTAGGGAGTACATGACCGCTTCAACAGGAGGCCATCCAGGTCCCTTGTGATGATCAAATGAAGAGGTACTTGCTCGAAGAGGACTCCTCCCGACCGAGACTTCAAAAAGCAATCGAGCAGACCCGCAACCTTGATGTTATCCTCGACAAGGCCTGCGCGTACATCACGTGCGAGGAAAAAAGAAAACCGCACCGAGTCGAGGAACCGCGGATCAACCAGTTCGCTCGACATCTCGATGTCGAGCAACAAGCTAGATCATCCCGATGCTCGAGGGAAAGAAGGGATGAGAAGCCTCGAGAGGCCACATCTGATGTAGCCACAACGAGCATTCAATTACCCCACGACGAATTCCGTGGCGGATACTAGCCACTGCTCGACCACGAAATTCAAAGGCGGCGGTGTCGACGGCGAAACCTCGCCCTCTAAGGCGGGGGCGATCGATCAATACTTCGGTACCAAACCCCGGTCGTATCCAGGGGTGCGTCCATCTCAAGGATGTGATCGAAATCTTGATCAAAGGAGAAATAATCGGGTAGTACAAGAGACCCGGGGCATCTTGGGAGACCAGTGAAGTCAAGTAGGTCGACGGCGAGACCATGACAATAGGGGCGCAGACCTTTCGGATGCCTACTCGGTGACCAGACCTGAGGGCTTTAATATCCGTGACACCATAGATGAGGACCTCCCCATATTCACTCACAACAGGTGGGAGAGGTTCCCCACAACCATGGTCATATCCTGCGGAGGGGACAACGAATTCTTGATCAACTTTGCCAAGAGGAAGTTCGACGAGTTGATTGAAAAGGCACCAATCAGCTAGGTTTCCCTCGAGCAGTTCTGAGGAATGTCTGAGCCAATCACTCTCTACCTCGAGGAGCTTCCTGGCGGAGCGCTGAACTCCCACATTCCCCTCCTCGTCAAAGCAAAAATGGAGAATTTTGAGGTGCATCAGATCCTGGTTGACGAAGGAAGCTCTATGGACGTGATGTACACTCATCTCTTCCGCTCTCGACGATGAATCCCACCTTTCCCCATACATGGGATTCAACCTCAGGGTTCAATGGCTCGACCTCCCGTCCATAGGGCTACGTCAAGCTCTTGCCACCTTTGGCAAGGCATCACATCTCGATAGATCAAGATGCACTTCCTTATGGTGGCTGTCACTCGTTGTACAGCGATCTTGGGAGAAGCACTCGGCATAACTCACTATCATCCTTGACGTTCCACACCAAAATGAAGTTCTACACCAGAGGGACATGTGGCCACGATCGTGGGGACATTAAAGAAGCGAGAAGGTGCCACAACTGCGGCCAAAGGACAAACCTTAGTGGAACCGGGGCCCGATGGGTCGACTAGAGGGGAGACAAGACAACCCCTACGTCGAACCTCCCGAGCGAAGAACCACAAGACCCCAAGGTGGACTCGATTGACCTCGACACCAAATTCGTAAGGAAGAAGTCGAAGGTCGAGCGACGACCAAGATCCCTCTTCCGATCCAGACGGCGAGTTCGAACTCGTTCCTCTGAGCAGGACCCGACAAATGTGTGAAGATTGGAGGCTCCCCAACCTAACCGACAACTCAAAGCACGCCTCGGAGACAATACAGACACATTTACTGGCGCCGTAGAGATGCGGACTCGACCACGAGGTCGTTTGTCATCAACTAGAAATACACCCGTCCGCTAAGGCCGTAGTGCAGCGTGGCGTAAGCGATCTCCGGCGGAGGCTCTGAAATGTAAAGACCTCCTAGAGGCGAATTTTATTTACGAGGCCAAGTATTCAACTTGGCTCTCCAATGTTGTACTTGTCAAAAAATCTAATGTAAAATAGAGAATGTGTGTTGACTATACCGATTTTAACCAGGCATGTCCCAAAGATGCTTTTCCTTTTCCTAACATTGACATGTTGGTCGATAACTTAAGACTATAAACTCTTATCATTTATGGATGCTTATTCGAGGTTATAATCGGATACCAATAGCGATGAGAGAAACAGCACAACCTTCATGCGACTTCAAGCAACTATTAATACAATGTAATGCCCTTCGGGATGAAGAACGCGGGCGCCACTTACCAACAGGTGATGAACAAGGTCTTTCGCGGGGAGATTGGCGACATGCTCGAAGTCTACATGGAAGATATGATCATCAAATCTCGCGAGAGATTGATCACACCTCACATCTAAAAAGGTGTTCGAGAGCCCACGATGCGAATGCGGTTCAATCCGGACAAATACACCTTTGGTTTAAAGCGGGAAAATTCCGGCTTCTACCTCACCGAGTGAGGAATCGTTAACCAGAGCAAATGTTCTCCGAAACTGCTCATACTGACTCAGAAATCTATTCAAGTCTTGAGCGACATTGTTATACCCCAAAATTTGCCTCCTATTTCTCAAGACAATCCACATACTCAAGAATTTCTCAAGGTTAACGGATAAACCCTCTCTTAACCCAACTAGGGTTTTGATTCTCTCAAGACAAAATCAAGTTCTAGTGCTTCAAGTGGTCATCATACCTCCTCATATGTCTCAAGGATCACTATGTCAAGTTTCAAGCACTATTTCAGTTTGCTCGACAATTGTTCGGATGGTTGAAAATCAATTGTATAGACAAAAGTCAATTGTGGTCAACATAGTCAAACTTCATCATTTTTGTCAACATTAATATTTTGAAGTCACATTCATCATATGATTAAGGGTTGATCATGATTCATCAAGAAAAGTCAAGATTTGATCAAAAGTCAAAGTTTCGAAATTAGGGTTTTTGGATAAAAAGTCAACAGAACTTTGACCAGGCATAACTTTCACATACTTTATCAGAAAACTTTCCAACAAATGTCATCTTAAATGGAATTTAATTCACTACAACTTCATGTCTCACAAGCTTTGGCCAAAAATGATTCATTTGAGAGTTATGGATCAAGACATTATAGATCCTTCTAAAAGTCAACAAAAAGTTATCTTTTTGCAAATAAGTGTACATGAGCATGGAAACTACAATGAAGATGAAAACAAAATTAGTGTTTGTAGGATATCTTGAGCTTTCTAAAAAGTCCAAGAACAACTGAAAAATCTTGAAAATTGAGCAAGATACAAGTTTATGAAGTTTGACATTTTGAAGAAGTGCATGAAGAAATACTTAGGAAATTCAAATTTTCCTAAATGGGCCTAAGTTTCTTTGATTCAAACTTGTTTCTAATCTTGACAAGAACCTCAAAGCCATTTACATGCCATTGCATTATTTATTTTATTTATTTTGGATTTTATTCATTTAAATCCAACTTTAATTAAAATAATATATATAAAATCAATTTGATTAATGCAAAGATTATTTTTAGAGTTCTTGAGGTCCAAGCAAGCCAATATATTTGCCAATTTTGAAATTTGCTTGATTAGGCAAGAGATTGAATGAGATTGAATCGAGAATGACAATATTTGGTGCAAATTCTCAATGGATATTTTGCATTCAAGACAAGATATTTGCCAATTTGTTAACCTAAATCTCTTCCTCATATATATACACAATGCATTCGGACCTCAAGCACAAGTTGCACGCCCTAAGAACCCTAAGATAACTTCAAAAACATGAGTCACGAGCAAGTAGCAGTTGAGCTTTGCATCAATCCAGGCCAAACAAAGTGTTCCAACACGTTCACAGGTGTTCAGCGATCCGTTCTAAGCGTTCACAGATCGATTATATCCGACATGATATCCATCATCACGGTTTGCCTTAAAAATTTTGAAATTGAATTCATAGTTACATACACTTTAAACATATTTAATTATATATTCATGTTCATGATGTTATTTGCAAACTATTTGCATTGTTTGATTGTGTTTTAAAGCGTAAAGGAAGTCGATGCCATTGTTATGGTTCATAAGCTCCATTAGGGTTTTCTTATTTAGGTAAAATTAGACTAAACTAAAGGCACCATCGTTCGAGGATCAAGAGTCGATCCATGTCTTCTAACAAATTTATATTTTAGGAGGTTTGTGATTTGCAGGTCCTATAGCTACTGATGAAATTCGTAGATGGAACATCCACGAAAAGCCGTGGGTAAGGCCATATTAATTTTCAAGAAGAAGATGAAGGCTTGGCGGCGTTTCATTTAGTTTAATTTTCGACATCTATTTTCTTTTATATATATTTATCATTGTACTAACACCAAAACACAATGGTTGGATGGTGGGAGAAGCGCTATGATAAGGACCTAGGTTAGATCCTCTCACTATTTTTATCACTTGCAAACTAACTCAATTTTCATATTTTCAATTATTTTCTTTTCAATTTAATTTTTCTTTCAAATATTTTTCTAACATAAAAATATTTTTCTACTAACATTATCTTCTCTTATTTCGATTTAATTCTTTCCGATATCTTTTCGATTATTATAGCTGCTCACAGTTGTAATAGCATAATTAGGGTTAAATTCCTATATTGTTTACTATAATGTAATGGTCATGGGATGTAATAACTTAATTAGGATTTTACTTTCATAATTACTTTCCGCACCTCTTATTATGTATTTGCCCCAAGCCATGTAATAAGTGATTTACTTTCCTCACTTTTACTTTCCGCCTCTTAATTCTGTATGTATTAGCTGTATAGTAACTAGGGTTTTATGGCAAGACTAAAATAAACCCTAGATCATTCTAATCTCGAGATAATATAAAGATTCAACACACTCTTAACACATGTACTACTCCTTAGGAATTATCTCTCTTGTTGCCTTTTGGAATACAATGGTCATGTCCCTCGAGCGTAGGGATACCATTAGCAAAAGGCGCTTCTGAATAACATCATAGCGATACAATTAAGTCCCTCATTGACTCGATGACCCCACCCTCTTAGATATATATGATCTACTTGTCAGTTGTGCCTATGAAAGTGATGATCGTCTGTCATACCCCAAATTTTCCTCCATCTGCTCAAGAGATTTCATACATCCATACTCAAAGATTCCTCTCAAGAGTTGATCGGACAAACTCTCTCCTAGACAATCAACCCAAACTAGGGTTTGGTATCTCCCAAAGTCAAGATGGATTTCCAACATTTCCAATGGTCTTCATGCTTCCTCATATGCTTCAAAGATTCTCCATGTCAAGTTTCAAGCCTCACAAGTCAAGTTTCCTCGGAAATTGCTCGGATGGTTGAAAATCGGTTATGTGGACAAAAGTCAAGCATGGTCAACATACAGTCAAACTTCATAATTTTTGGTCATCTCATTTTGAAGTTACATTCATCATTTGATCAAGGGTTGATCATGTCCAAAAATGCTTCATTTGAGAGGTATAGCTCAAAACATTCGAGTCATTTTCAAAGTCAACAAAAAGTCAACTTTTTGTTTTGAAGATATATTGAGCATGGTAACTCAATTGAGATGAGACCAAAGACATTGTTTAGAGGACTCTTAGAGCTTTCAAAAGTCCAAGAACACTAAAAATGTGGAAAATTGAGCAAGTTACACCATGCACAAGTTGGGCATTTTGGAAGAAAGCACAAAGAGAATACTTCAAAATCAAATCTTTTGCAAATGGGCCTACTTTTCTTCATCTAACTTGTTCCTCAAGCAATTAGGTGTCCAAAAACCCAAAGCCACGTTTTTATTTATTTTTCTATTTAATTTGTAATTTATTCATTTAAATGCAAATTAAATCTTAAAATAAATTATAAAATTGAAATTAATAGCAAGATTGATTTTATTCTTCTAAGGTCCAATTAACTCACAAATGCCGCAATTTCGAAATTGATCAAATTTGGCAAGATTGGATTGAAATTGACAAATTTGAAAATTTGATTTCATGAGAATATCAAATTTGATTTCCATTGAATGTTGATCAATTCTTTCCAAAACCATTCCAATCCATCCAATATAAATACATGATGCATACTATCAAAAAAAGGAAAAATTGCTCAGAACCTAACCTAAAATCAAAATTTACGTGTTCTTGAAGCAACTTGCAATTCAGTTCCAGCCATCCACAGCCGATTTTGAGGATTCCATTGCATTCCTTGAGGTCTTTAGAGTCGATCAGACTCTTATATCTTTCAAAACATCAAGAATCGAGCAAATCAGTTTTCGGTTTGTCAAACTTTTAAATTCGTTTCTAACATTCATGCATTATTAACTTGTTTGATTGTTTGTTTGTGATTAGAATCAAGTTTGCAAGATACGGGCAAACCAATCGTGTTTCCATGGCTCGAATCGAGATATACCATATCTAGGGTTTCGAGCTCGGTGGGGTTTTGTTTAAATGGAAAAATTGGACCATAAGACCCATACCGGGTATGTTGGAATGCTTCAAGGAATCGAACCATGCCTTTAGAAGAATTTATTTATATTATGCTGTTTTCTATCTAGCGAGGTACTGTAGCGTCGAGAAAAGGCAAGCTAAATTCATATTCAAAACGAAGAAAGCGAAGTCTCAACGGAGAAGAAGCAAAGTCGAGGCCGATGTGAAATCCTCGTTCCGTTTTGAAACACAAAAGCACACATGGCATAATGATTAAAGCTCTCCTTTTTCGAGATGCCCTCAAGGGTCAGGGATTCGAATCCGGCGGGCATGTTTTGCTTCTTTTTTACAAAACTCAATATATTTTCATATTTTCTATTTATTTAATATTTGCATACTATTTTAATTATTTTCATGATTTTATTCTGCATTAAAAAATTACCAAAAACATTTTCTCTTTTTGCATTCATATTCCAAAATGTTTATTTAATTTAATAAATTAAAAATATAATTTTGCATGCATATTTATTTTATTTTTATTTTAGCATTTAAATCACTTTTAATTGCATTTAATTATTAAATCTTTTAAAAATCCCAAAAATTATTTTAACTTATTTATCATATTTCAGCATATAATTTTCTCATATTAAAATTGCATTTTTTCTTTTTTCATCTTACTTCAATTTCATCATATTTCCAGATTTTTATTTATTCTTACGGTTGCTTTCAGATTGAGGACGTTTCTTTTATCATTTTATTTTCCAATAATGTAATGCTCATGAGGATGTAATAGTTTAATTTAGGGTTTATTTTCCACTTAAGTAATATAAATCTCTCTCCATAATATGAATTCTCTCTAGATGCTTTCGATTCAAAATGGTATTCGAGCGTAAAATTCTAATACGGTTATTTACTATGAAACCAAATCCATATGGTACATGATACAAAGATCCCATAAGACCACGATCATAAACTTCGGATACACGATCTGACCCTCGATTGTCCATCTCGAAAATGATGATATCCGCGGATGTGCTAGGATACTTCCTACTGAGGTTCTATGACCATCCGATGTCCCGGATAACTCCGTTTACATCAACGAATGGGCTACCTACTAACTAATGGTATGGCTAGCGCTATTCTAAAGGAATGTAGAAGTACAATAAAGCGACCAATTAAAGTGGGTAAATAAGTCTTTTAGTTGCTTGCTCTATCAAATGCTTTTCACACCACACACTTTTCAAAGTTCAAATTCTCTTTTCAAAACATTTCGAACACTTTGTATACATTCCTACATGAATCATTACAAAGTCAAAGCGAAATGCTTTTTCAAAACATTTTTTCAAACACCACGACAATTTTAAAAAGTGATCTAGAGTAACTAAGAGCGTATGAGTAACTACGGATGAAAAGGGGTGCTAATACCTTCCCTTTATAACCATTCTCGAACTCGGAATCTAACGAAGGTCTTTTTACATTACTTTTACCTTCCTTAATGGATAAAATAAAAGTCGGTGGCGACTCTTGCTATCCGCACATTTGGATACAAAATCCTACAAAGGGTTCACTATCTACAGGCGCGGCATTACTGCTGAGAACAAGACTAAAAAGAGAATTGCCTTGGGATTTCTAGATAACTTTTATTGCTTTTTTGACTTGTATGCTTTATCTTTAAGGGTTGCTTGGGTATTATATTGTTGGGATCCTACGGATCCGGGTTTCCTTTAGGTAAGTAGCATTAGATCATCGCCGTTAGGCGTATAACTACGAATCAACATGATGGCTACGTTAGCGTGACACTGGTTGCCGATACTCTTCATTCCAAGTTGAAGAAAGTATTTGGCTTCTGCGTGGTGTCATTAAGCGCTAACTAAACTTTTAGAACCTTAATTGACCCATCTTGGCCATTAGAAGGTAGTGAGATGGCGACTTTGAGTGTACCGAGGTTGGTTGATACTCGATGCTACGCTCATTGAGATTAGACTTTTGGGACATTTTCGATCGACCACTTGGCCGTCGTGTTGAAATAGCGCCTCGAGAAAGATCGTGATATGAGATTCCTAGAACCGGTTACTATTATAGGTGGGATGAACCAACTCAAACTTTTGGTGAGGTAATCACCTATACCTCAAAGCAAACCTAGGCTCATTGTGAATTGTTTGTGTGCTAAACATGACATCATGACATCATCCGCATTGCATATCATTTCTAACTATTTCAAGGACCTGAGATTTATCTTTGCTCACTTTTGTAGGGATTGGCTTCTAGAAAGACTATCGAATCAACTTCATGGTATCCCTTCTCAACTCAAAGAATTGGTTTCGAAATTCCACCATGCTCGGTTCATCAAAAACATGGTTATCTACTTGATTTGGTTATCTCGGTTTTGAAGAAGATATGATGCATGTCCTATTCAGTTCTTTGATCCAAACACCATTGCTTTACATTTCCAGTTATCGGTTGGTTCCTACCTTGGAAGAGTTCTCTAAGCTACTTGGGATACCTATTCTTGATCAAATGCCATTCACGGTCTAGAAAAGGTTCCTAAAATGAAGACATTATCCACTTACATCTTAAGCGTTCGAGATATTGAAGCCAATAGGGAAACAAGTGGAGTTAAGGGTTTACTTTCCAAGTTCTTAGTCGAAAGCATTCCTCAAAGTTATGAGTTTCCATGCAGAAACATTGTGGCCTTGCTAATTTATGGTTTGGTTCTATTCCTAACCGGATCAATTCATAGATGTCAATGCCATCAAGTTGTTTCTTACCGCAATCCGTGCCTACCTTACTTGGAGATATCCTACATTCTCTCTCACTTTCGTACCACTAAGACAAGGAACTCTCATGTGTTGTATACCGTTACTTTCCAAGGTGGTTTATTTCGCACCTTCCTCCATCAGATTTTGAAGAATGAACAAAGGTTGAGATGGTCTCAAAGATTAATGTCACTCTCTCATTCGGATATCCGTTGAGTCTCTTCTCTAAAAGGACTTCACCTTCATCGAGCGTTGTGGAGAATTCCTAATGTACCACTACTTGGTATAAGGGAGGTATTATTACAACCTTCTCTAGCTCTACGTCGGTTTGGTTTTGCTCGAAGATGGTCCACATGATATGCTTCTCCAAGATGTTGTGTTCGACTACAATCACGATCTCCATAATTCTGAGAAGGTTCATACATGCTTGGGGCATGGTAAGAGGCGATACCAAGACTTTGGGGCACCGAACTCCATTCCTTGGGAACCTTACCTCAAATGGGTGCGAGCTCGAGCTCAAAACCTCATGATGCCATTCACGCTGTTTTACCAATAATTATGGAACTGTTGCTATAGGTGGCGTACCTATCTTATTCTCCATCTGACATGCCTACGATTTTGAAGACTTGAAGAGATCCGGATTCGACTTAAAGAAGAGAGGATACCTTTGAAGCTTAGTGTTATGCAGTGAGAAGAAAGTGCTAGAGTTGACAAGCTACTTCACGAGGAGCAAAACATCAACGCTTATCGGCACCAAAACGCCCATAGAAGAGCTTTAGTTTTGAACTTTTATCTCTTGTACTTAAAAAAAGAATAATAGAAAAAAGTACTAATAAATGTTTGTTCATTGCTTGTTTAACAAATTTAAATCTCTAAGGTCCTTGAAAACATTGCATTACATTACATAAACATCGCATATGTTAACATTGCATCAGGTACATTGGAAATTGGTTTTCTCATTTGCTCGCTATTTATTTTAGAAATGGCTCTTGAACAATCATCAAAAGATCTCCAAGCTCGAAATGCTCGATTTAATGATGTTCACCGGCTTTCCAAGGCCAAGAAGATCCGAAGAAGCTCATCAAAGAAAAATTTTGGTCTCAACATGGGTAGACGTTCAAAGGAGGTCCAAAAGTAGTCACCGTATTAGACTCTCAGAAAAGTGTCCATACGAGGTACAAAAGGTGATGAAGGTGACAAACGTGAAACCAAAAAGAGAGACCACTACGATTATAACACTAAATGAAGATGATGTACAAGTAACTTAAGAATCCGAAATCTTAGAAAAACACAAAATGTCCGGCTGAATTTTGATGATCTGAGTCTGTTCCACAGTGTTGTGATTCCTCCCAAGTTCAAAGTTCCACTTTTGCTAAGTATGATGGCATGTCTTGTCCTAAGCACATTTGAAGTCCTATCCGAAGATCAATCATCCCTGCAATGTGAAAAGTTGTGGATGCATTATTAAAAAGTTTGCAAAACTCCATTGGAATGGTACTATCGCTAGAGAATCCCGTATCCGTACTTGGAACACATGCTTTCTAAAACAATATGAATACAATCTTGAATTGACACCACTACATACAACTAACATATACATAAATGCAGCAAAGTTCAAGGGTATGCTCAGTGGTAGCAGCGAGTTCAACCACCCTTGTCCAATAAAAGTTGGTTGATATATTTGTAGAACAGCGGACCCTTCCATCATCATTGGAAATTCTTCCGGATTCACCAGTTGATTTATGATGGCGCATTGAAGGTATGAAAAGTAAAGATCCCATCATCTTCATCTTTACCAAAGAGATCTTTTGGTAAGAAAAAAGCCAATCTTGTATGCCGGAAAGCCAGCCGCCGCACTCATCGCAAAATTACCAATGACCAATCCTACATAACACAACCTAACAACAACGCGTAACAAACGCGCCACAACATTTACAAATCAACATGCCTTTCGCCGCAGCCTTGCAACACATGTTGAAAGCAATACACCGAAGATCCCTCCCAATGTCAACACTTCCTCTGTACAATCCAAATACTAGTGTGCTTACCATTAATGCGAGGATACGCTTCACGACAATTGTTGGTCAAAAACAAATTCAAATATGATTGCTAATTGAGTTTGATCCTCACAGCGAGACTCGAATGTACCAATCAATGCTTTATGCCTAACCATGACAAGGGTTCCATCTTTGGAACCAATACTTATGTTTTCAACATAGATGAACTACCATTCCTCGTAGCTATTAAGAAAATTTGCAAGCCGTCCATCCGGATGCGAAAAATGTCGTTAGTACCTCTGCACAGATATTGCGCTTGGTTGAGAAACGTGTTCGTGCATGATGGAACGTGAATACTACAAAAACCACATAAGGCATAAGAAAAAAATATCTAAGTTGAATTAATACAAACCGCAATACCGCCATAAATACCAAAACGCCAGCCGGAAAATATGATTACATGGTGAAGTACACTCACGATATTACAAGATTCCTATTGAAGATGTTAAGGCCAAAACGGGGTGATTTCGAAAAACTATGCATGTTAACACGATGATTTCCTCTACGATCACAACCTGGCAATGGCATTATCACTTCCAAGACCGGTGCCATATTCCCACAACAACTTCCCGTTATGGGCTGATGTTTACTATCATGGCATCGCAAGACCTACGACCATTGAAATCGACTATTGAAGCTATCATTCCCGCATTAACATCACCGGATCGATGGTGACCAACGAAGCGGAAGGGTATTCTCCGAATATCTCCTCCAAAAGACACCGCGACTCCGGCTCGCATTCAACTACTCAATCAATATCCCCTAGCTAAAGAAAAACATTAACTCATCACTCGGCAAGTACCAAAGGAAGTTCTCAAAACACCTCAAACAAAAGGAAAATTAAAAGATATCAAGAAGAGTGATTACAATGTTGTGGAACATTGGGACCGAACTCCATCCATTTCCATGCTCGCGTTGCTCTTGTGCTCAAGGCTCCACTAACCTTGGTGAAGTTTACTCAAATGCCACACCACCACGGCAATTCGTTTGTATTACTTTACCAACAACGCCTAAACTACATCATTTGACTCACTCCGAAAAAACATAACAAAGTCTTACACATCTACATTGAAAAAGGGCATTACATTATCTCATGTTTTGCATTACACTACGAATACCTCCCCTAAAGCACTTTTGATCGACTTGATGTCGAAGGGTTCCGTTAAAAACAGCAACATGCCGCACAGCTTTTGACGCACCACAATACCCGGACTCACTACACTTAACCATCGGTTCCAACACTTTTCTACACTTACTATAAACGCCTTCCTACCTACCAAACGCCGCCTACCCCGCTCCGTAAAAAAATTGCTATTATATGTAAAAAAAGCCTGCCAAGCCAGTCATCTACAATCGCTTCCGCTATCTCGAGAAGGGTGATTCTCGAGACTCCCTCCACTTTTGAAACAATTCCCGAGTCATACGCCCTTTCTCCATCCCTCGAAGTACACTTCCACCCTAATGGCTTTCGACCAAAGATGCCAAAAAGTAGCCTATTTGAGACGCTCCACATCTTCGCACCATTGACCGGTTTAGGCTTTACCGAAAAACCATCACCCGCAACATGCTTAACTTCCTTCGCCGCCGGCAAGTGGAATCCATACTAAAAACGCGACATAACGGCGCCAGCATCTTCCCACTCCGATCGCTCGCAATTGGAAGGAAAGACGTCACCAATCTCAGCCAAGAATACTCTTTTACCCATATTTCTTTATATTTTAACAATAAACTTTGAAAGCCTTGCCCGTCGCCTTTCATTGAAAATTATTATCTCTTCATTTTCATATTTTCATTGAACTTTTGCATTCATTGTTTGTCTTCTTTCTTTACTATACCCCTTCAAAAAGCTATTGTTTCACACACCACGTGATACACTCCAAATCTACGTTATGCGCTATGCTAATACTAAATATGACCGATAATCCGATCTACCAAAAAGCAAAGAAAATTGTGAAGTGCAGAAAAACACCGACCACTACACGGAAAAAGCGACTATCATCACACAAGAAAAGTTAGGTAATTTAACGAAAAAAAGAAAATAAAGCCGTCTTGAAAACGATGTTAAAAAAAATTGATTCATGCTACGAGACTATATTGAGGTTTTACTTAGTCATAAAAACATGCGAAATTTAAACATTGATATTGTGGTACCATTACTACAAAAAAATTTTCTCCGGCAATTAAATCACGCCATCTAGATGTAAAAAATCAAAACGAATATTCAGCAATTTCTGCATACCTCTATCCATTGGTTGCTAATGTGGTACGCGTACCTAAGAAGGATGGTAAAGTACGATGTGTGTGGATTCAGAGATCTAAACAAAGCAAGTCCGAAAGACGATTTTCCACTTCCTCATATTGATGTTCTTGTTGACAACAATCTCGACATAAGGTTTTCTCCTTCATGGATGGTTTCTCGGTTACAATCGGATCAAAATGGCTCCGAAGACATGGAAGACTACTTTTGTTACGGTGGGGCACTTTACGCGCAAGGTCATGCGTTCGGATTGAAAACGCGGGTGCCACTTATCGGTGCTATGGTGACATTGTTTCATGACATGATTCATCACGAGATAGAGGTCTCGTCGGCGACATGATAGCTCGATCACGCAGATGAAGAAGAACATCTCGATCATCTAGCGTTTGATAGGTTGAAGAAGTCGGGCTGAGACTTAATCCCAACAAGTGCACCTTTGGAGTCGGATCCGGAAAACTCCTAGGGTTTGTGTAGTCGATGGAAAAGTATCGAGTTGATCCCGCCAAGGTTAAGATTATTCAAGAAATGCTGACTCCACTGCGAGAAGGAAGTCGGAGGTTTCTTGGGACGATTGAACTATATTGCCGATTCATTGCACACTAAGCTGCTTGTGAGCCAATCTTCAAGTTACTAAGAAAGATCAGTAGTGGAATGGAATGACGATTGCCGAGCGCTTTTGACAAAATCAAGGAGTACTACGAATCCTCCCATTACGATGCCGCCGAAGGAAGACCTCTTATCATGTACTTGCGGTGTTAGAGAACTCAATGGGGTGTGTGTTGGGGCAACATGACGAGTCCGGTCGAAAGAGCATGCAATATACTACCTTAGCAAAAAGTTTACCGACTTTGAAACAAGATACTACGGCTGAAAACTTGCAACGCTTTGGCTTGGTTGCTACGACTAAGACAGGTATATGTTGACTCACACTACCTTGTTGATTTCCAAGATGGATCCGATAAAATACATCTTTGAGAAACCCAGCTCTCTCCGGAAGAATAGCAAGATGGCAAATGATCTTGACGAATATGACATCGGTACACACTCGAAAGCGATCAAAGGAAGTGTAGTAGCCGATCATTTGGCTCATCGTAGATGACTATCGGTCCATGGGTTAATTTCGGACAAAGATGTTTTACTAGTTCTGATTGAACAAGGATCCCATGGACTATGGTCTTTGATGGAGCCTCAAGCGCACTTGGCAATGGCATTGGCGCCATCATTACATCCCTATGACGGACAACGCCTTTCACGCTGATTATGTTTGATTGCACTAACAACATGGCGATAGAAGCGTGCATCATGGGTCTTAAAGTTGCTATTGATTTAAGAATCAAATTCTTACAAGTGTATGGAGATTCGAACTTTAGTGATCGGTCGAGATTAAGAGCGAGTGGGATACGAAGCATCGAATCTCATTCCATATCGAGCATGTTCTAAGTTTGATTCCTACTTTGAAAGATCACTTTCAATCATATTCCACGAGAAGAGAATCGGTTAGCGAGACGCATTGGCTATATGTCATCTATGTTCAAGGTCGGATGGGACAACGAGGCTCCCCGGATCATCATTGAAAGTTTGACGAACCGGCATATTGTTGTGAGCTTGATCTGAAGAAAACCTTGGTACTCTGACGTGAAGAGTATCTTGAGACTCGGGAATATCCAGGCATCATCAATGATAAGAAGTTCATGAAAGATTCCTTCAAATTCTTTCAATGACATCTTATACAAGCGCAACCGACTTGTGCTTACTCCGTGTGTAGACAGGAAAATGACAATGCGTATCATGGAAGAGTTACACGAAGTTTAGTACCCACTCTGTGGACACACCATGGCTAAGAAGATTTTGAGAGCAGGTTACTATTGGTCCACCATGGAAGTGATTGTCACCGCTATGTTCGATCTTGTCACAAGTGCGGTTATATTAGATAAAGTACATACCTCGATTTTCTGAATGCGTTCTAACTTCTCTGGCCTTGCAATGTGGGGCATTGACATGATTGGAGAGATTAAGCCCACGACTTCCAATGGACATCGTTTCATCCTTGTGGCAATTGACTATTTCACCAAATGGGTAGAAGCGACCTCGTATGCATCATTACAAGAATGTTGTGGCTCGATTCATCAACGCATAATCTTATGCATCGTATGGAACTCACGAAAGGATTATCATATAACGCGGTTCCAATCTCAACAACAAGATGATCACCGAACTGCGCAGCGTTCAAGATCAAGCATCACAACTCTTCTCCCTATCGGCTAAGATGAATGGCTGAAAGCCTTGACAAGAACATTAAGAAAATTATACAAAAAGATGACTGACTTACAAAGATTGGCATGAGATGTTACCATTTGCTCTTCATGGTTCGCCTCGACCACGAACATCTTGAGGCAACCCCTTCTCTCTTGTACTCTGTATGGAAGCCGTCTTACCTCGAGGTTCGGTACCCTCAACCGAGTCCTCCGAAGGAGGTAAGTGAAGGCGATTGGGTTGAGACTTCGCCTTGACGGATTAACGATCGATGAGAAGCTCGCGTCCATCTCGCCATGGATGATTGCTCGAGCGAATGATCGAGCATTTAACAAGAAGGTCAAGCACGAGTCTACCAAGTCGGTGATCTAGTAGTCAAGCGCATCATTCTTCCACAAGGTGATCCGAGGGCAAAATGGACCACATGAGGATGACCATAGTCAGCAGATATTTTCCGTGAACTATGATACTTAGCACCATGGATGGTGAAGACTTCCACACCACATGAAACCAGGACATAGTCAAAAATACTACGCATAAAAGAGACCGGCAGTCGGTGGCCTAGGAAAAATAAGGGGCATCTGGCGAACCAAAAGTGGGCAAAGTTAAGGATATATACAAAACATGCACCGACGATAAAGAAAACACAGCTTGGGCAAAAAGAATATCGGTAAGCGAAAACCCGAAGAAGTGGGTCTAGGCAAAGTTAAGGATTTAAGCGTACGACTATGTCTCTTCGGATCACCTTCAGACTACTGCATTCAAGATTCAAATGGCGAAGATCGATCCACTCACTTTCTCACCGCGAGGAGATAGAATAGTAAATATATGAGTACTAACATAGTTGGAACTTAACGAGATTGTTTCCGCATAGCTTTTACCTTTCTTGTGTACAAACTACTTGGCCATCATACACCATCAAATAATCGACTTCTTTTCTTTACAATTTATTTGTCATTTGCAATAAGTCCAACGTTTGCTTTGAATACTATACGCATTTATGATAAAAATCTCTCTGCAAACATACGAAAAGTGAATATGCAAAAGTACTTACTACTGAGTTCCGGAATTGGGATGACGAAAGTCAGCGAATAATAGTTCCCATGTAAGCGCATAAAGGTGTCACTCACAACACACCTTCCCAATGAACATAAGGTCCGGTAACAATCTCACTCAACCAAGCAACGTTACATCGGTCTCAGCGGTAACACTTCATCCCGGTGGATATTTCAATCCTCCCGCACCCGGTAGTATCGGACTAAAACTTGGTGAGATAGTGCATCGGAGGAAACATACACCTTTTATTCCCGGCCCGGAGATTACAACGGACTCAGACTCTTCTAGCCGGTCTCTCAACAACCATCAAATGCTCTCCGGCCGAGATCGACACTGGAATCCCAATAGGCGCCTCTAAATTTTCTCAGCGAGAGTGCATACAAGGTCCCAGCGGATCGCCTTCAGATTCTCCTCGGTAGGGTCTACATATGAGATCTCCAACAACGAGCTTCTCAAATCTCTACCTTCCTCAACAGTATCTAGGCAGGACTTGGTCGATAGTGCATCGGAAGAATCGGGATATCTTTCTTCTCTTCAAAAAAGCGGGGTTCGCACTACTTTCAATTCCCAGTAAGAGATCTTCAAGAGAATATCCATCTTCTTCAAGAAGCGGATATGTTTTGAAATATCACAACATCTATCGTTCATACATTACGCATAAAGTCATAATTCATGCATATATGGTTTCCATTGTCATGCATCATTCCTTACATAAGACAACAATATTCTATCAAAGTTTCTCTGTTTTCTCAGCGGTGAAAGTCATTTCGAAACAGGTCGAGTTAAGCCCAGGCAAGCCAGAAAACTATCTGAAGACGCCTTATGCAGGTCCAGATTAAGCCCTGAGCCGGCGGAAAACTATCGAAAGACCACTTCGACGGCGGAGTCGAGGATTAAGCCCGAACCGGCGGAAAACTATCATCGAAAGACCACCTCACGGTTATCCTCCGATATGGTGGTGGATCAACACCGACGCCACAACGGAAACTATCCACATTTCGCCAACCACAATCTCCCTCGAGTAATCGACCGAAGATTTATTACGACCTCTTCTTATTATCAGCAATGACTACAAAGTCTAGCGTGTATTCGGTTGCCTTGGATGGCATCTTAAGCCCGTCTCGAGCTATTTGCCAACATCTCTTCACTTCGAGAATGCTGCATATATGGTTAAAATCAATACAAACCAATAACCTCATTCAAAGCGAACTTAGAAGTCTAACGTCACGACTCCCGCCGGATGGCATCTTAAGCCCGTCTCCTCTCCATTCGGGGAACATCTGAAGTCTAACATCGACTCACTGACGGCATCGACCTTTCTAGATGGCATCGTAAGCCCATCTCCGTCAATTCTCCTATCAACAACCTCGGGTCTAGCGTCGGGCTGTTCCCATAGTGTCAAGTAAATCTCGAAATGGCATCTGTAAGCCCGTTCCTTCATCCTGCGGCAGTGCAAATTTTTCAGGTGTACTCGGTGTTCATCATCTTCTACCGGTCACGAAAACATGTCAATCTAACCCTTCGTACAAGAAGATTGAAGCGCTGTCATACCCAAATTTTCCTCCATCTACTCAAGAGATTTCATACGTCCATACTCAAAGTTCCTCAGAGTTGATCGGAACAAACTCTCTCCTAGACAATCAACCAAACTAGGGTTTGGTATCTCAAGTCAAGATGGATTTCAACATTTCCAATGGTCTTATGCCTCCTCATGCTTCAAAGATTCTCCATGTCAAGTTTGAGCCTCAAGTCAAGTTTCCTCGGATAATTGCTCGGATGGTTTGAAAATCGGTTGTATTGGACAAAAGTCAAGCTGTGGTCAACATACTGATCAAACTTCATAATTTTGGTCAAACATCCTCATTTTGAAGTTACATTCATCATTTGATCAAGGGTTGATCATGATTCATCAAGAAAACTCGAGATTTGCTCAAAGTCAAACTTTCTAAATTAGGGTTTACAGGTGAAAAGTCAATGAACTTTGGTGATCATAACTTTCTCATACTTTCTGAAATTTTCCACACCTCTTGTTTTGAAGGAAATTCAATTCTCTACAACTTCATGTCTCAGAATGTCAAAAATGCTTCATTTGAGAGGTATAGCTCGAAACATTACGAGTCATTTTCAAAGTCAACAAAAAGTCAACTTTTTGTTTTGAAGATATATTGAGCATGGTAACTCAATTGAGATGAGACCAAAGACATTGTTTAGAGGACTCTTAGAGCTTTCCAAAAGTCCAAGAACACTAAAAATGTGGAAAATTGAGCAAGTTACACCATGCACAAGTTGGGCAATTTTGGAAGAATGCACAAAGAGATACTTCAAAAATCAAATCTTTTGCAAATGGGCCTACTTCTTCATCATCCTAACTTGTTCCTCAAGCAATTAGGAGTGTCAAGCCAAAAGCCACGAATTTTGATTTATTTTCTATTTAATTTGTAATTTATTCATTTAAATGCAAATTAAATCTTAAAATAAATTATAAAATTGAAATTAATAAAAAGATTGATTTTATTCTTTCCTTAAGGTCCAATTAACTCACAAATGCCAGCAATTTGAAATTGGATCAAATTTGGCAAGATTGGTTGAAATTGGACAAATTTGAAAATTTGATTTCATGAGAATATCAAAATTTGATTTCCATTGAATGTTGATCAATTCTTTCCAAACCATTCCAAATCCATCCAGTATAAATACATGATGCATACCTATCAAGAAAAAAGGAAAAAATTGCTCCAGAAACCCTAACCTAAAATCAAAATTTCGTGTTCTTGAAGCAACTTGCAATTCTAGTTCGAATGATACAGTAGATTTGAGGATTCCATTGCATTCCTTGAGGTCTTTAGAGTCGATCAGGACTCTTATATCATAAAAACATCAAGAATCGAAAATCAGTTGGGTTTGTCAAACTTTTCAAATTCGATTTCTAACATTCATGCATTATTAACTTGTTTTGATTGTTTGTTTGTGATTAGAATCGAGTTTCAAGGCGATACAGCAAGCAATCGTGTTTCCATGGCACGATCGAGATATACCATATCTAGGGTTTCGAGCTCGAATTGGGGTTTTGTTTAAATGGAAAAATTGGACCATAAGACCCATACAGTGTGTTGAATGCTTCAAGAATCGAACCATGCCTTTAGAATTAATTTATATTATGTATCTTTGCGTTTTCTATCCCTGGCAGGGGCGTAGAAGAAAGAAGCGCTAAATTCAAATATTTAAAACAAAGAAGGAAGTCTCCCATGGAAAAACAAGTCGGGGAAGCGTGCGTGTGAAAATCCACTGGTTCCGTTTGAAACACAAAAGCACACATGGCCTTGCTGATTAAAGCTCTCCTTTGTTTCGGATGCCCTCGAGGGTCATGGGTTGAATCCGCGAGGGCATGTTTTGCTTCTTTTTTACAAAACTCAAATATTTTCATATTTTCTATTTATTTAATATTTGCATACTATTTTAATTATTTTCATAAATTTTATTCTGCATTAAAAAATTACCAAAAACATTTTCTCTTTTGCATTCATATTCCAAAATGTTTATTTAATTTAATAAATTAGAAAATATAATTTTTGCATGCATATTTATTTTATTTTATTTTAGCATTTAAATCACTTTTAATTGCATTTTATTATTAAATCTTTTCTAAAAATCCCAAAAATTATTTTAACTTATTTATCATATTTCCGGCATATATTAATTTTCTCATATTAAAAATTTCATTTTCTAACATTTCATCTTACTTAATTTCATCATATTTCGATTTTCTTATTCTTACAGTTGCTCCGATTCGGACGTTTTCTTTTATCATTTTATTTTCCAATAATGTAGCTGCTCATGGGATGTAATAGTTTAATTTAGGGTTTTATTTTATAGATTAAATTATGTATACGCCAAGCCATGTAATAGCGTAGGATTTATCTTTCCGCACTTTACATTCCGCATTTTTAATTTCCGCACCCCATAAAAGCTGTTAGTAACTAAGTGTATGGCAAGATAATAATTGGACATAGCTACTTTTAATCTTCAGATGAAATATCTGATTTGACCACTTCTCTCCTGCACGCTTAGGGTAATTCTCTCTCGATGCCTTTCGATTCAAAATGGTCATGTTCCTCGAGCGTAGAGGTATTCTAACGGTGCCTGAAACAAATCATCATAGTCCCCGATACAAAGATCATAAGACCCGATGTAAGCCGAATACCGATCTTGACCCTCGATTGTAAGCCTCACGAAAATGATGATAGTCCGCCAGATATGTGCTAGGATCTTCCCTGCAAGTTACCTTCTATGACCATCCGATGTCCTGAATATCGTTTACATCCAGCGATGGAGCTACCTACTAACTAATGGTATGGCTAGCGCTATTCTAAAGGAATGTAAAGTACAATAAAACGACCAATTAAAGTGGGTAAATAAGTCTTTTAGTTGCTTGCTCTATCAAATGCTTTCACACCACACACTTTTCAAAGTTCAAATTCTCTTTTCAAAGCGAAACATTTCGAACACTTTGTATACATTCCTACATGAATCATTACAAAGTCAAAGCGAAATGCCTTTTCAAAACATTTTTTCAAACACACGAGAAGCAATTTTAAAAAGTGATCTAGACAACTAAGAGCCCGTGAATAACTACGGATGAAAAGTGCTAATACCTTTACTTTTCATAACCATTCTCCGAACTCGAGAATCTAACGAAGGTCTTTTACGTTACTTTACCTTAATGGATAAAAAAATAAAGTGGGGCGACTCTTCTATCCGCACATTTGGATACAAAAATCCTACAAAGTCGGTTCACCGTATCACCGTCCCTACAATTGCTAAGGTATCCTTACATGTTGCCTTCTATAACCATCGATGACCTTACGATTGTCCCTTCACATCAATGGATAAGTTGCCTACCAATTAATGGTATAGATATCCTTACTCTAAAGGAGATGAAAATAACATGGAAAGCGACCATTTTGAGTAGTTAATAGACTCATAATTTCTTGCTCAATCAAAATACTTTTCACACCTCACACTTTTCAAAAACTTTTCAAACACTTTGTATACATTCCAGCGAGAATCATTACAAAGTTAAACATTCAAACAAACATTTTTGAACATTTGTGTACATTCCAACGAGAATCATTACGAAGTCAAAGTGAAATGTCTTAAAACATTTTCAAATCACAAACCACAGAAAGAAATTTTTCAAAAGTGAGCTAAGCAACTAAGACTGTAGATAACTTCACGGATGAAAATGGTGCTAATACTTTTCCTTTTCATAATTGCCTCCACTTTCCGAGAATCTAACGAAGGCCTTTTCTGTTCTTTTCACTTCCCTTTATTGGATAAAGAAAATTCGGTGGTGACTCTTGCTATCCATGACATTTGCGATAAAGCACAAAATAAACAATCAGTTCTCCCATTATTAGGACATACTCACCTCGCTCTCCCGTTTCGTAGCCAAATCCTTGACATACACTTCCTTTTCAAACTTTTATGGAAGGACCAACCATTGAATGGAATGAGAAGTGCGAGCAGCTCTCCTCCATCTCAAGCGGGCCCTCTCTCAACCAAGCTGCGTTATCGCGGCCCGCAGGAAACCTTATTTACGTATACGGTTGTATCAAATGAGGCCGTGGCGCGATCCTCGTCCAGCGAGACAATAGAAGGGCATAATCATTTCTACTTCACGGAAAAAGCATTGCGGGGACACGAAGCAAATATCGACAAATCGAGAAGGTCTCCTTAGCCACTTGTCATTACGAGAAATGAGGCTTCATACTACTTCCTTGCTCATACCATCATCATAAGGACTAAGCAACCTATCAAACAACTCCTAGCCGACCATACATGGCAGGACGTATATTCACCGAACTCTCGAAATTCAACAACATCAATACGAGGTCATTTTAAAATCAAGCACTAGGCGGCTTGTCATTAGAAACAAACACATACGAGCTTTCCGGCGTAGACAAAGAGATGCCTATTTTCATCGATGGAGCCTCGAGTTCGGCGGAAGGCGAAGCGAGCATCCTCCTTGAAAACGCAGAGGTGTTGTCGCCAGAACACTCCCTTACCCTCATTCCCAACGTAGAATAGTCGAGCCAAGTACAAAGCATTGCTCGTTGGGCTAAGGTTGGCCGAGGATGCGGGGCATAGCGATCCGGATGTTCTGGACCCTTAACTGCGTCGCGCCATGAAGTCCTCGGAGAATACCGGACTAAAGCGATAATCTCGCCAGGATATCCAGCCTCATAAAGGAAAAATGAAGAGCTTCGTAAATTTGAAATCGAACCGTTCCCAAGAAAGCAAAACACTCGGTGATATCCTTTCGAAACATGAGCACCAAAAGAATAGTGGAAACAAATCCGTTATCCAAGATTCCCTTTCCCCAGGCATGAGAGGGCCCCTCCCATGCTACGACATTTTCATACCCCAAAATTTTCCCTCTTATTCCTCGAGAGCATTTCACGTATCCATACTCAAGAATTCCTCGAGGAGTTGATAGGACAAACTCTCTCTAGGCAACCAACCCAAACTAGGGTTTGGCAATTCAGAATCCGGATGGACTTCCAACATCTCCGATGGTCATCATGCCTCCTCATATGCTTCAAAGAATCTCCATGACAAGCTTGAAACCTTCACAAGTCAAGTTTCCTCGAACAATTGCTCGGATGGTTGAAAATCGATTGTATTGGACAAAAAGTCAAGCATGGTCAACATCACGGTCAAAATTCATGATTTTTGGTCAACATCCTCATTTGAAGTCAAATTCATCATTTGATCAAGGGTTGATCATGATTCATCAAGAAAACTCAAGATTTGCTCAAAGTCGAACTATCCAAATTAGGGTTTCACAGAAAAGTCAACAAAACTTTGGTGAGCTTAACTATTTCATACTTTCTTAGAAGTTTTCCACCACCTCTCATTTTGAAGAGAATTCAATTCTCTACAACCCATATCTCCAAAAGCAAAAGTGAAAAATGCTTCATTTTGAAGATATGGATCAAAATAATACGAGGTCCTTTTCAAAGTCAACAAAAGGCAACTTTTTGTAATGAATTTATTGAGCATGGAGCGCAAATGAGATGAAACCGAAGGAGTTGTTTAGAGGACATCTAGAGCTTTCTAAAAAGTCCAAAGAACACTCAAAAATGTGGAAAATTGAGCAAAATACACCTTGTCTGATTTCGGCATTTCGAGAAGAAATGCACAAAGGAAATACTTGTCAAAATCAAAATTTTGCAAATGGGCCTAACTTTTCTTGGTTTAAACTTGTTCCTCGACTTATTGGAACCTCAAAGCCCAATGCCACAAATTTTATTTTTATTTTTCTATTTAATTTGGATTTAATTCATTTAAAAACAAATTAAATTAAAAATAAGGTAGAAAATCAAATTAAATGCAAGATTGATTTTCTCTCATTCTTGAGGTCAAACAACTCATCAAAGGTAGCAAATTTCGAAATTTGCATTGATTAGAGAGAATTGATGAAAATTGGATCAAAAAGATTTGATTTTATACCAAATCAAATTTTTTATTGATTGATTCATATTTTCCTCTTGAATTCGGACCTAAATCCATCCATTATAAATATACAATGCATACAACATGAGAAATAACAAAAAAATTGGGAGGAACCTAACCTAAGTCAAAAACCGTGTTCTTGAAGCAACTTGCAGCCATAGTTCCGACCGTTTCAATTGGTTTTGATCATCCATTGCATTAAGGTCTGGTCGATCCGGACCTTCTGACTCACAAAATCATCAAGAATCGAGCAATCTAAATTCGGTTTGTCAAACTTTTCCAAAATCGATTTTTATCATTCATGCATCTTTAACGAGTTTTGATGTTTGTTTGTGTTTAGATTGAAGTTTGGAAACTTTACGCATAGTTTAATTGCATTTTAGTGGCTGAATCGGAAATCACCATGGCTAGGGTTCCTTTACTCGAATTGGGATCTCATGAAATCATTAAAATTGGACAAATCTAGAGACCACCATCATGTTTTAGAGCAGATGTTTTCAATCGAACCATAACCGTATTGCATTTATATTGCTTGTCTTTGGATTTTTGATTTTTGGGGGCTATAGCGTCGAACTTTCGGTAGACTATATGTTTGAATTCAGCGAAGAAGATGAAAATCTTGGCGTGTTTCGAGTTCCCAGAATTTCAAATCCGTTCAAAATGCTTGTTTCATTATTTTGACAAACTAGTTTGGTCCGGGTGAGTGAAGGAGGCACGTATTTTCCCAATGGGCGCAGAGTTCGATTCTGGCGGGACCAATTCTTTTTGTCACTTAAAAACTAACATGTTTTTCTATTTTTTATTTCTTTTAATATTTTCATGTTATTTAATTAATCTTCAACAATTTTCTCATGCATCTAAAAACACAAAAATATTTTCTTTTTGCATTATCATCGAAAAATGTTTATTTAATTTTAAAATTAAAATTAATATTTTTCATGCATATTTATTTAATTGTTAATTAATCATTAATTTGACTTTTAATTGCTTTTAAATATCAAAAATGATCCAAAATTTATCATATCATATTGTCATCACTAACATAAAACTTTTCCTCATTCAAAAATCATGCGTTTTACTAACATTTCCTCTTGCAATTTCTTTGTTTCGATTATGTTTACATTACGGTTATAGCGTTTGATTTTTTCTTCCTTTACTTTTCAATTATGTAATTGCATATGGGATGTAATAGTTTAATTAGGACTTTTACTTTCCGCACTCTTATTATAAGCGCCCCAAGCCATGTAATAAGCGTAGGACTTTCTTTCCGCGCTTTACATTTCATGATTTACTTTACGCACCCTATAAAATTTGCTAGTAACTAGGTGTGTGGCAGGATAAAATTGGACATAGATCCTCATAATTCCAAGATAAAATATCTGAATTTAACACACTCTCTTCACATGCACCCCTTAAGGTAATTCTCTCGTTGCCTTTCGAATAAATGGTCAAGTCCCTCGAGCGTAGAGGTATCCTAGCACGTTGCCTTGAAAACAAATCATCATAGTCACCCAATACAAAGATCATAGACCCACGGCGTTAAGCCTACGAATACATGATCTTGACCCTCGATTATTGCCCTACGAAAAATGGTGATAGTCCCAGATGTGCTGAATACTCTCTGATTGCCTTCTCGACCATCCGATGTCCTTGACGTCCCTTCCACATCCAACGAATAGGGCTACCTACCAACTCATGGTATGGATGGCGTATTCTAAAGAAAATAAAATAACAAACGACCATTACGGGTAGGTAATAAGACTTTTAGTTGCTTGCTCTATCAAAATACTTTTCACACACTTTTGTCAAAGTTCAAATTCTTTTCAAAACAAAAACATTTTTGAACACTTTGTATACATTCGTGAATCATTACAAAGTCAAATCAAAATTCCTTTTTCAAAACATTTTTGTCAAACACCGCAAGCACTTATTTTAGATCTAAGAGCAACTAAGAGCCCGTAGATAACTACGGATGGAAAGAATTGCGATACCTTCCCTTTCATAACCTTCTCCCTTACTAGAATCTAACGAAGGTCTTTTCCTATTCTTTTCACCTTCTCTTAATTGGATAAAAGAAAAGTCGTAGCGACTCTTGCTATCCGCACATTTGCGATACAAAAATCTCAAAGTCAGTTCCGTATTATTACATACATACACGCCATCGAGGACACGGATTCTGGATGACTCGGTATTCAACTACTTAACGAGCGCCTCTTGAGAAAGAAAGTCACCTCTAACAAGCGTCGGACATGCTCCATATAGATCCTTGAGCAACGCTTGTACCTAAGAGGTTCTCCATCCTCTCTAAAGTGCCTCGAGTTCAAAGTATCCGATTATTGCCACGAGATCCAAGAGACATCAATGCACAACACTTAGGTGGGCGATCTCTCACCGAAAGGTAATACGAGCGGGATATTATTGGCCCCAATGCAACAGGCGTAAAGGAACACGTAAAAATGAGATAAGTGCCGGTCATGTTGACAGCATATAGCTCCACCACCACGAGCTCACCACGCTCACCTCCCTTGGCCCTTCATTTAGTGGGAATGGACATTCGGAGGCCTTTCACGCGAAAGCTCACCCTGCAAAAAAATACTTCATCGTGGTCTTCGACTATTTTTCTACGGAAGTGGATGAGAAGCCCTCGATAAAGATGTATCATTTAACATCCTCGGTTTCTAGCGAAACATCCTGCTTCCATGATATCCTGCAAACACTAAGTAGCGGACAAGGGACCACGATTCACCGACGAATTTTGAAGCTTCGTCGCCAAGGTTGGGCCTGAAGTAGCACTTCACCTCGGTCGAGCATCCACGAACCAGCGGCTGGCTTCGAAGCCGCCAAGAGTCCTCTTGTGGGGGATTAAGCGGCAATGGGTGAAGCAAAAAGAGGTGGGTAGAGGCGCACAATGTGTTGTGGGCCTACCGTTAAACCTCACTTTCGACGGCAAGGGAATCACCTTTCAGGCTAACATATAGAAGCAGGCGTTCATCCCGTTGAAATCGAGGAACCATCGGTAGCGCAAATTCGCGGGCGAGGAGATAAATAGCGAATCACTACGAGAGGATGGACATAGTCGATGAAAATTTGCTCGGGGCATCCCTCCATGAAGCCGGATGAAGCGGAGATCCTGCTGCGCCCACGACAAAAGTCATCAAACAAAATTTGAAGTCGAAATCTGGTGTTGAAAAGTATTTTTTGGCAAATATTTTTATCGTATCCACGAGATTGGGTGATATGGCCGTCGTTCTATAGTTACTATCGCTTTAAGTTCACAAATTAAAAAGGTTTGTTTGTGTTTGGAAATTTATCGATCACTTTTGACATAAAATTAAAACACTAAAAATATAATTTTTATCAATTAAAAATACTTTGCCAAGATTGGTTTACTATTCCATTTCTATATATTATCTTATAACTAGTATGTGAACTCAAGAATGTTGAACATAATCTAATATCCTCTCAATAACATTCATGTATAAATGATATTGTGATATTCATTAAATTAACCTTTAGACAATTTCTTCATCAAAATATTAATCTAACAATCCTTAGTAATTGATACAAAGAAAAGCAAGAAATAAATCTATTTCTACAATCTAAATCTTACTTGAGAAAATACTTTAAGAACATAAGTTAAATTATCTTTTTCAAAAATAATATAACATAACATATTCAATATATCACAAAAGCTTTACTCTACATTCAACATAAAATTGTTCACATACAAGGTTTACAAGAATTACATAGTGGATTGAGAATAGTTACTACCTCAACCTTGACAAAATAGGAGTTTAGTTCCTCATCACCATGGTTGACATCAAAGAAAATCAATAGTTCTTCTTTCACGTATGTTCTCTCTTTTCTCCTTTTAGTTCAAATCGATAATGAATAATAATCTCCCAAATAATAATCTCAATTCTCTTTTATATCACACCAATGTCATGATTGCAAATGATGTGACATTTTCATACAACCACCCTTTACCTAACCAAAGTGACTAAAGAGGCTTTCACGCTACTGAGAGAGTTGGCCCCAAGACACTTCTAATTATTTCAAAACATAAGTTCGATTATACACGATTCATTGGCCAACAAGGGATAGCGGTGCGAACAAATACGAATTGGGTTCATGGCGGTAACAAGTGGGCCAGCCTTGGTAAGGTTGATTATGCTCCTTTGTCTTTCTTTGGCCTTCCTTACACTTGTCTTGATCTTGTCTTGACTTGGTTGCTTCTTCCACTTGCACATGCATCCAAGTAACTCTTTTTCTTCTAATTTTCTACAAAACTAGCAACTAAAGTGAAATATCTACTCAGTTAAAATACAAACAAGAATAATTGCATATTTATAAATTGTGTGAATAAAGAATGGAAATTAAATAAAATTTGGTTAAAAGGACCAATAAAAATGTATGAAAATTAGTCAATTTGGTCCTAACAACTCTCCCCACTTACCATTTTGTTTGTCCCTAAACAAAGTTTTTCATAAAGTACCCAAAGTAACAAAGCAAGAGAAGGAATGAGAGTTAATCAAAGACACTTGATTGGTTCAAAAGTATATGGCTTTTCATGATTCATTTACCTCGATACTAAAACAAAACATGAACAAAATAATGGTTGGGTGCAAAGTACATACCAAAGAATTCACATCAATACATGTCAAAATTGAATCAAACTACACATATATCATAAAGGGCATTTCTATCAATTCAAACTCAATAACACTTTCTCTTTGATCCAATTTTCTTTTCTTATTTTTGAACAACACACAATAGGAGCTCTTTTCTTGAGATTTTTCATTTCATTTGCTCCATGATTTCAAAATATTCACTTGTTCTTAGTTCAACAAGGATCACTTATTTTCTTCTTTTTTGTTGCAAAGTACCACATTTTCTTTTGATCAACTTTTGCTCTCTCCCCTGACTTTAGTTTTCAAACCAATTATTAATACAAATAATGCTCCCTATAGGAAAAAGGCACAATTCTGACCAGGAATTGGTTGAAGGTTCAAATGAAACAAAAATTTAAGATTCATTCATTCACAAATTTTTGCAATTATCAATTGAATGAATCCTAATACAAGCTCAAAGGGTTGACTAATGATCCTCCTCACAGGTTAGTTGATTCAAAACTTTTTGGCCAAGTGATTTTTCTCAATAACAAACAATGCCTCTATCATTTTCACAATTTTCACAAAAAATGGACTAATGCATGATTTAACATGATAAGAACGAGTTGAAATAAAATTCGGTTTCCCGCATTTAGTGCACAATGGAAGGTTACCTCACAATTGGCTAAGTTATACTTTGGTAGTCCTTAGTGGGCTTCCATTGAAATGCATGCCCTACTGGACTTTATTCTTATGGGTTATAAATACCCTCTCATTCGATAGGGTCAGGTGTTCATTATTTCATTCTCATTCTCATTATTTCATTGCTCTCTCTTATCGCCTTTTCTCACTTTGGCATCAGTGTGCCTTATAGGTACCCCACCTTTCTTCAACTGCAACAGTAGTTTGGGTCATCGATGATCTTTCGATCGGAATCGATGAGTCCCTAAAAAGATGAATGAGTATCAAATATTTTAAGATTGCAAGTAAATTGGTTGAATAGTTATATTGTTGAATTAACATATTTGCTAGTAGATAACTTGAATGAAGGTTGTAGTTGTATTATCAATTTATTATTTATTTTTCTTTGATGAAGTATCGATGAATCTAATATATTTAGTCTTGTTAAACAAGATTATGTTCAATATTAATGTCGATTTATTTGAAATTTTTCCGTTATCACATTTCATTATCACATTTCATAAAATGATCTATCTAAAATATTTCCGTTATCACATTTTCACTATCACATTTATAAAAATTCATAGAACTTAATTATTGTATTTCATTTTTTTATATATTAATTTTCAAACCATATTCTTAAAATAAATTATCAAAAAAGTTTTGTACATCATATTTAGAACCATTAATTATTAGGTGAGAAAGGTTTTAAATTTTAATTTATAAAATTAATTTTAAAAAGCTAAAAATAAAACACATCATAATAAAACATCTATTTTATAAATTTTCTACAAGCCATACTAATAATAATTATTCCTAAGAGAGCGAAATTATTTAATTTTAATTTTTAATTTATTACGGTAGCATGTGTATGAGAATAACCATTTATAATTTTTAAATAAATAGATGATTTTTTATAATAATCGGTAAAATAAAGTGATATGTAAAGTCTAGATCTAGATATATTATATCATCAAATCATCATTTAAAAAGGGTTAATACTATTTTCACCACGACATATAGAATTATGTTGAAAAATCCACTAAAAAAAAGTTCAATTGTTACCTTGACAAATTTTAAAAGTTTCATTTTTACCTTTAGGATGCCACATCACCTAAAAAGTCGTGTAGCTTATTATTCTATTACATTTGTAAGTTTTTTATTCCGTCAAAATTTCTTTAAAAAAGACAGAATGCCTCTTAAAATCTCATTTAGTGAAGAAACTTGCATATTGAGAAACCCTAAACACACATGGCTGATTCGAAATAGTAGGAAGTGGTTAGCGAGGTCGTGTGGTGGCAAGATTAATGAGCAGTATGGGCGGTGGTTGAGAAGAGTGAGTTGTGCGCGAGAAAAACTGCCGGGTAGGTATGTATGGGCCAGTCGACTAAGAAGCTTGAGGTTAGGTGGCGTTAAACGGCAACGAGAGGGTGGTAAGTAAAAATACAGAACCACGGTGGAATGGTGACAGATGGTGATTTGGGGTTAATTAGTGTTGTTGATTTAGAAGGTTAGTAGTAGCAAGGAGAAATACGTGAGAGTGAGATAGAGGAAGATACGAATAGTTATGGAGGTTTGACGATGAGAATGGAGCAGATTGTGAGAGGGTTGAAGAAAGTATTACGGTTAGAAAGCGATGGAGGTGAGAGGTGAAATTTGAAAAGGTTCATTGAAAGTGTGAAACCTTGAAAAGAGAATTCAGCAAATTCTTGAGAGAAAGAACATAATGGCGTGAAGAATGGACTGTAAAAAAGGAAAAACAGTATGGAAAAGGAAAGTAGTAGTGAAAGTATGGAGAATACAGCTGAGAGATGAAATTACGGAAGTATGTTGTTTTGATGCAAAAACAGAGAAACGGATGAACAAAATACATTGCGCCCTAATGGAAAATACAATTAAACCGATACCTTTGCAAAAAAATTTAGAATTTAAAAGAAAGGCATTAAAATCTTTTAAATAAATTCTATGATGGAATAAAAAAAACAAATGTAACAAAAACAATAAACATCACATTTCGTGATGTGGCATCTAAATAAAAAATGAAACTTTTAAAAATTTGTCAAGGTAACAATTAATTTTTTTTTTTAGCGAAGGTTTTCAAATACACCCGTATATCGAGAAGTGAAAATAGGTATTAACCCTTTAAAAAACTTAGATTCATTCTTCAATTAGCTAATATTCACATAATTATAAATATAGATAATAATATACACAAACTTTTAAGTATTGATATGTACTTATTATAAATCGAACAATTGAATGTGAAACTTAAATAATATAAAAACATTTAAAAGAAAAGATTTAAAAGAGATACAATAAAATATTATTTTATTTAATTAAAATCTTTATATAATTTTTTAAATAAAATAATAAAATATATTATTATGCAAAAGTAAAACAAATAAAAAATAGGAGTTTCATTTTGTTAATACCACGATAAATATAATAATATATAAGCAAACATGAATATCATTTGTTAAAAAGTTTTTACAATTTTGTAGTAATTTGAATATAATAAAAAAATGTATTAAATACAGTATTAGGAAAAAGATAATCCATAAACTAGAAAAAAAAAAAAAAATAAAGATTTAGGTTTAACATTATTTATTATTATAGATTCTGTATTTATTTTTGACTTGAATTATTATTTATTTTTTACTTTGAAGTTGTAGCTTAAAAAACAAAAACAAAACTATGAGTTTGAAACAATTAAAATACCGAGTTCACATTTAAAAAGATTTATATATAATTTTTTCTTAGAAAAAAGTATTTAAGAAATAATTTAAAAAACATAATAGAAAAAGTAAAGAAATACTAACCTTTTATTTTATTAAAACCATCTAGAATATTTTTAATATTTGGCCAAAATTAAATAGGATATTATTTTAGAATATTTTTTAAAATTAGTTTATTTAAATCAATTATGTGACAATATTTTTCACTTCATTTCTCCGTAAGAGTTTCAAACCATCCATTCATAGCTTTCTTCAGATGGGTGAACTTGTTCATTATTTTATTAAAACCATCTAGAATATTTTAATTTTTTAGCCAAAATTAAATAGGATATTATTCTAGAATATTTTTTAAAATTAGTTTATTTAAATCAATTATGTGACAATATTTTTCAGTTCCATTTCTCTTGCTAAGAGTTTCAAACCATCCATTCATAGCTTTCTTGAGATGGATGCTCTTCTCATCTTGATCTACATTTTTTATTCTTATCTCAATGTTTTGGTTTTCAGTTTTATCATATATACTTTATTGATGATTTTTTTTATAAATTGTAGTTAACGTTACCATTAGGAATTGGTTGAATGGGAGCATAAGAGTAAAGTAAATTTGGAAAAATGCATGCATCTGGTCATGATGCTCATATTCTTTACAAAGATTCTCAAAGACCATGAAAAATATTTACAAGTATGCTTCTTGATTTTATTTTTTGCATTATCCTATTCTTGATTTCATCCTCACGTGAATCATGATATCATTCTTCTTTTTGGGTATAAGGAAGCTTGTTCTTGTTTTTTATTGAAAGAAGAAGAGGCCGGGTGGGGACTAAGAAAGTTTAGATGATGGAGTGTTAGAAAATGTACGCCATATTTGGGTACATATGCATCCAAACCTACCTTTAGGTGAAGTGGCATCTAAGTGCGGTCTTCTCTTTGCGAGAAGTAGCTATTTTGAAGCAATAATAAAAGCGCAAAAGGCCATGACAATTTCCCTCGACATACTATAGATCCCATTGAAACTTCAATGTGATTCTTAACTTACAACATATCATTTCACGTGAATCGGATCCCTCGACCCTCGAGTAAATTTCCTATTTCATTTATTCTTTTCGATTCAAACCGCCCATTAGAACTTATATTATATCTTCCTAACATGAATATTATCTTCCACGGTTTTGTGCGCATGAAGTTTCAAGGAGGTCTTTGCATTGAATGTTATTCTAGATTACATGTCTGCTTGGCACCTTTAAGTCTTTTCAAAGAAAAGTTTCATGCAAATGAGACACACGCATTGGTGTCTTTATAGTAAGATGTATTTATAGTTTCTATATTTATATAATCCATGGATATGAGGGCTCAAATTCATAAATTACATCTGAGAAACTATAAATACTAAATTAAATTGTTTATTCAAACAAAGTGTAATAAGGTTGTTCTTTGATGTAAGTTATCATTACACAATTTATTGTGTATAAATGCAATGCAGCAATTGACTTCTTGGAGAGAAAAGCCTATTATCCACTCAGCTTGCAAACAACGGTGACTGCATAACTATTTTCAAAGTGTCGCCAAGAGTTTACTAAGCGAGATAAAGTTAAAGGAGTAGAACTATTAATGGGATCGAGAAGACTTTGCATGTTATCGGAGGTTGTACACAGATACATGTTTTTCAAAGAATGAAGGATATCTCGATTGAACATCTTGGAATGGCACACTCACTATTACAAAGTTAATGAAGATTCACTTTCTTATGGGGTTGTGCTTCACGCCTCATTAGCTGTGAATTATCTTGCCAAACATCATCAAGAGGTAGCAGCAGTAGAGGAGAAATATCATGATGAATTATAGAAAAGATTATAAAAATAAATCATTGGTCTTGGTGTTAGAATCTTTAACTGCACTAATATCTAGTGTAAGATGAAATAGAATAAACTAACATAAATAAAATCTTCTAATGAAAATAGAAAAACCTTGCATGAATACTTGTTTGAGCTCTGGATAAGGTAGAATTTGATAGAATTATTAGTACAAATATATAGAAGTATGATTTTTAATATTTTTTTTGAATTTAGTAGTTTATTAAATGTTACATCACTAAATCACAATAATCTATATTGGAGAAGCTCATGCCGGATAATCTAATAGGAAACCACTATTCTTGTCTCAACTTTTAGCTCAGGAAGAAAACAAATATTCTTAGCATGAGGTTATGTTCATCACTTTGCAAACAACCTCAAACACTCTATTAAAATCTAAATTATTATGTAATTGAGAAGGTGTATACTTAGGGTTGTGAGAAGGCCAACCTCTAAGTCGAGAAAAGAAAATCTAGAATTTGAATTCCTCAAGCACCCAGTATAAATTTAGAAATATCATCACGCCTCTTGACTACTCATTCTAAATAGTTTAGCATATTAGGTTTTCGGATCACTAATGGTAACGTCTTGAGCGTTTATAATCATTAAATGGATGTTAAATATTTGTTAAGGCTGATGTATATTATTGGAAAAAAATGTTTAACTATCACCTCGGTCATGACAAATCATCGCGAGGTGGATGTAAAATTATTTTATTTCTACTTATATTGTTTTTCTGAGAATATTAAAAATACATTGTATGCAAGAATTTGTGATGATATTAAAATTTAGATGTTGGAGTCTCATGCAAGATACTAGAGATACATTTCTGGAATCAATGAAAAATTTATTTTACATTAAAATAATCCAGAAATATGTTATAGCGGTGATAAATATTTCTTCTCTTTAGGCATTTCATATTATTAAGGATTAGAAGTAAAATTTGTTTTAACAAGTGTTTTATAGTAAAATATGATTATTATTATACCTAGGTTTAACTATAATCGAATATATTATAATCTCCTTTAAACTATCACCTCGGTTTTGGATTAAATTCAAGGTGAATAATTCTTTTTTTAAATATTACATTGTTTACACATAATATTAAGATAAATTGTTTACAACAAATATTTTCAAAGGTTAAGCTTCATTCTTTATGTAAGTTTAAGCTCACTTCTCATTTTAGCATCGGTTTGTTTTGAAGAGAAATACAAAGAAATGTCATACTATTTATTTAGTTGAAAATGTACAACAAATCTTTGAAGTAAGATTGATTTTTTGCATTTGCAATCTATCAAATAAGCAAAATACAACAACAACATGATTAAGTTTGAAGATTACTCTCCATGAATATGATCTCTTTCTTATATTGAGTTGGTGCCACAACATTCTAATTTAGAAGCTCAGTTTAGAAATAGTTTATTGGATGGTGAATTAAGCTATGACAAATAAAGATGGTTGTGACCCACATGTCATTGATGTCATACCTAAGCTGTTGAAAAGAGGTTAGTGTATGATCAAATAATCAACTTCGATGATGATGGATTCTGAAGGATTTACTTCTTGCATCGGTATGGAGGCCAAGTAAGACATTTTTCGAAAAAGCTGGCCGGTGCTCTTAGATCCCAAGGATTAATTACTTTAAATGTTGCTTCAAAGCGGGATTACATATTTCTTGTTACACGGAGGAAAGCCCATTTCATGTTAGAATTCCTTTAATTCATTTGAAACATCAATAACATCATAAAATGCATGGATATATGTGATCTTATCTTGCATTCTAAACTTATAATATGGGATGAAGCTACTATGCTAAATAGATTTTGTGTTGAAGTTGTTGATTGTTCTTTGAAGGACATAATAGAAATGTGAGCGATTCTAACCAATATAAACCATTTGGTGGTAAAGTGGTTATTTTGGTGGAATTCGGAACAAAGTATTACATTATTAGAAAAGTTGTAAGCATGACATTGTATCGACTTCAATAAACTCATAAATTATGGAAATTTTATAAGGTATTTACAACGTAAAAAATATATTTGTTGTCAACTCTAATGAAGATTGTAAAAATGTTAAAGAATTTTTAAATTGGACGCTTGATATTGAAAATGGTAGACATGTCTCAAACAAGTCTGAAGAGATCACACTTCATATTTCTAAAGATTTATTGGTTACAAATTCTAATAATCCTCTTTTGTGTCAGGTTGAATTAACATATCTATTACTTTTACAGAACATGAACATATCTATTACTATTACAAGTTAAAACCACCTTGATTTCGAGGGGAGTAAAAAAAAGAAAAAAAGAAAAAAGTGATTTTTTAGCAATAATAAGGTATTGAAAAAAATACACAAATAACCATGTTTCGAAAAAAATTACGCAAATAACCATGTTTCAGACACAACATAAAGAGGTGTCATCCCAAATGGCGCATGCACTCACCATTTTATCTTAGGCGCCATCTCACATGGCGCATGCACTTCCTACAAACCATGTGAGATAGAGCATACATTGTATTTTTAGGAGGAGACGCCATCTAAGATGACTCCTACGTGTATTTTTTTGCCACCAATTACACTTAGGCACCATCTGAGATGGCTTTTTTCAAATGTCATGCACTTATGCGCCATTTCAGATGGCACATCCTTTCTAAATTGGGTTAAATATGTTTGATGTCCTTATAATATTTCACTTTTCGTTTTTACACCATTTTGACTTGAGAATAGCCTCTAACCATTCATATGCCTCCAACTTGACATCTTTGATTTCAAGCATTTTAACTTCATGTGCTTCAAAATAAGTGACCTTTGAAGAAGCCATCATTAAATCTCTGAATAATGTTCCTCCTCCAAACTTCTTTTTGAAGTTTGCATACAAGTGACGTAGACAAAATTTGTGTTCTAGCCCTGGGTACTCTTCTTCAAAGACATTGACCAAACCCTATGATACAAAAACATCAAACAAGTTGAGTTAGCATGAACTATAAAAACACTTGTAATCTCAAGAGTGTTAAAATATTGCACATTTACCTTTTGCTGATCAGATATAAAACACCATCTCATTTGTCCAATATCTTGATACAACTTCATAAACCAACTCAAGTATCCTTTGATTAGGTCCTCCATGACTCAAAAGCAATAGGTAGGTATTGATTATTAGGTCCCGTCCAACGCAATTAGCAATATACCACCATACTTGTTTTCAAATGACAACCATCTAAACCAATAAAAGATGCAAGCTTTTGTCGAGCTTTTGGTTCCATCAACACAAATAACATCTTTCAAATCTAGGTTGTAGCCGGGGCGAGGTGATCGTGTTTAACTTAAAGGTGTTTCACGAGAGGCCGCCTACCACTCATATGACCATAATAAGTTATATTGCTTTCTAGAATCCCTTACTATTTTTCTTGCCGGCTTCCTTGCCTTGAAATATCTACATCATGGAATTTCGGTTGCATCGTAGCGCATACGATATCACTCATTTAACTTCATTTTGTGTTACTCTTAAAGCCATCAACAATCACTTTCCAACCCATTACGCTTTTGCACTTTTGTTGAAGAAATGCCTTCCACA